>OX418218.1:609762-769780 GCA_948455865.1 Conomelus anceps | reverse complement strand
CTAGAATTACTTCTAGAACTATTAGTACTATCAGAACCACTAGTAGTGCCAGAACTCCTTTTTTTTTGTTGATTACGTCTTGGAGACTCCAGTTAAGGAGTATAAGGCAAGTCAGATTAACAATTATACAATATTATACACTAGTTACCATAATTACTACTATAATACTACTACCATAATTACTACTACTACTACATTTACTACTATATCAATTAGTTGAGGTGAGACTTTTTTTTCATTGAACTATGACTAATACTATGCGTACACTCTGTATATAATGTATCTCTCCCTGATATTTCCTAGTCACATCATTGTGTTCAACAGGAAAGCAATGCTTCTTCATTATTTTTTTCCTTCTCCCAATTTCGATGGGAAACTACAAGTCACGTACGATGCGGTGCGTTCGAGAAAATGACGAATGATCATTGTTGGTTGCCGCGTGACAGCGTGACCGTCATAACTCGAATTTCGGGGTACGCCCCCCCCCCCCGCCCCAACACCCCAATGTGACGAGGAAGGGGCTGCAGAAGACAAGAGACCACATGAAAGCTCTTTCCTTATTCATTCACGGACATTGACCCCAATACGTCAAGGATGCATAGAGGATATTTGGAGAATGAAATTGATAAAATAGTGGGGATGGATTAAGTAGTATTTCAATAGAGTATTAGCCTATAATACAGTAGAAAGGGATTCAAAGTAGTAATGTAGTGAACGTATTAGACTATTTCCTGCAATTTACCGAGCGAAGAGAGGTCTCCGTTTCAAGTCGACCGTTTTGTCTGTCTGTAACGCATTTACGGCTAAACGTGTGGACCAAATTCTCTGAAATTTTGCAAACACTGTTCTCTGCTGTAAAATCACTTCCCGGTGGTTTGAAACCCACCTAAAACTGTAGGTCTAACTCATCAATCACCATCATCCTACTCAATACCCACGCACAGGTCTCAAACCGATGTGGGCTTCATCCTCAGAAAAAAAACCTCCTTCAAGAGCTGCCCAGCAATGTATGTGTACGGATTATCGAAATTTTCTTGCATTTGTAAGATATTTCAAAGGAAATAGAGAAAGCCTTCTTCTATAAAGAATATATTACTGTATTTTTAATTCTTGGATTTCTTGTTCCATAACGTTGTTGATATTAACTTTTTGTTGTAAATTTAACGACTTGCAGTCAGTTTTAGATTGTGAATATATAATAAATGTACTCACACTTGGCCGAACGTTTTCGAGTTGTTGAAACTCATCTTCAAGGCATCCTAGATAGCGATGTTGGTTTGTTGGTTAGAAGAGTTGTGGTTTTTGTATAATGTGGTCAAAAAAGTTGTGTGATTTAAAATTTAACTGTTCATTGAGGATATTCTGTTTATTGCGATGTGTTTTCTAAATTTCAAATTGTTCCAAGGTGTTGAGTTCAGACCATATCATTCAAACTGGACACACTTTTACGAACTCCACTACGAACCTAAACATTCTCCATATAAAATCTAAAGGACACGAACTGAACACCTTGGAACAATTTTAAATTTACACACCACACACAATAAACAAAACATCCTCAATGAATAGTTAAATTTTAAATCACACAAACTTTTTGACCACATTATACAGAAACCACAACTCTTCTAACCAACAAACCAACATCGCTATCTAGGATGCCTTGAAGATGAGTTTCCATAACTCGAAAACGTTCGGCCAAGTGTGAGTACATTTATTATATATGCACAATCTAAAACTGACTGCAAGTCGTTAAATTTACAACAAAAAGTTGATATTATTTTTAAAACGAGCTTCTACATTATATGCAATTGGCATCAGATTTAAAGATAGGTCTCGGACCCTCTTATCCATCGTTTTTTTTGGCGGGTTTTTTTTAAATAAATAGACATTTGTAGTGAAAAGAATATAGAAAATGGAGGGATTAGAAGTAGAAGAGATGGGTAGAGAAGAGATTAAGAAAATAAAAGGACATAAAGGAAGAACGAATGGATAAAAGTGTGTGCATTGAAGGATGCAGAGCAAAAAAAATCAGAAAGAAGCGGAAAAAGAGCTCTCAACGAAGGTGGTCAAAGGTAACAACTAGAACTGCAACCAAAAACTGAAGAAAAGAAGAGTTGGATTCTGCGGCCGCAGGAGTGTTTCAAGGTCATCCACTTATTTTTATTCTTCTTCTTTTTCTTCTTCGTTTCTTCTTCCTCTTGATCGCGTCCTGCTTCCTATCAGTGTAGGATCTTCCCGCCCAGTATCCTGCTCGAGTAGCACTTGAAGGCATCTTCAAGACTCTTCATTTTTCTTCTTCTTTTTGGTTCTTTTTTCGGCATCTTCTTGTTGATTCTTCTTTTGGCATCTTCTTCTTGCATCTTCTTCATGCTTCTCCTTTCTTCATCTTCTTGCTCATATCTTCTTCCGTCTTTTCCTCCACTTTTTTCTTTCGCATCTTCTTCTTGCTTCTCCTTTCTGCATCTTCTTCTTGCTTCTCCTTTCTGCATCTTCTTCTTGCTTCTCCTTTCTGCATCTTCTTGCTCATAATCTTCTTCCGCATTCTCCTCCAAGTTTTTCTTCTTTTCTTTTTTCCATATTTTTTTCCTTCCACCTTCTTCTTTTCTTCTTCCGCATTCTTCCTCTTCTTTTTGCTTCGTCTTTATTTTCTCTTCTTCATCATCAACTTCCGTTTACTTCTTCTTTACACTTTTTCTTCATCTCCTTTTTTTGTTTCTCTTCTTCTTCACCATCTTCTTCCCCTTCCGACTTCTTCTTTTCCTCCTTCTTCTTATCATTTTCTATCTTCTTCCACCTTCTTTTCCACTTTTTTCTTTTCAAACCTTTTTCTTTTATCCTCTTTCTTTTCTTCTTCTCCACCTCCTGGCTTCTTCTTCCCCTTCTTCTGGCTTCTTCTTCTCCTCATTTTCCATCTTCTACCGTCTTTTTCTCCACTTTTTTCTTTTTCACGCCATTTTCTTCTTTTCTTTCTCTTCTCCTCTCCTCAATCTCTTCTTCTTCTTCTCTACCACCTGACTTTTTCTTCTTCTTATTCTTCTCCTTTTTCCTTCAACTTCTCCTTTTTCCTTCATCTTCATCTTCTCTTCTTCCGCCTGCTTCTCCTTTACACTTTTTCTTCATCTTCTTTTTCTTCTCCTGCTCCTCCTCCTTCTTCTTCTTATTCTCCCTCTTCTCCTTTTTCCTCTTCTTTTTGCTTCATCTTTATCTTTTCTTCTTCTACTACTACTTCTTCTTCTTCTTCTTCCTCTTCTTTTTCTTCTCCTACTCCTCCTACTCCTTCTTCCTCTTCTTTTTCTTCTCTTACTCCTCCTACTCCTTCTTCTCCCTCTTACCCTTCTTCTTCTTCCTCTTGTCCTTCTTCCTCTTCTCCTACTTCTCCTTCTTCTGCTTCTCCTTATTTTCTTCTGACTTCTTCGTCCCACCATCCTTCATCCTGTCGGCATTATCCGCCTCAATGGCCAAAGTCCTGTCCATCCATCCATCCATCTCTTAATCTTTTTTTTGTCCACTCCATCCTTCTCTCCTTTTTTTATCCCCTTCCTCTTCGTTCCTTTTCTATTCTCCAGAAGCTCTCCAGGTAGATTCGTGGTTTATACAGCAGCTGGCGTCTACGAGCGACTTTAGACACGCTGGCGTCAGGTTGTTTTTTATTTCTACTTCTTCATCCTCTTCTTTTTATTCTTCTACTTTTTTAACGGCCATTAATCATGTTCGAAGCGCATTTGCCGTGCTCTAGTTAGGCTGTTGCACTAGTTAGGCTATTGCCTTATAGGCTGTATAGGCTTGTTAGGCTTATTGTCGGCGGTATCTCGCTATGCCAGTATCAGAAAGAAATTGGTGCCGTCTTCAGTGCTGTGAGGCACTCATCAAAGTTTTCAACTTTTAAAGTTGTTTGAACTTCTTGTTGATCTTTAAAAGTTCATGCAAGATGAATAGAATGAAGATGACAAAGAACAAGAAGTCAGGAGGGAGAGGAGGATGAAGAGGAGAAGGAGGAAGAGGAGGAGGAGGAGGTAGGGGAGGAGGAGGAGAAGGAGGAGGAAGAGGAGAAGGAGGAGAAGGAGGAGGAAGAGGAGAAGGAGTAGGAGGAGTAGAATGAGGAGGAAAAGGAGGTAGAGTTTGTTTGAACTTGTTTACAAGTTCATGCATAGATGAATAGAATGAAGATGACAAAGAACAAGAAGTCAGGAGGGAGAGGAGGAGGAAGAGGAGGAGAAGGAGGAAGAAGAGGAGAAGGAGGATGAGGAAGAGGAGGAGGAGGAGATTGATTGATTGTTATAATCTCACCAGGAGAAGAAGGGGGAGTAGGAGAAGGAGGAGGAGGAGGAGGAGGAGGAAGGGGGGGAGGAGGAGGTGGAGAAGGAGGAGGAGGTAGGGGAGGAGGAGGATGAGGAAGAGGAGGTGGTAGGGGAGGAGGAGGAAGAGGAGAAGAAGGAGGAGGAGGTGGAGGAAAAGGAGGAGGTGGAAGGAGAAGAGGGGGGAGGAGTAGGTTGAGGAGGAGGTAGAGGAGGAGAATGAGGTGGGGTGAGGAGGAGAGGAGTCGAAGGAGGAGGAGGAGGAGGAGGTAGGGGAGGTGGAAGAAGAAAAGGGGGAGGAAGAGTAGGTAGAGGAGGGGGTAGAGGAGGAGAACAAGGAGGATGAGAAGGATGGGGATAAGGAGAAGAAGAGGAAGAAGGAGAAGAAGATGAAGAAGAAGGAGAAGAAGACGAAGAAGAAGGAGAAGAAGAAGAAGAAGAAGAAGAAGAAGAAGAAAAGAAAAATATATAGAAGCAGGAGAGGTAAATGTGAAGAAAAAATAGAAAAGAAGAACAAAAACAAAGAGGAAGAGAAGAAGAGAAACACGAGAAAGGAAGGGGAATAGAGAAGAAGAGAGGAAAAATAGGAAGGAGGATACATAACTGAGAAGAAGGAGAAGGGAAAATAAAATGAGAAGGTCAAGATGAAGAGAAAAGAGGATAAGAAGGGGACAAGAGGAGATGAAAAAAGAAGGAAAGACTAATGAAATGGCGAAGAAAATAATTGAGTCTAGGTTACGTGCTTATACCATTGTTAAAGTATTTGGTTGAGTTTATCAATTCCCAACAAGAATAGTACTGTGCATGTGCAATGAAATTGGATGATTTTGTTAATTTTGTTACAAAATAATTGGTCATTTGATTATTTTCAGCTCAAAACCTGCATAATTAAGTGCGTTTGTGAACATTTTGTGGCAGCATAGGTGTCCTCTTCACACCCCACAACGCAGAGTCTAAGCAGGTAAGCCAGGTAGGACAGCCAGCTGCAAGAAGTTAACGAGATGCTGATTTAGAAGACTTTATCTCCCCAGATTCAAAATGGCCGCCGTTTGCAACAGACGAATTTGCGTACAGCATCTGTATACAATTCCAAAAATTTGCATACAATACAATTTTGCTGCCATTGTTTTCGCGCCCTTTCAACATGTGACTTGCAGTTTACACGGATGGGTGGATGGGATTGCCAACTTCATGCTTGCTCTCTTTGCTTATAGCGCAGCAATTTTATTGTTACGCTTTACGATCGTTGAAAAGTTATTGTAGAAACGTTTATTGCAGAGAAATTTATTGCAAAAAAATTCACTGCATAATCGGAATGTAAAACTGGATCGAGGATTGTGGTTTTTCACCATATCACGTGTTTATTGGTTCTCATCACACCATAACTTTACTATTTTAAGCAATTTTGAAATAGTATGATCAATATTACATTAAAAATTGCCCTTAGACAGCGATGATTATTATAAATCATCCATTATTTTTATTGTATCTTCTTGGTCTTGAACTTACTTTTATATAACCAATTTGGGAAGAGCCTACTTCTTCCAATGCAGTGTTGAAAATCTGGAAGCAGGCGCTCTCAATACTTAAAGGCTGTGCGCAGGGTTTTTGGTCTTAATTGTTTTCGAGGTTTCTTGTATATCATGTTATTAGGGTTTCCAAATATTATCTATTGTTATAAGAAAAAGCTTTTTTCATCAATTATTTTGTAAAATATGGGGGTTCGAAGTTGAAATTTTTCCGTTTTTGGGGGCAATTGATCTCATACTTTTGATAAGTTTTCCATATCTAAGACACCTTGAGGAATAAATTTACATTTTTTTAAATCTAACAACTAGTTTCATAACCTAGTAAAATAACATTAAAATACATTTTTCAACCAGAGATTTCTACAGATTTTAAAAAATGTATTTTTTAAAAATTAAGTGTTTCATTGGAGTAAAAAAAATTCATAACCTAGTAAAATAACACTAAAATACATTTTTCAACCAGAGATTTCTACAGATTTGAAAAAATGTATTTTTTAAAAACTAAGTGTTTCATTGGAGTAAAAAAATTCATTACCTAGTAAAATAACACTAAAATACATTTTTTTAAATATGTCAATTTATTTCTCAATGTGTCTTATTCAAATAAAATGTATTTAAAGTTTAAAATCACTAGTAGGTGAGATCAATAAATTGTCCCTGAAATCCGAAAAATTTCAACTTTGATCCCCTATATATTATACAATAATTGACAAAAAAACTTTCTCTTCCAGCAACAGATAACATTTCAAAGTCCTAATAATATCCAATACAAGGAACTTCGAAAAAAAGTATGAACAAAACCCTGCGCACAGCCTTAACGTGTTCTTTGAATGATTATATGAATGACTATTTGAAAATAAGAGTGATTCAAATCGGAAATGATAATTAATTCGAAAGTAAATACTAGTATTTTGAGTAATCATTACTGGGATAGTTTATGAAGATAGTTTATTGTAATTTCCAAAACAATACAGAATTCTTTCTTCAATATAGCCTACTATAAAAAATTATTCTAATCTATTACTAATAACAATATTATGTAAAAATATGACACTACCGGCAGAAGAAAAACTTGACCTTGAAAAAGATTTGACATTATTCCGTTTTAGGAGAAATTAGGAAGAGAAAAAGACAAAGACAGAGAAAAGAAAAAGACACATGTAGTGGGATAGAAAAAGACACGGGAGGAGTCAGGAGATACGTGATAATAAACAATCATGATACAGTATCACAAAATAAAATCATTTAGAGAGAGAGTGAGAAAGTGAGTGGGTGAGGGAAAGAGGAGAATGTATGTAAGTGTGAATCTATTTTGTGTAGAGGAGAAAAACGGAAAAATAAGAGCATTTTGAGAAGGAGGAAGAGGCAGATTAGTTGGAGAAAAAGGAGACACAGCAGAAGAAGAAGAAAAGCAGGCAGAAGGATAATAAGAAAAAGAAGAAAGGTGAAAATGAACCGAAATGTGAAGAATTTTAGTCTGCAAGCCTGTTACCTTTAGAAAGATGTTAATGATAGTTGTTGCAACATGAGAAGTTTTTCGGCTAGAAATTCAATTGAACAGTAATAACAGTGTTTGGTGCTGGAGAGGATGATGATGATGATGATGATGGGCGGGGAGGGGGGGGGGAGAAGATGTAGTTGAGATGATGAGGTAGAGGGCAGCAGAGTGATCCTATTTTAAGATGCGGAAGTGTACTAACTTGTACTAGTGGTGTGGAGTGTGGGTACACCACTTCACTTCAATCGCATAATCGAATTTCAGCGGCAGGATGCCAGGATACTAACTTTATCTTATCATCTTCTCTGCTCTTTCATCCTCTTCATCATCATCATCATCATCATCTTCTTCTTTCTTTATCATCATCATCATCGTATTCTTCTCTTTTTACTTCTGTTGATTCTTCTTCTCCTTCCCCTTCATTATCATATTTTTCTATTTTTCTCCTTAAGATGTTCCTTCTCCTTTTTCTTCTTCTTCCACTCTTCTTCTTGTTTCTATTATTCTCCATCATCACCATCATCAACTTTTGTTAATTTTTCTCCCTTCATAATCTTTTTCTATAAATCTTTTTCTAACGGTGTTTCTTCTCCTTTTTCCTCTTCTCTTGCTTACTCTTCTTTTTCTTTTTTATTTTCTATTGTTTCTCATGCCCTTTCTCTTCCTCTTCTTGTTTTCTTCTACTTCTTCTACCTCAAATTCCTTTTTCTATATCTTCTTCTAAAGATGTATCTTCTCATTTTTCTTCTTCTTCGGCTGACTCTTCTTCTTCTTCCAAAGATGTTTCTTCTCTTTATTCTTCTTCTTCCCCTACCTTTTCTTCTACCCTCCCCACCGTTTTCTTATCATGAAGCTTCTTTTTCTATCTTCTTCTTACCCTGCTCCTCTTCTACTACATTTTCATGGTCATCATCCAATGGTGCTTTTTACTGCTGGGTTCTGAGGATGACAGTAGCTTTATCATCATCATCATCATCATGTTCTACCTTTTTTTGTTTCTTTTTTCTTCTTGTTCATCTTTATCATCATCATCATCATCATCATCATCATCATCATCATCATCATCATCATCATCATCATCGTCGTCGTCGTCGTCGTCTTCTTTTCTATCATCATCATCATCATGGAGTGGCCGTAGCCGAGTGGGTTAAGTGCTGGTTTGCTAGCCCAAAGGTCCCGGGTTCGATCCCAGTTCTGACCGAAAGTTTTTACCTCAGACCACTCCCGTTTTTCGGAGGACACGTTAAGCTGACGGTCCCGGCTGCCTAAAAAACAGTCGTTAAGTGACGTCAGAGGCCCTGAACTTATTCAGGTGCGACCTGATAACTCTGACACCAGACCTGAGCCTGCCAGGTCACACGATATTATTATTATCATCATCATCATCCAATGGTGCTTTCTACACCTTGGTTCTGTAGATGACACTACTATAGCATTTTCATTATCATCATCTTCTACTTCTTCTTGTTTCTTCTTCTTGTTCTTCTTCATTACCTCCCTCTTTTTTTCTATCATCATCAACCGATGGAGTTTCCTGTTGGGTTCAATACCATTCTATGGCACTACTGATTCCTAAGAATGACACTAGCATTAGCATCATCATTATCATAATCTTCTGCTTCTTTTCTTCTCATCATTCCTCTATCTCTTGTTCTCTTCATTCTTCTTCTTCTTTTCTCTTCTCTTCTTCTCATCATTATCGTTATCATCATCACCATCATCAACATCCTCTTTTCCCTCATCTTCATCCAATGACGCTTTCTGTCTCGACTGTACTTCTTATTCTTCTCCTCCTCCTTCTTCCATCTCTTCTTCCCTTTCTTTATCATCACCCTCTTCTCCCTCACCATCCTCCTCCAATGATGGTCTCTCTGTCTGCTGGGTTCCAATGACGAGGCTAGAAATTCGCAGGCAATAACAGATTACATTAGGCAGGCCAATCTAGGTTATCCTAGGCTACAGATTATCTAAGTAGAGACATAGTCTATAGCTAAGCAGAGATAGAGTAGAGCAGTGCAGATAAAGAGAAAAGCATAGTTGTGATGAGAGTTGAATGCACTGTCAATGGCCTGCCCACTACACCCCTTCACCCTTCCAAGTTCTAGTCTGGCTTGCCAAATGAAATGATCCTCGTCAAACATTCTCTGTCTGGCCTTGGCGCCTCAACCATTTCCCTTTTCTACAAATTTCTGTCTATTTATTCATCATTTCTGTCGTCACCCATCGAAATTGAATCGAAAATCTATTCTCTTCTTTTCTGGAAGATGGTGGGTGATTTACTTTGCCTGTAGCTTATAGAACTGGATCATATTTATTCGAAAAAAGGTAGATTGGATGATGATTGAGAGAAGGAGGAGGAGGAGAAGGAAGAGGAGGACGAGAAGGAGGAGGAGGATGAGAAGGAGGAGGAGGATGAGGACGGGAAGGAAGGGAGGAGGATGAGGACGAGAAGGAGGAGGAGGATGAGGAGGAGGATGAGAAGGAGGAGAAGGAAGGGAGGAGGATGAAAAGGAGTAGGAGGAGGTGAAGGAGGAGGAGAAGGAGGAGGAGGAGGAGGAGAAGAAGGAGAAGGAGGAGAAGAAGGAGAAGTAAGAGAAGGAGGAGGAGGATGAGGAGGATGAAAAGGAGGAGGAGGACGAGGAGGAGGAGGAGGAGGACGAGAAGGAGGAGGAGGATGAGGACGAGAAGGATGAGAAGGAGGAGAAGGAAGGGAGGAGGATGAGGAGTAGGAGGAGGTGAAGGAGGAGGAGGAGGAGGAGGATGTGGAGGAGGAGGAGGACGAGAAGGAAGGGAGGAGGAGGAGGAGGACGAGAAGGAAGGGAGGAAGATGAGGAGAAGGAGGAGAAGGAGGAGGAGGAGGAGGAGGAGGAGGAGAAGGATATGGAGGAGGAGTGAATCTAATGTGGCTGAACCACAAGTATTATAAGTATTATAGTATTATAAGTATACTTTATAAGTATTCATATTACAGAGCACAGTACCAGTTTGTAGATCGTAGAATCTTGTGGAGCCTACTCAAAAATATTGAACTATTTATAACATAATATAATTTTGAATAGAAATATTCGGTCTTGTTTTTGAAACTCACCTTATCATAAATCATAATATTCGTTAAGGTCTGTTCTGGAATTTTGTACCACTCACCTGAAAAAAATAAACAATCCGTTAGAAATTAATTTTAAAATCTATTTGAAAACTCAGTTGAAATGAATCAATTAAATTACCTATAATAAAATTCAATCGTTAATTTTACTGCAATATTCTTGACATTTGCTAAAACATTTCAATAAAAATAATAAAGGAGCTGACTAGGTCACCTTATTATTCTTAGCTGTAAGATAATTATTTGTGAGCTGCTATTTTATTTGGTATTTATCTTTTCTATTTTTTATGAGTTTCTATACTTTCCTATCATTACTATAAAGTTTCTATTATAAGAGTATTCTGTATTGGATAATAACTGAGACAGTAATGTTTCTACATATCTGATAATAAAATTGCATTTTACCAGTATATATTTTTTTTTAATTTTGTCACTTAGAGGTTTAATACGAATTTAAACAAATAGGATACTTAATCTTAGAAAAAGCTTGTTTTAGTCCTTTAATTATTATATACTAACAACAAATATTATCAACACAAGGAATTATAATAAAAACATGTAAACGACCCTCCTCACACGCAGAATTATGTCCAGGTGAGCAATATCGTTTGTTGTATTTTTCATTGTACTGTACTTGTTTGTTGAGAATAATGAATATTTAAATTTCATTACATGGATGATAAAAACTCATAAATCAATAGCTTATGATCATAAAACCAAATTCGAAATTGGAATAATGCCTTTTGGTTTTCAGAATGATGAATGATTGATTTCAAGCAATTGGATGTTGGCTATTAGAATCAATTGGATCACAAATTCACATTTTCCACATTGGTGAATAGTCACACTTTTCTGAGCCTTGGATTGACTCCCAGTGTCTGTAACAATATAATTATCGAGTCATGGGAGTCAATTTATTAAAATATGCACCCCAAAAGCTTTATCAAATAATTATATTTATGACATATGAGCTATCTATGTCATAACTATCGCCATCTAAACAGAGCCACTTCCCAGCTCCATTCATTCACAGATGCTAGTGATAATTTTAGTGTAAACGTAGGCTTTCTAGTGTAAACTAGACTAGGTTGGCAGTGGTGTTATTACACTAAACGTGGGCGAGGGACACTTCTAGTTAGCCTATTAACACATTTTTGTGGCAGCTGCTTCTACTCTAATTGAACGAAATTATTGAATAACTCAACTTCTTATTACAGTGTCACTGCCTTTAATTGCCAGCCACTATTATTATTCGTAAGGACAGGGTGACAGCTTTTATCAATGGATTTATGATATATTTCTTATTAACGTTCTAATTGTCTTTATTTTTCGACTGTCACCGCCTACTCAAAGAGAAATTTTGGTACACAGAGAAAGCACAGGGTACAAGAGTTCCTGCTGGCACAGAAGGAGAACATGTTTTCATCAATGACTATTCATTTATTTAAAGGCAAAATAGAAATGTTATAATGCAAAAGATAAATTAAGAAACTATTCTCTTAACAAATTTTACAAAATTTCCAAATTTTGAATTTGCTATATTGTCCAAAACAGGGTGACAGCTTTTATCAATGGATTTATGATATATTTCTTATTAACGTTCCAATTGTCTTTATTTTTCGACTGTCGCCGCCTACTCAAAGAGAAATTTTGGTACACAGAGAAAGCACAGGGTACAAGAGTTCCTGCTAGCACAGAAGGAGAACATGTTTTCATCAATGACTATTCATTTATTTAAAGGCAAAATAGAAATGTTATAATGCAAAAGATAAATTAAGAAACTATTCTCTTAACAAATTTTACAAAATTTCCAAATTTTGAATTTGCTATATTGTCCAAAACAGGGTGACAGCTTTTATCAATGGATTTATGATATATTTCTTATTAACATTCTAATTGTCTTTATTTTTCGACTGTCACCGCCTACTCAAAGAGAAATTTTGGTACACAGAGAAAGCACAGGGTACAAGAGTTCCTGCTGGCACAGAAGGAGAACATGTTTTCATCAATGACTATTCATTTATTTAAAGGCAAAATAGAAATGTTATAATGCAAAAGATAAATTAAGAAACTATTCTTTTAACAAATTTTACAAAATTTCCAAATTTTGACTTTGCTATATTGTCCAAAACATTGAGATTAATTTACACTTATTAAATATTAGTTTCACTAAAAACTTTACTCTAGAAAAATAAGTATTTTTTTACTTAAAGGCTATTTATTTAAAGCTTTACTAAAGTTTTACTCGAAATGGAAAACCAAAAACAGTTTAAAAGAGTTGAAAAGTTGAAAGTTTCATCAAAATCAATAAATATTTTGTTAGATATGGGAGTGGAGTGTGATAGATAGGTCTGTATATTGTTATAATGATATGGTAGTAGAATAGAATACATTTGTTATCAATGATTATTTCCATCATCATGAATGAATATCCTGTTAAATATGGTTGGAATATGTTTATGTGGTGAAACAAGGTAGAGAAAACTGAATAGACATAGAATTATTAATGTTTTTTTTTTGAGGATGAAGCCCACATAGGTCTGAGACCTAATGAGTTGGATGATGGTGATTGATGAGTTGGACCTACAGTTTTAGGTGGGTTCTGAACCACCGGGAAGTGATTTTACAGCAGATAACAGTGTCTTTTTTGCTGGCCAATCCAATCGGTCACCGTTACAAACAGGACCTACGAGAACGCAGCTTATCTCTCTGATTGAACAGATACTTGCCAGGGCTCGCGGCTATCACTTCCTTTATTATAATAGTTATTCATTAATTTTTGTCGAATATTGTAGAAGAGACAGGAGAATTTTATCGATGATCAGTTTCATTTTCATGTATAAAAATAATAAATTATCGATGGAATGACAGATTAATAGTGTAAATTCTTCCCAGTGCTTCCTGCTATTTGACCTTGATTTAATCTGACTTGTAATGAGGAAAAATAAATTGAAGTAAAAAATATTTTCTGTGACTAAAATCTAATCAGGATAAATTTGGACTTAATTTTAAACCATGGAAGCAATATTGGACTGGATTTTATATCTTACGTTATAAGGCAAAATAATTGTATTCAAATAAAAAAAATGACTGATAAACTTAATATATAATATGATAGGATTGCACTGATTGCAGTATATATCCAAATCTGAATGAAAGATTTGTATTTTGGATATGTCGGTATATTCGATAGTTGTAAATAACCCAACATGCTAATCAATAGTTAGAGCCTAAAATTACAATCATTTTTGGATCTGGTTGATATTTAAAACTCAAAAAAGAGTGAAAAACTATATTTAAATCGAAAAATGTTGTCACTCAATTATTCTAAATCATCCAACAATGCCTCCAATGTTTCCTGAACAATGCACCAGTATCATAAAAGAAAACAAAAAACAAAAACAGCACCATTGTGAACAGAATTTCAATTTGCAATGACCTCGCCTTGGCTGTTGTTGTTGTTGTTAGTATTCAGCAATTTTTCAGTTAGCATTTATTTCGCTTCAGGGACAAAATGCAAAAATATTTTGACATAGATACAAATAATGGCCAGTCAGCACAATCTTTCAAAGTCATTGTTCGAGTTCGCACCTAAATGTTTTCAAAACCAAATCAAATTGAACAAATTCAAATATTGCAGGGTAGTATTATTTATTTTATTCAATTATTCAAGACGTTTGCCATTTATTGTCATAAGTAGGTTGCTGTCTGGATAGTGCAATGAACTGTGAAGTTATAAATACGATTGAAAATTGAATTTCTTTTTCTGAGGATGAAGCCCACATAGGTCTGAGACCTGTGCGTGGGTAATGAGTTGGATGATGGTGATTGATGAGTTGGACCTACAGTTTTAGGTGGGTTCCGAACCACCAGGAAGTGATTTTACAGCAGAGAACAGTGTCTATTTGCTGGCCAATCCAATCGGTCACCGTTACAAACAGGTCCTACGAGAACGCAGCTTATCTCTATCTGATTGAACAGATACCTGCTACGGCTCGCGGCTATCTTTTCCCTCATTGTTCTTTACAGAATTGTATAGTTCACAATAAATTGTTAAAACAATGTAATTCTCTGTATTGAAACAATTATCATTAGTTTGTCACCTTATTTCAATGTTATGATAAAAAATTCAATAAATTTGTACACAACACTCACTTGGAAAAAATTTATCATCCAGCTTATTTCAAGAACAATATGTGACAAAATCAATATAGAAAACAATGAATAAAGTAAAATATTCAATGAAGAGCTAGCTTGTTTACTCCTTAAACAATTCGTTTGATATTGGCTAAATAAGAAGAATAATAAATGGAATATAATGAATAATAAGACGAAATTGTCACAACCACATTATTTATTAAAAGTTCGAGATTTTTAATAAATGTGGTTGTGACAATTTCGTCTTATTATTCATTATGGATACCTTCCACAATATCACCTTCGCCATTACTAAGAAAGTTAAATGGAATATAATTATATAAAATTGAAATAAGATTCACAGAGCTTACAAGAGACCTGAAAGATCATCCAGGCACTGATGATGGGCTCCAGACCGGAAACATGTTAAGAAAAGTTTAATTTTTTAACTCAAAAGTGTTCTCCATGTAAGTCGAGAAGTGAAAACTTTTTACATAAAACTAAATAGATTAGTTTCCAATTTAGTTTCCAAGATTTAAACAACGCATTCCATATTATTATTATTGTTTCTTGCTGCAGATGGAGCCTAAATAAGTCTGAGACTTGTACGTGGGTAATGAGATGAATGATGATACAACGATGCTATAAAATGTTGAATCGACAGTTCTAGGTGGTTTCCGAACGACTAAGTAAGGGATAATAAAGCAGGTAACGTTATGTTTCTGCTTAATTATCTATTTACAGGGTATTTATAAACAAAAAATTTTCGGAATTGGTATAGTAATCTACTGAGTGTCTAAACTCAATCTCTATAGAAAAATAACTATCAATTATGGTAATGGTAATCTACTGAGTGTCTTTTCTTAACTATAGAAAAATAACTATGAATGAACTTCAATTTTTAAGTTTTATTCAAGTTTTTAATTAGAAGCCCTTTTTGAATCTGTTCCATTCATTCATTTTCGACAATGAATACAATGAATATTCATGTCAATGATTGGTTGATTTGTAGCTGCAGGATTGAGTGGAAGAGAGGGCCTGCTGCGCCTTAGCTTCGCCCTTCCAGGATAAATAAAAGCAGCAAATCTAATCTAATCCATCGCGCTAGAGTTCACTGTTGTATTCAATTTGAAAATCTAATTTCAAGTCCAATTTTAATTAAAACTTCTTATTCAAATCCAATTCGTCTGCATTTCAATAACTCAATTCAGAAGGAGGGTCGAGGATGGATCTTGTTGTTTTTTTATTTGTAGTTTTGTTTTGTGTAGAGAACTTCTATTGTTTCAATTTGAATTGATAATTTTCTCAACTTGAGACAAACTGAACCTGTACGTCGGTCAGTTCAATGATTTTTCATGAAAGAATGCTTGAGGTATTCTATTACTGTATATTTCTACTTTGAAAACAATGGAGTTTCTAGAGTTCCATGGATAACTAGCAATTTATTCATTTTAGAAATTTTTAATCTCAATATAGCTGAACAGCTCTTTCTAAAATTGACTGCATGAGTATAAACCATCACTTGCAATAGTTTATCATCACTTATTTTTAATTATTTTATTTATAATTATTTATTTATTCATTTATTACAATTACACGAAACACTTTCAAGTAAAGATACAACAGGCACAGCCCACTACTGCTTTCTTTACAAATTTTGAACAAGAAAATACAAATTTTAGGTTATATTGAAGTTCAACTAGAAATTTCACTTGAAAGTACAATTACTAATTCTTTTCAAAACAAGAATATTAATTTAAAAGTTCACTTTGGAGACGAAACACTGAAACAGTTCAATAGTCCAAAGAAAGCGGATATAATTTTGAATTAATTATTAGATAATAAATATGATTAATTGAATATTAATATTAATTTTAAAATTAATCAATCTAGAAATTAATATCTGCCACGAAATACTTGATGAACTATCTAATATCAAAACTGACACTTTATTTATATTGAAATATTGGTTCACTCACTTATACTGGAGATGCTGGACAGGCTGAAGAAGCTTCTTTTTCGAAGTGAAATGCATCCCTCCACTATCTCCAGTATAAGTGGGTGAAACAATATTTCAATAGAAATACAGTGTCAGTTTTGATATTAGATAGAAATTAATAACTTTTAGTTTTTTTTCTAAAAGTTAACTATGAAAATAAATATCACGTTTTTAATATTTCGTCCTCACATGAGTGGAATTATATATTTCTAGAGTTCATTTCAAGAAAGACTGCACACACTGATAAATAATCAATTTCATAAGAAATGAATAACCTGATTGCTCTTTCTAAAATTAACTGTATAAAAATAAACGGTCGTAATGCGCAATATTTTATCATCTCTTATTGAATTCAATTGTTGAATCCTCACTGAATTGAACATGAAATAATGAATGTTATTGTTTGTCTGTTATTTGGCCAATTGAACAAGATGCTACAAGCTCCTAGAGAATGGACATGTTTATGAGAAGGTTTCAAGAAAGCTGTAATATGTTATCCTCAGTTGAGTATTGGTCTACCTTCATCTGTAAATTATTATTTTTTTTATCAGATTTTATTCATTTTATATAATCCAGAAAGTTCCTGGAGAATGCACTTAATAATATGTTATTGAGAACGTTTTAAGAATGTTATTCAATCTCAATCCTCAATTTCATAAAAAATAAACAGCTGGTTTATGAATGGACTCACCAAACTGCCAAATGTATAAAACATTATCTTGGAAAATTAATAATATTTTTACTGGTCCAAAAAATTACTGCAAGTCTTCAATTATTACAAGTTTTCATGTGAATGATTCTATCCACATTTGTGTATTATTTTACTAAAGTATTTTTGTAGTATATGGCATTTTGTATTGATTGAATCAATTGCTGTATGATTTGGAGAGTTTTAAGAGAATAAGAGTTTGAAGAAATATTTCACATTTGTTTATAAATAATGATAATAATAATAATAATAATAATAAAAATAATAATAATAATAGAATCAATATCCTTTTCAGAGAAAGTAGCATTTCTTTCATATTACTTTCATCATACAAATTGGTATAGGAAACATTCAAGTGTGAATTGTATGGTACTTATAAGAGTTTTATTTATACTACCTTCATGTGTATTATTATTGTACCTTGTTTATTGTATTATAAAGAGTGTTAATGAAAGAATCAATGTTCAATTCTATAATTATTCATGTGATTTTACTGCAGGAATTGCTTTTTAGCTTTCACAAAAATGTTGAGCTTTACTGAAAAGTGTAAACAATTTATTATAGAATTAAGTATAAAATCAGGTTTTATTTGTAGGGGCAGTGAATAAATGAAGAAACCCTCTTGTCTTAAAAATAAAAAAAATTAAATAAATAGGAAAATAACTGAATGAAAGTGTGAATTAAATGAATTTGATAGGTTATAGAAAGCTGCTCCAGTCTGTTCCCTGTTCTAGATATTATGATCTCATATTTTTTTAGTTTTCGTTCTTTTCTTTAGTATTTTTTATAGTTTTAATACTCTTCAGTTATAGTTTTTAGTTTAATCATACTTTTTATCGTAGTTCCAGTACGTTTTAATAGTTCAATCGCCTATATTGTTACAAATTAAGCTCATATTAATATCAATTATCAACTTGGAGGAATTGTTTTTCACATTCATTTGTGATATTTTTTCTCAATGTTAAAATATTGCTTTATACCTTTCAAAATCAAGCGCTTAAGCTCAGTTCCAATGACACTAATAGAGTTTAGTATTATTATTGACTTTGAAAAATTGTTTTACTCTTTTATTTGTGGTATCTTTTCTGGATGTTTAAATAGCTTGATACCATAAAACTCTATCGCTCAAGCTTAGCGTCAATCACATTGATATAGTTTACTAATATTATTGAATTCCTGGATTTCTTGTTCCACGACGAACTGCGTTGTTAATATTAACTTTTTAAGTGAATTCAACGACTTTCAGTCGAATTTTTATCAAGAATAAGTAAAGTTTTTATTAAGAGTAAGTGAATTCTACTCATTCTTAATAAGAATTTGACTGCAAGTCGTTGAATTCACTTAAAAAGTTACTATTATTGACTTTAACTAATGGGTTTTCCCATTCATTCTAGATATATTTCCTTTAAATGTTAAAATTACTTGATATGTTTAAAAACTGGCGCTTTAACTCAGCTTCAAACACATCGATTTACAATCTAATATCATAACTGAAACTGTATTTCTATTTAAATTATGACTCTTATATTGACGGAGTGCATTTCGTTTCATAGTCTTGTACTGTTGCTGACTTTGAATCATTGCTTTTCACAATCTTTTGTGATGAATTTTTTTCTAAATGTTTAAATTGCTTGACACCACGCTCAAGCTTAGCCTCCATCACATGAATATACCCTGTTTATTTTGTCTTTTTCTCTATTGCTTACACCCTCTTCCTCCAACCCCTTGCACAAAATCACTTTAATATAATTTAAAGTAATTTCACTTCAATATAATTTAGGTTTTGTCTGTCAATTTTGCCTTCCCCTCTCTTCCTAGTACCCTCTTCCTCCAACCCCTTGTACCTCCGCTTGTGCAAGTATACAGCCAATACCAAAAGTGTGTCAACCCGCTCATCACCTGTCGTGCGTCGTTCTTTTTAAACGCCTCTCACGCGCTTTGTGTTGTAACGTTTCAATTTTGTTGAATAGCTGATTACTGAGTGCATTCAATAGACGGCTCTAAAAGCGTTAGCACTTCATTGTTAGTGACAAGTGCTGCTCAGTGCTCACACTGAATGATGGGCGATTTTTTAAAACTATTCAAATTGTGAATAAGTAATGGCACTTGAGTCAGGAGGCGGAGGCATCAATCAGTGGTTGTTTGTCTGATTTCAGTTTCACGAGAAGTTTTGGGCAAATTAGTTGCATTTTGAGGACATGAATTAGTTTTTGTACGGTTTTTTGAAATAAATACATGATTTATACTGTACAAAAATATCAGTCACCACCGGGAATCGAACCACGGACCTCCCAATTGCCGTCTAGTCTAGTCTAGTGGTTAAGGCGCCCGACCGGCAATTGGGAGGTCCGTGGTTCGATTCCCGGTGGTGACTGATATTTTTGTTCAGTAGCATTCATCGATTTCCATCAGCTATTAAATACTGTTGTCAATATCCGCCATTGCGGAAGTCTTCAGTATAAACTGATAGCAATTAAAGGAATCCTAAATTAATAAATTCTGTTTAAAAAAATAATAATTGAATTATAAACAATAAGGTCAAAAATAATACATTGTCTTTATAGAAAGAAAAAACTTTTTTTGTTTGTTTATTTATTCATTCAATTATTCAATTTATTTATTCATTCATTTATTAATTAATTAATTTATTTATTTATGTATTTACCTAGATACAAAATCGCAGAGTTATACATCAAGAGCCTTAATGAAACAATAAAAAATAATTAATTGACTGACACAAAATGTAAAATAATACAATATTTTGAGAAATAACAATTGGAAATAAAAGAAGAAATAGAAAAAGTAGACAATGCATAACAATATAGAGGCTGATGAAGCTTCTCTTTAGAAGTGAAATGTATCCCTCCAGTATCTCCAGTATGAGTGACTAAAAATCATATATTGAATAGAAATACAGTGTCAGTTTTGATATTAGATATATAACTAACTTGACAGAAAGAGAAAAAACCTTGATTAGGAAAATTAATTCGACAAAGACGTTTGGAAAGTAACTCATGTAACTTTTTTTATATATGAGATGAACGAAACCCAATTCAACTCACTATAAAAATGAATAATAAGACGAAATTGTCACAACCACATTTATTAAAACTTAGAGAAACTATGGATACCTTCCACAATATCACCTTCGCCACTACTGAGAAAGCACTATAAAAATATTATTACTATTTTTTCATTTATTTATCTATTTATTTATTTATTTATCTATTTATTTATTTATTGTAACAAAATTACTGTACAACGAATGTGAAGGCGCAACAGACTCAAGTCCAAAACTGCTCACCTCACAAATTTGAATATGTTATATTGTCCAAAACATTGAGGTTAATTTTAATGCTGAAAAATTTAGATTTACCGAAATACTCCACTCAAAAAATAATAAAATGATTCCTTATCACTTGAAGGCAATTAATTTGAAAGTTCACTCAAAAGCAAAACGAAACACTGAAACCCGTAAATATATCAAATAACTGTCAGCAAGGAACACATTTTTGGATGTCACACTTTTGGCATGAACTGTACTTGCAAACGGTTGAGAAAGAGGGGAGGAGAAAGATAGTGAAAGAAGATACAGGGGAGAGGAATAGCAGGAAGAGAGAGGTGATAAAAGGAGTGTGGAGAGAGACGGAGGACTGACTACCTGTTGAACCCGAGTAACCTTGAGTGGCTAATCGCTAATGCAGAAGAATGAATAATGGATTTTTGTGAGTGTGTGCTCTTCCATAAACGGACTTACCAGTCAATTCCAAGTCCGCACATGCTTAAAATGCTTAGCCACAGCTCAAGTCGACAGCTGCTCTAAGGATATTTAGGAGTGTCCTGTTGGAAATTCCTGTTCCATATGCCAGAGTGGAAGTTTGAATGATATGAGCTTTGTATAATTATTGTACTAGACAATAATTGAGGGTAGGGTGATGCTCCAAGTAGGCATTATTGTAGGCCCTAAGTACAAGAAGCAACCGATTTTTGCAATTGTAGTTGTGTTGCACCTATTTTGCGACCATAGTTGATAGGGAAATGATAGCCGTGAGCCGTAGCAGGTATCTGTTCAATCAGATATAAGCTGCTTTCTCCTGGGCGTTCTTTGTAAGGGTGACCGATTAGATTGGCCAGCAAAAAAGACACTGTTCTCTGCTGTAAAATCACTTCCTTTTGGTTCGGAACCCACCTAAAACTGTTGGTCCAACTCATCAATCACCATTATCCAACTCATAACCCACGCACAGGTCTCAGACTTATGTGGGCTACATCCTTAAATAAAATGAAAGATTGATTTACAATACTGAACAAATTCAAAGCAGTGCTTCAAATCATGGGTTCAGACGTTTTATGTAAATTTACAATCTATATGATTGATTAGTACAGCCTACATAATCTGCAGCAACTTTTAGATCCAAGAATGGCTTTACATTTACAATATTTTTTGGTAACTTATTCATCTATAGTTTAGCATACAATGTGCATTAGTCATATTTTTCAATCTAATATCATAACTGACACTTTATTTTAATTAAATATATGATTTTAGCCTACTCACTTTTACTGGAGGTACTGGAGGAATGCATTTCACTTCTGAAAAGAAGCTTCGTCGTTCTTTTTAGAAGTGAAATGCATTCCTCCAGTATCTCCAGTGAGTGAGAATCATTTTTTTAATTGAAATGCAGTGTCAGTTTTGATATTAGATTGTTCATCAAGTATTTCGTCATGGAAAACATCTCACATATTTTTCAATCATGAGTAACAGAGTCTTTCTTTGTAATAAATTTGTGAATTTTTTGGAAAATATTTATGATTTATTGGAACCAGTAAATAGTTGAGACTGCCAGCTGTTACTCCTGAAACTAGGATCTATGTCACAGTGTGATCACTTCCAGCGCTTGTCTAGCACTGGAGCTGGAATTCTCTCTCGTTTTTGACTGGAGGAACGGCGTGTTTACACTTGGGATGTGTAGAGTGTAGACAAAACAAGCCGCCCTCCTCAACCCGTCACCCCCCCCCCCCACCCCTCACCGACCCATAACAGCCCTAATCTTGAAATCTAATATCTCCAAAAGCAGTGTGCGAAGACATGTGATGGTAACTATCACAGGAATCCCGAAAAGTGTGTGAAGAATCCCTGATGAAATGTTGTTTGAGTTAGTTATTGGAGACTGGTGGAGCATTTTGTGATAAACATGAGGGCACAGGTAAAGAATGTTGTTGTTTTTTTCTATAATTTCAAGATTTTGGAGTAGATTTCAAATTATATTTACCCAAAATTATTGAGTAACTAAGACATCTACTATTTGAATAATATATAGACGAACAAATAGAATGTGATGGTTTCCGTGACGAAATACTTGATGAACAATAATCTTTTTCAAAACTTTTTTTTTTTTTTTGAGGATGAAGCCCACATAGGTCTGAAACCTGTGCGTGGGTAATCAGTTGGATGATGGTGATTGATGAGTTGTACCTACAGTTTTTTAGGTGGGTTCCGAACCACCGGGAAGTGATTTTACAGCAGAGAACAGTGTCTTTTTTGCTGGCCAATCTAATCGGTCACCGTTACAAACAGGACCTACGAGAACGCAGCTTATCTCTATCTGATTGAACAGATACCTGCTACGGCTCGCGGCTATCACTTCCCTTAAAGTGACACTGTATTTGAGTATTTCTATTTAAATATTATTTTCACTCACTTATCTTATAGTGGAGTTGCTGGAGGGACGCATTTCACTTCTGAAGAGAAGCTTCATCAGCCTTCTCTTCAAAAGTGAAATGCATCCCCAGCAACTCCAGTATAAGTGAGCGAAATAATATTTCAATAGAAATACAGTGTCAGTTCTGATATAAGAAATAGACTGTACTATTTTTTATACTTCTGGAGTATTTTGTGATAAATGTACAGGTGAAGAATTTTGTTGATTTTTCTATAATTTGGAATAAATTACTATATCAATTAGTTGAGGTGAGGCTTAATTTTGATGTGAAGGGATCTCTTGTACACTATAAAAAGCTAAACTAAATATTTTTTCAATTGTTTTTTAAATATTTCTATATTTTCAAGACTCTTTAAAAACTGTTGTAGCTTGTTGTAGAATTTCCTACCAATATAACTAGGTTTTGTTTGAATAAGCTACTATTGTGACTCACCAAGTGATAATCTCCTCGGCTTCTTGTATTATTATCATGTACGTCAAGATTTTGGTTAATATCATTGGTTTTTACATATGAAGTAACTTCATACACATATAAGCAGGGTACAGTTGGGAGACCAAGTCTCTTGAACAACGGCCTACATGAATCCAATCTATTTACTCTTTCTATACACCTAACCGCTTTCTTTTGGATCTTAAACACCCTATCAAGGCTTTGTTTTGATTAATTACCCCATTCTAAGATAGCATACCCAATATGTGACAGTAAGAGCCCATCGTAAGCTGTAAAAAGTAACTTCGTGTCATTTTTTAATCTAACAAGCTGTCGCAGGACAAATACCCCAGATGAAATTTTACACTATTTTGTGCACTATTCTTACTCTGTTCCACCTTTTCACCTTCTTTTCACATAGTAGCGATATTTTAATGATACAGTATACAGTACAGAAAGATACAGTAAACAGTACAGAATGATACAGTATACAGAACAGAATGATACAGTATGATTGAATCATAGCTTCCTTCAAAATTTAAAAATGTTTTAAAATTAAAAATTTTAAAATGTTTAATTTAAAAATGTTTTCAAAATTTAAGACTGTTCAATACATTCTTATACAGTATTTTAGAAGCAAACCTGAAAAATTGTAGGATATTAATGAGCTGTGTTCTATCTGTGTACATGATATCAAAGGTTCAACGTTCAAAGAGTTATCTCTGCCAATAAATGATAGTAAATACAAAATACGTACAGTAATATAGTACAGCACGGTAAATAGAAGATTTCCTCGTTTTATTGACACTTATTTGGTGAGATACAATGATGTGCTACAACACAAATGTGCTGTTCAACATTTTTATTAGCTAGTAAAACTGTCAAATTGTCATAATCCAACGGGTATAAAAATAGATAACTACCCAGTTTTTCTATGAGATACCGACGTTTCACTAGAACTATGCTGTAAAACTATAAAGTTGATAATTTGGGATCAAATAGAAGTTTCACAGTAGCGGATAGAATTCAGACAGATGAAATATATTTCTGTTTCTCAATATTTTATTTTAACTGGTCTATTTAACTATATATTCAATTATAAACTTAAAAAACACTTTTAAATGGAAATTGACTCACGTTATGGCGTGACGGCCGTTTCGCTCTGTTGTCTAAATCTAGAGCATCATCAGACGACCCACAGTACAGTGAGTGTACTGTGGGTCGTCTGATGATGCTCTAGACAACAGAGCGAAACGGCCGCCACGCCATAACGTGAGTCAATTTCCATTCAAAAGTGTTTTTTAAGTTTATAATACATACTAGTGGAAACAAGATGGATCTTCAACATCATATATATTCAATATTTGAATTTCTTTTGTTCTATTTGGATTGCATTTAGATTTGTTATTCATTCATTTGAAACTGTTGCATCAATAATAAAAACCAATTGAGAAATATTTAGTTTAGCTTTTTATAGTGTACAAGAGTTCCTTTCACATCAAAATTAAGCTTCACCCCAACTAATTGATATAGTAATTATGGTATCTAGTGTATAATTGTTGATCTGACTTGTCTTATACTCCTTAACTGGAGTCTCCAAGACGTAATCTACAAAAAAAAATGAATAAATAAATTGACCAATTTACTGTGGTAATTATTCATCAATGATTGTTCAATTTATTGGATTTCAACTTATTGAATATTCTAATATTAAAACTGACACTGTATTTCACTCAAAAAGTGAAATACAGTGTCAGTTTTAATATTAGATTGTTCATTAAGTATTTCGTCATGGAAAACATCACAGATTATTGAATATTCTTTTGAAATTGATCATTAGTTTATTCAGTTATTTACCGCCATAATTAGGGATAGAGATCATGAACTATGCGATTTGAAAACAAATGCCTTACATGGTAGAGACCAAAATCACTGATTTGTTCAGTCTTGATTCGAAAATAAACATTCAAAATTGAATTTTATAATTTCATTCGGATCAGAATAGTTATTACCAATTGATTTTAAACGCTGGAAACATACGAGTCACTCTGTATCTTCACTCATTTATGTTTTATTTATTTAATCTCACATTAATTTGATAATTTTTCTTGCTTCATGTTGTGAGGAATTCTTCTGTTAGAATTACTTGTTATCATAAATAACAGTAATTTTTGGTTCTTGGCATTATTATCTCAACCCATTCCAACACCTGCAATACTATAATACTTGCAAATACAGCATAATATACAAAACTATTTTTATATAGGCTATTATTTGATTGAAATTACAATTACTTTATTTTTGAGCACCTATATGACGCATTATGTCAATTCTTAAATGAAGTTATAAGCTAGATGGAGAAGTTTTAGGTTGATATAAGCATAGACGAACCATCAACTTACTATCCCTGATCAATGATATAAGGTTCATGAAATATTTGAAATTACACAGGCAATGAAATGGTTATGGAAGGTGCTTCATGCAAACTACATTTTTGGCAGTCTCCTTTTTTATTTATTTAATACAAACTAACTTTTAACTTAAATTGTTTAATGCCCATCAACTAGCTGGGACTATACTTGTAAAGAATAATATTTTCACAGACAAATATTGTTGAAAGTAGATAATACAGTTCCGTATTGTTTTATAGGAGAATTTTTAGTGGAATATAAGCTAACTAACTTTAACTAACTTTTAAGTTAAATTTTTTAATGCTCATCAACTAGCTGGGACTATACTTGTAAAGAATAATATTTGCACAGACAAATATTGTTGAAAGTAGATAATACAGTTCCGTATTGTTTTATAGGAGAATTTTTAGTGGAATATAAGCTAACTAACTTTTAAGTTAAATTTTTTAATGCTCATCAACTAGCTGGGACTATACTTGTAAAGAATAATATTTGCACAGACAAATATTGTTGAAAGTAGATAATAGAGTTCCGTATTGTTTTATAGGAGAATTTTTAGTGGAATATAAGCTAACTAACTTTAACTAACTTTTAAGTTAAATTTTTTAATGCTCATCAACTAGCTGGGACTATACTTGTAAAGAATAATATTTGCACAGACAAATATTGTTGAAAGTAGATAATACAGTTCCGTATTGTTTTATAGGAGAATTTTTAGTGGAATATAAGCTACCTAACTTTAACTAACTTTTAAGTTAAATTTTTTAATGCTCATCAACTAGCTGGGACTATACTTGTAAAGAATAATATTTGGAGAAACAAATATTGTTGAAAGTAAATAATACAGTTCCGTATTGTTTTATAGGAGAATTTTTAGTGGAATATAAGCTAACTAACTTTAACTAACTTTTCAGTTAAATTTTTTAATGTTCATCAACTAGCTGGGACTATACTTGTAAAGAATAATATTTTCACAGACAAATATTGTTGAAAGTAGATAATACAGTTCCGTATTGTTTTATAGGAGAATTTTTAGTGGAATATAAGCTACCTAACTTTAACTAACTTTTAAGTTAAATTTTTTAATGTTCATCAACTAGCTGGGACTATACTTGTAAAGAATAATATTTTCACAGACAAATATTGTTGAAAGTAGATAATACAGTTCCGTATTGTTTTATAGGAGAATTTTTAGTGGAATATAAGCTACCTAACTTTAACTAACTTTTAAGTTAAATTTTTTAATGCTCATTAACTAGCTGGGACTATACTTGTAAAGAATAATATTTGCACAGACAAATATTGTTGAAAGTAGATAATACAGTTCCGTATTGTTTTATAGGAGAATTTTTAGTGGAATATAAGCTAACTAACTTTTAAGTTAAATTTTTTAATGCTCATCAACTAGCTGGGACTATACTTGTAAAGAATAATATTTGCACAGACAAATATTGTTGAAAGTAGATAATAGAGTTCCGTATTGTTTTATAGGAGAATTTTTAGTGGAATATAAGCTAACTAACTTTAACTAACTTTTAAGTTAAATTTTTTAATGCTCATCAACTAGCTGGGACTATACTTGTAAAGAATAATATTTGGAGAAACAAATATTGTTGAAAGTAAATAATACAGTTCCGTATTGTATTATAGGAGAATTTTTAGTGGAATATAAGCTAACTAACTTTAACTAACTTTTAAGTTAAATTTTTTAATGCTCATCAACTAGCTGGGACTATACTTGTAAAGAATAATATTTTCACAGACAAATATTGTTGAAAGTAGATAATACAGTTCCGTATTGTTTTATAGGAGAATTTTTAGTGGAATATAAGCTAACTAACTTTTAAGTTAAATTTTTTAATGCTCATCAACTAGCTGGGACTATACTTGTAAAGAATAATATTTGCACAGACAAATATTGTTGAAAGTAGATAATAGAGTTCCGTATTGTTTTATAGGAGAATTTTTAGTGGAATATAAGCTAACTAACTTTAACTAACTTTTAAGTTAAATTTTTTAATGCTCATCAACTAGCTGGGACTATACTTGTAAAGAATAATATTTGGAGAAACAAATATTGTTGAAAGTAAATAATACAGTTCCGTATTGTATTATAGGAGAATTTTTAGTGGAATATAAGCTAACTAACTTTAACTAACTTTTAAGTTAAATTTTTTAATGCTCATCAACTAGCTGGGACTATACTTGTAAAGAATAATATTTTCACAGACAAATATTGTTGAAAGTAGATAATACAGTTCCGTATTGTTTTATAGGAGAATTTTTAGTGGAATATAAGATTAACCTGTGATGTTTTCTATGAAATACTTGATGAACAACATTATATCGAAACTGGCACTGTATTCATATTTAAATTATCATTTTTACTCACTTAAACATGAGGCTGATTAAATAAAGCGAAATGCATCTCTCCAGTATAAGTGAGTGAAAATCATATTTAAATAGAAATACATTCTAATATTAAAACTGACACTCTATTTCACTTTTATATATTGTTTTACTCACTTATATTGGGTATGTTTGAGGGATGCATTTCACTTCTGCCTAGAAGCTTCGTCTGATATCAAAAAATAAAATTAATTACCAATCAATAAAATATTTTGATATTCAAAGATTTTCCTCCTATTTATTCTTTTTCTCTATTATAAGAGAAGCAATAAATTATTTACCACTAAATTTTATTCTAGCAATAATCAGACTATTTAATTAAAGTAGGAATAGCCACGAAGCTTCTTTACAGAAGTGAAATGCATCCCTCAAGCATCTCCAATATAAGTGAGTAAAACCATATATAAAAGTGAAATACAATGTTTAATATTAGACTGTATTTCTAATACAGAAAATATAGTTTTACTGTAATACCATATATATAAAAGTGAAATACAGTGTCAGTTTTAATATTAGATTAATTGTTCATTAATATTTCGACATGGAAAACATCACAGAAATACAGTTTTACTTTTGATATTGGAATAATATGTTATATCGTATAGAGTTATCAATCCAGAAATATTCGAGTTAGTTTCTGTATCAATCCAGAAATATTCGAGTTAGTTTCTGTGCCATTAAAATTGATGGAACTGTCATTTGTCAGTTGAATACAAATGATGTGCTCCACTTAATTCCATTCACAATTACGCATACATTAGGGTACATGCCTGTCTCACCTGTACCCACTGTAGTAACAAAAAACAAAATGAATTTGTCTCAGTACGGCAGTCAAAACTCTGCGTGTGATGGGAACAATATATTCAATGCATGAACAATACTGATCATTACTGTTCTTTTTAAGAAGTGGAGTGGAGACAGCAGATGCCCGTTCTTGATGACTCTTCTCGTTTATTGTTCACAATCTTGATCACAGTCGTGAGAAAGTCACACGGTGTTTAGTCACAATTTGTCTGCGGACTCTTGATTATATTTCCTAGGCTCTTGGGTGATTGTTTATTTATTTATAGACTGGACAACAGAAAAATCGCTTGAAAAACGTTTCTTTTTCACTGTGAGGCTATTAATTTGAAAGTTTCTTCGAAATGTTTGATCTCTGCTGAAAATTACTTCCCGGTGGTTCGGAACTGTAGGTCCAACTCATAAATCACCATCATCCAACTCATTACCCACGCACAGGTCTCAGACCTGGGGGCTTCATCCTCAAAAAAAAAAAAAAAAATGTGAACAGTATAAAAAAGTTTATAATATTGAATTTTGATGAAAACTTTGAGTCAAAAAATATTGATCTTGTTGCTATAGATAACATTAAAAGAATTGATCAGATATTTATTCATTGAAATGTGATAAAGAGATAAAAATACTGTTATCTGCTGTAGAATAACTTCCCGGTGGTACGGAAACCACCTGAAACTGAAGGTTCAACTCATCCTATAATTTTGAAAAAAATTTCAATTTCTTTGTAATCCAAAATTCCAACAAGTAAACGGTGTTTCCATTTCACAATGAATAAAGGTAGGTAGTTTTGATTCAAATATTGGAAGAATAGTCAATATCTTTGTAAAATTATCCACAATTTTTAAACAGTGCATGCGTTTTCCATTGTACAATGAATAAATTAGAGGTGATTTTCAGTCGACATCTACTTCAAATGATGAAAAAATAGTCAATATCTTTGTAATATTATCCACAATTTTTAAACAGAACATACTTTTTCCATTGTACAAGAATTGTAGGTGGTTCTCAGTTTGAATCTACTTCAAATGATGGAAAATAGTCAATATCTCTGTATCATTATCCAAAATTTCTAAAAAGCACAAATATTATATTTAAATTTATATATATTTTTTATTTTACAATAGATCAAAAGTAATCTGCCTCAAACTCTTCAAATACGCTGAAAAATAAAAGATTTATTTCTTAGATTTCTATCAATTTTACATGAATATTGAGATATTCTGGCTTAAAATCTGCTTCAAACTATTCAAATGTTGAAAGATGAACTATTTCTTTGTTGTACTTATCCATTCCAAATGAATATCAAGGTATTCTTATTTCAAACTCTTTAAATGACAAAAAATAAAGAATTTTATTTCTTCTAAATTCAAAAAGTAGATAGTTTTTCATCCCCCAATAATATAATATTGAGTAAATCTAATTTGGAATTCACTCTAACAATTAATTATGGTATCTAGTTTATAATTGTTGATCTGACTTGTCTTATACTCCTTAACTGGAGTCTCCAAGATGTAATCTACAAAAAAAAGAAAGGAAACTCTACAAGCTACCACAGTTTTTAATGTCTTGAAAATATATATAAATATTTTTAAAACAATTAAAAAAATATTTAGTTGGAAATTTCTTTCATAGTGTACAAGAGTTCCTTTCACATAAAAATTAAGCCTCACCTCAACTAATTTATATAGTAATTAACTAGTGTATAAGATTGATAATATTGCATAATAATTGTTCATCTGACTTGTCTGATACTCCTTAACTGGAGTCTCCAAGACATAATCTACAAAAAAAAATAATAATAATAAGAGATAAAAAAAGCTTGTCAATCAGTCCACCTACTTAATGTTTTTGTTTTATATTATATGTCTCGCAGTTTCATGAACAACTCTGTACTATAAAGTATATACTACAGACCGAGAGACTAATGCAGTAGCTGCATATTAGTCTGATGGTTTGACAGTTATCCATGTTATGCAACTAGTTCAGACCTTCGAGTCTTATCAATAATTCTAACATTTGAGATACTCTGTCATAGTGGTAGCCAGTAGCTTCTGAAACGCCACTACTTTAAAACTTGTGTTTTTTTGTAACTTCAACATTCGTAGTCAGATTAACCTTCAGTGGTCACGTTTCCATCATTTCCTAATATAGCTATTATTATTATCATCATCACAATTATTATTATTATTATATTATTATTAATTATTATTATTGTGGTTATTAATGCACAGGTAGTGTTCATTATTACTTGAGACTACCTGAAGAAAGTATTAGAAGTAGAAAGTAAAACTAATAGTACAATAGTTTTCTTAGTATTTGAGATGGTGATATTGTTGCAGATATCCATAAGAATAATAGAGATGTTGCAGCCACTAAAATATTCGTTTTTGGGTAGTTAGGATAATTACATCATGTCCATATAGAATTTATAGAATTCTCTTTTGAAGATATTTCAATTTTTATAAAAGAAACTATCAGGTTTACCGGCAAAGTGAACAGCACATTTATTGCAGAACATTATATGACTGATATTATGAGAGAAGAATCAACTCTGTTCGATGGTTAGTTACAGAGATATCGAATTTCCAATAATTAGAAACATTTTCAACTTTGAGGGGGCTTGGGGGAAAAGTTGAGGGGGGCTTTTTGGGGACTTTTCGGAAAATGTACTTTTAAACGTGTACTATTGATTGGCATATATAGTCTTGCTTGTCTGACAATAATTATTTATTGGATTGGGCTGGATAGCCAAGCGCCATGCAATACACAGTGCTGTAGGGTTCGGCGACGCGGTGTCCGCTACTATTTCATCACTCACTATGACGCCATAACTTGAACTATAGTAATCAATAGACACATCATTTTAAAGCTTATTAAATTATCTATAAGTTTTGTAAGGAATGGCACAACCAATAACGCGATATTAAAAAAGATATGATCAGTTGAAGTTGATTTTTGTGGTTCGTGGTGACATTTTTTTCTATAAACTATATTTTTACTGAAAAACTAGGCTATCTACATAGAAAATGTATATTACATATTTTTTAGAGAATAGTTTTAAGTATTAAATGAGATGAAAATCACAACGATACCTTAATTAGTTTCCGAGTTATAAGCCTTTAACTGAAGGTACTGCTCTTGCAATGTTTGTAGGGGGATGGTGGGGGAAGCAAGCGGGGTGGGGGTCGGGACTTTGGTTTTTTTGAGTAAGTACTATGTATACTAACATCCTGCGAAAATTCAGCTTTCCCCTAATTTGTTACGACACAAAACATTCATTGCCTGGGCTAATATTGAAATAGATTTGTACCTATGATTCTAAAACATGTTACCAACTTGGAAAAATAAATTTGAATGTACTGTATGTAATATCAGTGTACTGCAGTGTCGTAGCTATGGAGGGGATCAGGGGGATAGATCCCTCCCCCCCCCCCCCACCCAGAGACAATGAGACAGTATTTTTTTACAAAAAAGCAAAAAAGACGTCTTGAATTGCTAAAAATGTAGTTTTAGAGGGATTACTTTCAAAAACAATTCCGGGGGAGGTACCAGGTACTGTGGGTCGTCTGACGGTGCTCTTTACAACAGAGTGAAACGGCCTTCACGCCAAAACGTGAGTCACAATTTACACTTAAGTGTTTTTTAAAATTTTATTATATATTATTGGAACCAAGATGGATCTACAACATCACAAAAGACAGTGATTTTCATCTAGCTTTTCCATTATTGTCAGAGGAATGAAGGAGATTCAAACTTTTTTGTGTTTTTTTAAGTTTTTACACTATCTATTACACACAATTAGGGCTAGTATAATTTAAGAATAGATAAATTTGGGTCTAGGATCACTCAGAATGTGGTCTTATAGGTATTATTTTTCAAAATTTTTCCGGAGGAGTAAACTACCCAATTATTTTGAATAAACTATACATTATAGTAACTTTTTAAGTGAATTCAACGACTGGCAGTCAAATTTTTTTAAAGAATAAGTAGAATTTACTTACTCTGTAGGCCGAACGTTTTCGAATTTTTGAGATCCATTTTGAGAGGCGTCCTCCTTGATCATCGATGTCAGTTTTTTGGTTAGAAGAATTGTGGATTTTGCAGAATGTGATCAAAAAGTTTGTGTAAATTCTACTTGTTCTCAATAAAAATTTGACTGCAAGTCGTTGAATTCACTTGAAAAGTTAATATTAACAACGCAGTTCGTCATGGAACAAGAAATCCAGGAATGTACATTATAGTCTTAAATTCTTGTTAGAGTAACTCCTCCTCCTTATCTTATAATGTACTGTAAGTACATGGAGCCTGGTACCTGGTGCCTCGTCTGACGATGCTCTTACAACAGAGTGAAACGCCCAGCAACTGAACTGTCCCTCTAGTTACACGATTGGTGTACTGACTGAATGATCAGTGTAAAACTAGTACACAATCTGTTTTTTTTTTTTGAGGATGAAGCCCACATAGGTCTGATACCTGTGCGTAGGTAATGAGTTGGATGATGGTGATTGATGAGTTGGACCTACAGTTTTAGGTGGGTTCCGAACCACCGGGAAGTGATTTTACAGCAGAGAACAGTGTCTTTTTTGCTGGCCAATCTAATCGGTCACCGTTAGGAACAGGACCTACGAGAACGTGTTTATTAAATTGCGTCTATCATAATCACCACTCACTCCCTTTCACTCCCTCACTCAAACTCTCTCACTCGCTTCTGTTATTCTAGCCGACTAATCACTGAATATCTGCAGTGTGTGAGTCAAGACCCACTCGAAGAGATGATACCAAAAATAAGTCAATAACTCTACAGGCGCACTTGAAACATTGCGTTGCTTGCTATGATGCCTCTTTCTTCTTCTTCTCCTTTTCCTTATTCTTTCCCTTCTTCTCCACCTACCCCTTCTTTTTTCTACGTCACCATCATCTTTTTTGCCTCACCTTTTTCTACTTCACCTTCTCTTTCTCTTTTCTTCCTTCTTCTAATCCCTCTTCATTTTTTCCTTCTCTGTTCCTCTTCGTCTTCTCTTTTCCTTTTTTCTCCTTTCCTATTCTTCTTCTCCCTGCTACTTCTTCTTTTTCTTCTATATTTTCCCTTCATCGTCTTGATCTCCTTTTTCTCGTTCTCCTCCCTTTTCTTTTTCTTGTTCTCCTTCCTTTTTCTCCTTCTTTTTCTCCATCCCATGTCTTCTTCTTGTTCTCCTTCATTTCTCTTCTTCTTGTTCTCTTTCCTTTTCCTTTTTCTTTTTCTCTTTCATTTTTCTTCTTCTTGTTCACCTTCCTTTTTCTTCTTCTTATTCTCCTTCCCTTTTCTTCTTCTTGTTCTCCTTCATTTCTCTTCTTCTATTTCTCCTTCCATTTTCTTCTTCTTGTTCTCCTTCATTTCTCTTCTTCTTTTTCTCCTTCCCTTTTCTTCTTCTTTTTCTCCTTCCCTTTTCTTCCTCTTGTTCTTCTTCCCTTTTTATTCTTCTTGTTCTCTTTCCTTTTTCTTCTTCTTCCTCTTCTCCTTCCTTTTTCTTCTTCTTCTCCTTCCTTTTACTTTTTCTTAGTTTCCTTCCCTTTTCTTCTTGTTCTCCTTCCTTTTCCTTCTTCTAATTCTCCTTCCTTTTACTTCTTCTTATTCTCTTTCCCTTTTCTTCTTGCTCCCCTTCCTTTTTCTTCTTATTCTCCTTCCCTTTTCTTCTTCTTGTTCACCTTCCTTTTTCTTCTTATTTTTCTCCTTCCCTTTTCTTCTTCTTGTTCTCCTTCCCTTTTTCTTCTTCTTGTTCTCTTTCCTTTTCCTTTCTCTCTTTCCTTTTTCTTCTTCTTGTTCTCTCTCCTTTTTCTTCTTCTCTTTCTCCTTCCCTTTTCTTCTTCTTGTTCTCCTTCCTTTTTCATCTTACTTTTCTCCTTCCCTTTTCTTCTTCTTGTTCTCTTTCCTTTTCTTCTCCCTTTTTTCCTTCCCTCTTCTCCACCTCCTCCTCCTCCTCCTCCTCCTCCTTCATTATCATCTCCTGCTCTTTCTCATTCTTCTTATCCTTTTTTCATTATCTTCAAATTTTACATTCCAATTCGCTAAATAGGTCAATAACGTTAACAGACTCTTCTCGTGATTACTTCACAGCCTTTTACTGTCTTCTCTCTACTAGAATCCAGACTTAATTCAAGTAGCTATTGATTAACGGACATTGAAATGTAAAAACATAAACACGGCAACGGCCATGTGGTGTTTTTGGGAACATATACAACTTAAAAAATGTCAAGTACCTAATGTATCGTTTCACTCTCTGGACGTGTTTAATTAAGGGAATCATAACCTGATCGTTATCTGGGTTTTGTAATAATAATAATAATAATAATAATAATAATCTTTATTTCCGCAAATACAAACAAGCAAAAAAAAATACACAGGAAAAAAAATTATACATGATAGAAAATAATAATAATTATAAAACAATCAATTATTAGGAGAGAAGCCAAGAAGTTACAAAGAAAAAAAAATACTTAGATCAACTTAACTATCATGTACAAGAAATAAAATGTTACAAAAAAAATATCTGCAGAAATAATACTGTATGCAAATAATTTCATTGTGAAATTATGTCCGCATACAGGAGCATCATAGGATCCAACAAAGATGCCATGAATTGATGTAATAAAAAAAAATGAATAATAGAATTAAATCACTTGGGAGGAAACATAGAATAATAATAGTACGAAAATGTAGGAGTAGAAACAATAACGACTAAAAATATACCATTAATTCAATAGAATTGATAACTTGAAGCATTGAAAGCGAATTAATAGCTGGTAGAAATTTTAAAAGAACTTAACATGATTTGATGATGTTGAATATTGCAGCAAGGTCAGTATCACCATAGTTCAAAGCACAACATTAAACATGCCCTCAACCTCATCAACATTCTTTGAAAGTAACCATCTCTTAAGGAGGAATTTAATTTTATTTTTCTTATTATGACATTTTAAATACAGCTTTAAGTGTAAAGGCAATATGTTGAAAAACTTTGGAGTTAAGAATATAAATGTTTTTTTAAACAGTGTGCAGTTTGGCCTTATACCACGAAGGTGGTGGTTGTTGGTCTGTCTTGTGCAATGAGGGCCATCAACCATGTCACAATAGTCGATCATGACACCATCATTGCCACTCATCTGATAGAAGATTGACAGTACCCTGTAGCGTGACAATTTACAGATTCGAATTACATTTTGCATTCATGTTCTATATCATTTGTGATTCACTCAAATCTGTTCAATTTATCGAACCTAACTAAATCATCATAGTGTTATACAGTAATCATCATAGTGTTTTATTATGAGTGTTATAAGTTATAAGTATGCTCAGTTATGTTCTACCAAAATCTTCTATTTATATGTATGTCTATCCACGGTTTTCTTCTCGTTTTGTATCATTTATGATCCACTGAAATCTCAATCAGATAGTGTTGTAAGCATACTCATTTATGATCTACTAAATCATATATTTATATTTATAAGGGATGTTTCAAAAAAACGCAACCCCGAGATCAAATGGCGATGTGGGTGAATTTGCTGTGCTCCAATTGATATTAATTTAAGCAACATGTAATTAAATGTCAACTATCCGAGAAAATTGGAATGTATACTAGTCGAGCATTACTATAGTCACAGCAGTAGTTTCATTAAAGTCATTGAATATCAGATCAATTTTTCAAGATGATTCTATTCTTGAGATCCTTGCAAAACTTATCCTGTCCGATGTTTTCCTGTAGGGCTCTTTATCCCTAGAAGGGTATTGCACGTAAAACTGACGTGTAACAGGTTATTTTTGGTGCGCCACTCCTTACCCCCTCCACCGAGGCTCCCCTCCTTCCAGCAGTGCTCTCGGCAGACCACATTTATAATTAAGACCACATTTTGAGCGATTCTAGACATGGATTTATTAATTTAAGTCATATTTTGTGACTCTTAGACATAAATTCAACAATTGTAACCCACATTGTGTGTCAAAGTGACTTTTATCTAGCTTTTGCATCATTTCCAATAGGAGATCAAAACAAGTACACAAATTTGAAACAGGCCTGTAGGGTGATCGCCCTAGAATGGCATCAGCTAACATGTATTCTTATGGGGGCAATGACATTTCGCCCCTTAATGTAGGGTACTGTATTCATGACAATTTAAATACATCTATAGTATGCAAACGATATTCATATAATATGTATTTTCTTAATTATATGGCTAAAAATAAATTAATAAATACGTCAAATTTACGTATCCATACCTATAGCGTCATACTGTGACACGATACCTATCTAGGATTATCAAAATTCTTAAAAAATAATATAAAAATTCTTATACAATATATAAAATTGACTTGAAACATTCAAAAGATTATATAAAGTGGAGTAACAGAGAAAATTGAAAGGAAAGTAGCTGAAAATGTGTTGAAGTTGGTACAAATTTCTTTTAAAGTTACAAGGCATCAATTCCAACATTTTACTTCCTACAATTCAACCTCAACTTAACTTTTTTCGGAGGATGAAGCCCACATAGGTCTGAGACCTGTGCGTGGGTAATGAATTGGATGATGGTGATTGATGAGTTGGACCTACAATTTTGAGCTACCTAACAGAACATTAATAAAAGATTGTATTTTATTCATTAGTATGTTCAATATACACCATATTAAGTTATATTTGTAATACCCAGTATCTTTCCATGGTTTTCCTTCGTGTTTTACAGAACTTATGATTCATTAAACTCATATATTCATGTCTATAAATGGTTTTATATCATTTATGATCTACGAAAATCTCTCTACTCAATCGAATTCAATCATCAAAGTTATTAGTTCACCCCGTCTCAACAACAATATCAATTGCAGATAATGATCAAATTGAATTATTCCGTCGCAATAATAGAAGTTGCGTGTTGAAAGTGGGTGACGCCCATCATAGATTCCCCGTGAGAGAGAATTAGAAGAAGAGAGAGAAAGAGAAAAAGTAACAGAGAGCGAGGGAAAGAACGAACATAACCCATTAATCGCTCCCTGAAGTCTTCACCATGATGGCTACAGGCAATCACCCAGCTTACAAATCCACATATCAGCCCAACACATCTTGTTAAAGGGTAGAAAAAATGCATCACCAAAGGGGTGAACAGCCCCGAAATTGTTCACTACCTGTCTGCACCCCAAGGCGCCCCTAAAATACGGCCCTGACCTACCCCTACTTCTCTAGCACTACCCTGACCCACCCCAAGGCGAATACAGTTAACCAGCCGCCACCTATGATAATAGAGCGGCATAGCGGCATTATGTAAATATCACAGCTGGTTCTATCAACAAAATATCAGTCAAAATGATGGGTTACGATAACGGAAACGTATTATATATTTTGAAATCATAGATATATTAGTACTGTCATACGTGGACGCACATATATAGTTATTTTTAAAACATAGTAATAGGTCTCAGAGCAACCAGCGATGAGATGAAATAAACGTTCGATATATGTTGTCATACATGGACTCACATATATTTTGAAAACATAGTTATACTAGTCATGGGTCAATTGTGACGAGATGAAAAAAACCGATGCAACCCTTTTTGAATTGAGATACAGTTGAATAAAATAAGAGCGGCTTTGAAATTGGCTGTACAAATGATGTGTTGGGTTTTAAGAACATCCGCTGTATGGTGGGTAACAATACTGTAGATCTGGTTTCACCTAAGTATTATAATACCGAGAATTCAATTATACAGAAGGCTACATAGTATTGATACTCCTTAGCAGTGGTATAACTATAGGGGATTAAACCTCCTCCTCCTCCACACACAAAAATCAAGAAACAAAAGAAATTTTGGAGTTTTATCAGGTTTTGTAAGACAGTTTTTGAAAAAGCGTCGAAAAACAATACTGCGGTGACAAACCATATGACTGCTACCGTCACAGACTTGAAGGCGAGGCAACACGGTGCAAGCAGTGTTGTCAATTTGTGCACTGAGGTTGGTGATTCTCTACTATTAGCTGCTGACATAACTGGCAACACCGCAATTTTCCAGAGCCTCCGGATTTGGTGGCCTGAATAATATAAAAATGAATGTTATGATGAAGACAAATAAAAAGAGCAGATTAGAATAAGATTGACTAGGACTCTTTTGAGAATCCCCTCATTGAATAAACGTATGGGAACGAACTAAAGTTATGATTATAACGTATTTTATGCTACAAATTGTTAATATTTTCAAAGGAATACAGGGGATCATGGATGCGAACCTATTACCAGCTGATCCATGCCTTGATTTTGTACTTTTTGTAATTTTTTATATCTATTTTATCTTCAATTAATGACGACTAATATGTAAAACTTTACAACCAACACTGAATAGTTCAAGATACGTCATACAATACACATTTTTCAATAATAAAATATTAGTTTTTTATCAATCTAATATCAAAACTGACACTGTATCCCTATTTAATTCTTGATTTTTACTCACTTCTACTGCAGAAGCTTCTCTTTAGAAGTGAAATGCATTATATTTAGTGAGTAAAAATCATAAATTAAATAGGAATACAGTGTCAGTTTGGATATTGGATTGTTCATAAAGTATTTCGTCATGGAAAACATCACAGGCTGTTTGATAGTTTTATTTTCGTCTGTGACGCTACTTTAGTGCGATATGGCGCACTATATCAGCCAGAATCGGCTGTTCAGAAAAGTGGAAGAATTGAAGTACTTTGCTCAATCCCCATTTTGGTCTTCCCCAGCGGGTCTCCCCCACATAATAAATCTTTCCAGGCCTATTCGTCATCACAGCTTGTAGTTCCCCTTTCTCTAACACCCCCCCCCCCCCAACCCACCACCATTGCTAACGAATGAATCTATTTCTCAGGACCCTTCCAGATCAATAAAACTTGTCGCTACACACTTTGACCTTAGCGACCGAAAGCTGACTCCATCTATACCACACAAAATTTAACACTGAGTCAAAAATAGTGATGGAGAGATTGAAAAATTGAGGAAATTCTAGGAGGAATGAGAAAAGATTTCACAGAAATTGTTAATGAGCTTATGAATATTCAACACTTATCACCCGGTTGCACAAACTTCCTATCATAATGATGGTTCATTATCCGTTCCACTCTTATACCACTATGTGAAAGCATATGATCATACCTATATACATGCTAGCAATCGTATGATCAATATATCTTGATCAATGATAATTTTGATCTATGATCAATAAATAACAGATACCACCAAAAATTTATAAAAATGGTTCCTTCATTCACGCACATGCGCCATCTTGTTATAACTCAACTTGCCATAACCTAAAAAATGCTTAATATTAATGGCCAATACTGGTCACCAAAACATGTATTTTTATAATTCTAAAAGCTTATTTACTCTCTGAATCATATAAAAAGTTCCTGGATTTCTTGTTCCATGACGAACTGCGTTGTTAATATTAACTTTCTATGTTAAATTTAACGACTTGCATCACATAGAAAGTTAATATAAAAAGTGTTTTTTCAAGTGGAAATTATGACTCACGTTATGGCGTGACGGCCGTTTCACTCTGATGTTAAGAGCATCGTCAGACAACCCACAGTACACTGATTTAAGGTATGAGTTTGAGGGTTATTTAATTTAAAAAAATGATTTGGCAAGTTTTGAAGGAGAAAATGACCAAAATGTTTGGTTCATTGGCAATTTAATTGGTTAACCACTAGTCCCGACAATAAAAAAAAACATAATGATATCATGATAATTTAGTGAATTTTTGTAAAATATCAATTGAAATATCAATATCAATAATTTGGTAATCTCGATTCGCGTTCAGACTGGCAACGGCCGTCACGCCATAACGTGAGTCATAATTTCCACTTAAAAGTGTTTTTCAAGTTTTCATTATATATTAGTGGAGACAAGATGGATCTTCAACATCATAAATACATGAAAAAAATAAAAAAAAAACAATCGGAATAAAATCAAATACGGTCAAAATAAATTTTGGTACTTACGTATTATATGGAGGCCACTATGAAGATGAAGCTTAACCTAACCTCGCTAGATTCCTTTCAATTTATTATTGAATTTGATATCCAGAAATTCACGATCTAGCGAGGTTAGGTGAAGCTTGTTGGATAGAGGCCTCCGTATAATACGAAAGTATTGGAATTTCAATACAGATTGAATTTCAAAAACCAGACGTTTGAACCCTTCTCGAACAGTGCCACAAAATCGGCCAGCCCCGAAACAATACACTGTCTCCAACACAAGCAGACAACCGGCGCCCCTTTTTTTATTTTTAGACGTAGTTATGTGCACACTCGTACGCACAAGCGCGTGCTCACGCGTCACGTTGCATCCACGCAACTGTGAAATTACTCTTGGAAGTGAGAGAGCGCGCTCTGCCCGGTCGCGTTCGGATCCACTCAATTCAATTTTCAAATTATATTGCTCATTCTCTTTCACACTCTTTATCACTATAACTTACTCTCTCTTTTTTCTGTTCCCACATCACAGTTCAATTGTAACCTAAAAAAGTTTAACAATCATGTGTGTTTTACGAAAGACTAAACGGAGAATTACGTTTTTGTTCAAAAACATCGTTAATTCCAGTTTGCCAACACTCCTCATTATTTTCATTCAAAATAAACGAAGCATTTTTTTCATTATGATTACATATTTTTGTTCTTGGATAGTTCATTTTTTACGATATCCAATTAACAGAAAAATAATTTCTGGTTGGTATATTATTCAGTTTAATTTCATGTTTTCATTGATTGACAGGGACTCAGACTTTTGGGGGAGGGATTTCAACTAAAATTATAATATACGATATTTCACAGAGTATCAAATGGGGGTTTATAACATGGAATCGTTACAATAAAAATAAAAAAAATATTTTAGATCTATAAGATTAGAGATGAAAGATTTTAGAGATATAAGATTACTGAATGGGTGCAAAAGTAGATGGCCGAGTGGTGATTGGTAATAAGAAAATGCCTTAAATTTATGTTCAATATAACTTGATTAGATAATTGAGTCAATGCTGATAACACAAAATTAGGTGCTAGCCAGATTAACTCTTCAAAAATATGATTAAATTAACGTGGTGGTTCAAAATGCACACAACCATGTTACAATACTATATTATGAAGAATATCAAGTGGTCTTTATGCTCTTAGAAAAATGTATTTTATCTGCAATTCTGAAACTCTAAAAACTAAAGATTTTGTCTACATACATTCAATAATCTCTTTTGGAATAAGCCTTTATGGTGCCACCTCAAACAGGAATAATAATAATAAGCGTATGGCTTTTAATGTTGGGGAGACCCTTACGGGTAGTTCCAACTCGTCGTTTGAGCCATGTTACGGGGAACATGGTGGACCTACTATTTTAGGTGGGTTCCGAACCACCGGGTAAATTATCATATAAAGCTTATAACATGAAGTCATAGAAGCACGGTCACCCATCCAAGCGCAGTCTTGAGCGGTCGTGACTGAACATCATGATCACTTGAACACCACGCTCACCGCATGACCAATCACCACCAAACAGGAATATGGACTCAATATTAATAAGACAAAAAAAGCAATAACACTAATTTTACACTTTGGTTACAGAGAAACAGTAAAGAACATTTTGCCTCATTGAATATTATGGCAGTGTGTGTCTTTGAAACCGTTGTGTGTGTGTGTGTGAAGGAGAAACTTGTAAGTATTTTAAAGCAGGGACACAATCATGATTATAATACAAGAAATAGAGACAAGCTTTACTTAAATAGGCATAATCGTGAATTTTATCTTGAGAAGCCCTCTTACGTTGGAGCCATTTCTATAATCATTTTCCCCTTCACATCCAAGAAGAATCAAATTTAAATAAATTTTAAAGTCAATTGAAAGAATATTTGACAAAGAGAGCCTTCTATAATACAGAATAATTTTTTCTCATGGTAATTGACTTTAAAATATTGTATTTATTAGATGTAGTAACTCTAACTTTAATGTTATAATATTAGTTGTTGGATGTATTATAAATAGTAGTCTAGCAGTTGATAAACTCTTGAAAAATTTTATTTATATATTTACTAAAATATATTTTATACTCTGACACTATTCAATGTACAAAATTGTGTATGAAATGAATAAAGAAATTATGATATGATATGAAATATTGAGAGTTTATTCACTGGCATTGGCTAACTTCATCTTTATTGATCTAGAATAGTAGATACATATGGATCTTTTTTTTAAAGCGTGTATGATGTGTGAATCTGTGTGTGAATGTAGCAATTAGAAAAAAAAATTAACTCCTACTTGCGTGCAAATTGTTTAAATTTAGCAAGTAGTACTTTTTTGTTTTGGCCGTATATTAGTTTGTTATTATGAGACAGTTTTGTCCAGTTTTTGTTGTTAAAATTATTTTTCTTGCTTAATTATTGCCTGTAACCAGCAAATTGTTTCAATTAATTGTTTGTGATGTCAAAATAAAAAATTATTTGATTGATTGAAGTCGGAGATAATGAAAACTGTTGCTTCAAATCTTCAACAGATTAATGTCCACCACCACACAAAAGTGACTCAACTCTATTGCAGTTTTAGCCATTGAAAAAGATTCAACTAATAAGTTTAAATTTCGAATATATTATTTCTGAGTTCGCTAACAAGAAAGTTACATGTGTGAAGTTTCATTAGCTAAAAAATGTAGTAGATAGATGTAATCCAATTGGCATAGTTCAATCTAGTTTTGGTCATATTATTCAGCACTAATTGCTATTTTAAGCGGCATCTTAACTCAAGCCCATGTGCGGAAAAAACGTAAATCCGGGCCTGGGTGGACCTGCACTTATGGTAAACCACCGGGAAGATGTCATCACGTTTCATCGCTACCGGTCATCCTTCCAAGAGCTGTCCCCAGCACCCGTGCCTGAACATCGCAATCGCCCTGACATCTCGCTCAGCAATCACTCCAAAAAATCTGATTTTTGGTCATATATTTAGTTGACCACTATATTTTATCTAATCTCAACTTGTCATTCTCTTCTTCTCATACCTTCTTTCTCTAATTCCTTCCTCCCCTCTTTCTTCCAATTCTCCTGTTTCTTAATTTCATCTCATCTCTTTCACCCTTCTCACTTCTTCACTTCTCCTTCTCTTATTCTTTTCTTCTCATGCCCAATTTCATTCTTTTTCTCTATCTTCAAATATTCTCTAATTTGTAAACATTTGCCAAGGATCTAGTCACAGCCACATAATAGGGAGGTAAATTTGAAACACAAACAAGAGATATCATTGCACGTTTCAACTGCATCCAGACCTATTAGGGCGATGCAAATTTGATATTAATCATGCCGTCTACTGACTGGTCCAGTGGAACTAGGACAGATTTTTTGACTGATAATTTCATTTTTATGTTTGAGATTTGGAATTTTGCCATTCAGCTTTTTTTAATAATCTGATGGACGGACAGCGGTCATTTATTTCGACATCTTGCTTTTCAGAAGTGTTGTGAAACAGCAGACGTTTCTGATCTAATTTCTACGACTTTTATTTCCATAAAAAACGTTATCAAATGTCATTTTTTATGATCATTATCAAAGTTTCAACAAAGAACGCTTTATTTCAGGATTAGAATGACTGCCATTCACTGTTTCAAGACATCTTGTTGGGTTTCATGAAAATAATATCAAATGTCATATTTTGGATCAGAATGGAAGAATGGTACTGATTTCTAAAACAGAGCTTTGTTTTTAAATTTGAATGACATTCATTCATCTTTATATCGATGGCGGATACAGACCAGCTTCAGGAGAAAGGAGTAATTTTTAGGGTGGTTATACTAAAATATGGCACAGAAATGAGAATAGAAAGTGTTTTCAACAGGAAAGCTTCTAGTTTGGGAGGAATCCCCGTTATTCATCAGTAAAGCACCAAGTTTATGTAGGGACCGCGACAAACTGTCCCAACGACAACGTATCCCAACGACAACGTATCCCAACGCGACAACCTGGTCCTTTCTGACACTATTACCATTGTTGGAGACAATCCCAGTGGCGTACCAAACAATGAACGGCTGATATAGATTGAATTTTTTTGGGAGGGGCACCCAAGATCAATAAAAGAAATTTTGGCATTCCTGGTTCTAGAATTGTTTAGTAGATAATTTGTCAAATTCAAAAATTAAATCACACCAGCTTTTTGGAGTATTATTATTTTTAAAGGGCTCAAGCAAGCATTCCTGGTACTAGAATTGTTTAGTAGATAATTTTACAAATTCAAAGATCAAATAATGACACCAGCATTTTGGAGTATTATTACTTTTAAAGGGCTCAAGCAAATTGAGCAAGTCGAATGATTGAAACATGAATTTGTATGTGTGTAAGTTTGTGTCAAATTTATTTCCATTTCTGGGGGGGGGGGGGGGGGGGGTTCTTAAGTCCCTCCCTTTCATATGCCTCTGCTGTCTATGGAATCTATCTTGCAAACCGACGAGAGACACCGCACCAGATTAAACTGAAGGACTTATGTCACCCTACGTTTATATCTGGGACTCTCACATTATCTCTCTCACACTAACTCGCACTTTTCTTCACATTCACTCTCTTTTTCTTTCTGCCTATCATTCTGTTTAGATTGAGCGCGTTCATTCAGAGGGGTAGGTAGCCATTTGGTTCTTCACCAGACTTCTCTCTTCATCATTCATTCTATCTACTCACTCATTCACACTCTCTCTCTCTCTCACCCCGCTATTATAACGCAGCACGGGGCCGTTTCGCGCGCGCAGCTGTAACAACAACAACAACAGCAACAACGGGGCCTCCATATTTTATTGGTGTCTAGAACCTCGCGCCAAAGCAAACCACGGGATTACATTCTGTAGGCTAGTTAAAGTGTTCTTCGGCTAGCAAGCACTAGATTATATAGAGCTAGAAAATAGTCTATACATAGATATAGATCTCAACTACAAACAACACCGGTCGATCATTACGATCAATTCAACATTGCTTCAGGCACCCTCCTTACACTAGATCACACATTTTTGGTGAAATATATTCTATCTATAGCTATACATTATCTTATTGCTGCAGTATACTTGTATATTTTTATACAACTAAACACATTTTCGGTGAAATAATTATATTCTATCTAGAACCTATACCTATACATTATCATAGTGCTGCAGTATACAAGTATATTTTCGGTGAAATAATTATATTCTATCTAGAACCTTTACCTATACATTATCATAGTGCTGCAGTATACATGTATATGTTGGTAAAATATACAGCTTTACACATTTTTGGTGAAATGTATTCTATCTCTATCTATATTGGCATAAAGTGCTGCAGTAAACATTTTTATATTTATAAAATACAAGCTACACTTCTAACACACATCTTTCGTTACATATTTAATCTATAAAGTGCTGCAGTTGTGCAGTGTACAAACAAATATTGGTAAATTATAGATATATGTATACAAGGTATATGCATAGACTACGTATACACTAGATCACCCATTTTTGGCGAAGTGTATTTTATCTACACCTGTATTATTATAGTGTTGCAGTACGCACGTGTATGTTAGAAGAAAAGTTCTAAAGCCAGTCTAAACAATGTAGTTAAATAAGTTTAGTGCTATTCATTATTTTATCTACGACCATGTCATAATGTATACATTACAGTTTCACAATTGATGCCAAAACAGCTGTCTTTTCGAAATGCTTTTTGAGACTTGTTGCATAAAGAGCTCATTATAGTACAGGTTCTACATTATAACACGGGTTCTGGACCAATCAGAAGCATTTTTGATGGAATCAATATCATAATTCAATATTGTGAAACTATCAGCTGATTTGATCAAACTGCTACACCAGCTGCCTTAACCTAACAATCTACTATAACTTCTCATATATGAGATGAGAGGTTAGATATCTCTGATAGTCACAGGTAAAATGAAATTGTTTTAATTAAATGTATACTAGTGGTCGTAGATAAAATAGTGTATGCAACGATTTTATTTGGCCATTAAGGCACTCGTGAGATATTTATAACACTCGCATTCGCTCGTGTTATAACTTGAATCTAACTCGTGCCTTAATAAGGGTCAAAATAAAATCGTTGCATAAACTACTATTTTTATCATTATAAGTATTTATAGTTGAATGAAAAACATGAAAACAAGTTAACACCTTGACTTTTTCACATTACTTTTTCACTTTTTCATCATAACTGGTTCGCAGACATGTGCAATAACAAATAATTTCATTATTTCTGCTTGTGGTGCTAGTTATTAATTTTATTGAGAGATTACAGAATTTCCTAACAAAAATTAGGATAAAAGCCAGAAAAGATTCGACAACAGTAAGAAAAATTTACTAACTTTTCAAGTGAATTAAACGACTTGCAGTCAAATTTTATTAAAAATAAGTAGTATTTCACTTACTTTGTAGGCCAAACGTTTTCGAGTTGTTGAAACCCATCTTCAAGGCCTCGGTTTCAACAACTCGAAGACGATTTTATTTTTAATAAAATTTGACTGCAAGTTGAAAAGTTAATAATAACAACGCAGTTCGTCATGGAACAAGAAATCCAGAAAAATTTACTTTAACTCCATGCAATAAATCGTACAGCCTATCAGTTTTTCCGCTTTCGTGGAATTCGGACCAATATCAAAGAATTTCCTTACAAAAATTGATTTCTACTAGGAGGTTACGAGTTACGAGTATCCAGTTTCCCCAACAAAACATGGGATTAAGAAGATTTTTTTTAGTAGACTTGTGAATTAAAGTGAATCAGCAATATGCTTTATCTGTTATCATTTGAAGTGCATTGAATGCTTCAGAAACAATCAACTCAGTTTAGTACTAGAGCAAACATTGTTCAATATAACTATTAGATAATGTTGCAAACCATTCCACCTATCAATTTTAAAATTTCGGAACTCACCTAAACTCGGAAGCTATTGTAGGTCAAAATCATCAATTACCATTCATTCATTCATTCATTCATTTATCATTCATTCATTCACCATCATCCAACTCATTACCAACGCATAGTTTCAGACCTATGTGGGCTTTATCCGAAAAAAGGAAAAACATTTAGAGTCCACAATTGAACAGAACGAATCAAGATTTTGAATTTATTGAACGACCTATTGCAAAAAACCTTCTATAATTATAAAATTTAGGGAAGTGATAGCCGAGTGCCGTAGCAGGTATCTGTTCAATCAGAGATAAGCTACGGAACTCGTGGGGGCTCTTTGTAAGGGTGACCGATTAGATTGGATAGCAAAAATAACTCTGTTTTCTGCTGTAAAATCACTTTCCGGTGGTTCGGAGCCCACCTAAAACTGTAGGTCCAAGACATCAATCACCATCATCCAATTCATTACCCATGCACAGGTCTCAGACCTATGTGGGCTTCATCCTCAGAAAAAGAAATTCAATTTTCAATCATATTTATAACTTCACAGTTCATTGCACTATCCAGACAGCAACCTACTTATGACAATAAATGGCAAACGTCTTGAATAATTCAATAAAATAAATAATACTATACTAATAATACCTGAGTCTAGACTTATTTGGGTTTCATGCTCCGAAAAAAACTTTCAAGATGAAAGAGGTGTAGAGGTGGAGGAAAGAAAGTAAAAAATGTTTGGTAGGGAAATAGTCACATAAAACTTTGGGTGGGGGGAAGGTTATTCGCTTCAGTAGCCGAATACTATGAATCGTCACTATTTCCATATTCATAATCATTCACTAACTTCCGACTAACCGACATGATTCCCCTCAAAAATACAATTAAAGATACAGGAAATTTCCTATTTAAATAACTTGTGGAAAGTGGTGACGTAAAAATTCATTGGAATGATGGTGACTAACTCAAAACATTACGTTTTAAAAATTTCATTGTACCTTTGAGACCTTTCCCCACAAAAACAATATGAAATAAATCGGTAATTTATTTCGATTAGTTGTGTAAATTGTTGGCGTTTAAAATTCATTGAAATCATGGTGACTCACGTGAGTTTCAAAAATGTTATTGGAATTTAGACTAGAAAAAACGAAGTAGCCTAGACTTTAAGAGACCACACGGCTACCGACGTAAGTTCGTTATAATAGAACTTGGAGGTTGGCCAGCAGACAACTAGCTAAAATAAATTGCAGTTGGATGCAAAAGAAAAGAGATGGAAGAACGATGAAGAAATAGGTAGAAAGACGGAAAAAGGAGGAAAGAGATAGAAGAACGATGAAGGAATAGGTAGAAAGACGGTAGAAGGAGGAAAGAGATAGAAGAACGATGAAGGAATAGGTAGAAAGACGGGAGGAGGAAAGAGATGGAAGAACGATGAAGGAATAGGTAGAAAGACGGGAGAAGGAGGAAAGAAATGGAAGAACGATGAAGGAATAGGTAGAAAGACGGGAGAAGGAGGAAAGAGATGGAAGAACGATGAAGGAATAGGTAGAAAGACGGGAGAAGGAGGAAAGAAATGGAAGAACGATGAAGGAATAGGTAGAAAGACGGGAGAAGGAGGAAAGAGATGGAAGAACGATGAAGGAATAGGTAGAAAGACGGAAGAAGGAGGAAAGAGATGGAAGAACGATGAAGGAATAGGTAGAAAGACGGGAGAAGGAGGAAAGAGATGGAAGAACGATGAAGGAATAGGTAGAAAGACGGTAGAAGGAAAAACTAGAGAAACAGTGCGAAAGAAAGGCGAAACCAAGGTGATGAGAGAATGCAAGAGGGAGAGAAAGAAAGAAAAGAAGAGAAAAAGTAGTAAGAAATGACTAAATCAAATGATTGGAGGGATGAAGGAGAGAGACCGATTAGAAGGGTACTAAAAGGGAAGGAGCGATTGACTGGAAACTTCTCGAAATTTCCATTCAAGAATTCCAGTTTTTTTATATTGGTTAGGAGTTTTTTGAGTTTGCATAGAGCTACAAACATTTTCTCAGATTTTTCCATAAAAAATAAATAAATAAATGTAGGTTCTTTTCACCATTTTTCAAGTCCTGTAGGACTGGAGTGACGTGATGCGAAGATTATTACCCCCCCCCCCCCCCCACCACGGAACTATTGAAGCTTTTCGTAATTATGTGATAACGAGTGGAAAACCTTGATAAGAGAAGAAAAATGTATTTATTTGAATGTATGTAATGTATTATGTATTATATTATATGAAGGAAATATTCTAAAAAATTAGATATGCTAGACAAAACACACTTGGAGATTTGAATCATGGTTATCATGGTCTAATTTTTGGGACTGAATCATGAAAGTTTGTAATTTGTGGGGGGTGGAGATAACACTAGAAGCAGTATTTGTGTCACTTATAAAAGGTGAGGAGGTACTTTATTTAGACCTGTACCCCTGCAAAAATTTCCTTTATGATATCTCCTCCCGATACGTCTCCGGCCTTATTCCTTAACAAAAGATGATAGATTTTTTTTTATTAAGGGTGAAGTTAGGACTCAAGGCCTTCATGGGGAATGAAGATAATAATAGAAGCAGTATTTGTGTCACTTATGGAAGGTGAGGAGGTACTTTATTTAGACCTGTACCCCTGCAAAAATGTCTTATATGATAACTCCTCTCAATACGTCTTCGGCCTTATTCCTTAACAAAAGATGATGGATAGATTTTTTTATTAAGGGTGAAGTTAGGACTCATGGCCTTCATGGGGAATAAAGATAACACTAGAAGCAGTATTTTTGTCACTTATGGAAGGTGAGGAGGTACTTTATTTTGTCCGGTACCCCTGAAATTTCCATTTCCTATATGATATCTCCTCCCGATACGTCTCCGGCCCCATTCCTTAACAAAAGAAGAAGATAAATTGTCTTTATTAAAATGGATTTAGGACTCAGGCCCTCTCTTTAATAAAGTAACCCAGTAAGTTATGTTTTTGAAGAAGTGAATAAATATCCCTATCCCAGAGAAGACAACTTGACCTATTATAAGTCCTAAACTCCTATAAATATTATAATTGTTTGCAGAATTTTTAAATTGAAATTTGACAAATATTTCAAGGCACTTCAACGGAAATTCCTATTTCAGAGAAGACTGGCGGTGGAAAGTAAACTTATTTGTATAATTCTTAAGATGCAAATAATTGACATATATTTTCAAAATTTGAGCGAAATAACAAGAGGAACCTTCCTTTACCTTGAGCTAATAGGAGAAATCCCAACAGCAATGAAATCCAAAAGATTCCCTTCATGGTGGCTAGACACTGCACAAATTACACGTAAAACCACTCAACACTTCACACAACTCAACTAAAAGTTGTACAACTTTTTTTCCTGTATCACTACTTCAAACTTCACAGTTCATACGTGTGAAAGGTTTCGTAAAAATACAGTAACACCAAAAACCCGGACAACAACCACACCGCGAGACTACTGAACCACGATTGCCGCGGCTAAGAACTCTTCGCCACTCACAACTCTCAACTGTGGAATCAGTGCGATCTGACGGACAAAACAGCAACTGAATTTAGGTGCGCAGAAGAGCTGCGTAGTAGTATATGTGTGTGAGAGATAGGAAATGACATCATCGTTGAAAAAGTTGTGCGGCGACTATCCGATTCATTATTTTATTGCCACTGAGTCTCTTCTTTGTAGGCACCGGTTTTTTACCGTACAGTTATATTTTTCACAATTCTCTATCTGTTTAATTGAACGAAAGCATCAGTTACAAGGGCAAGCTTCTGAAATATATGAATTTGATGTGACAAATTCTTGAGTCAATTTATTGTTTTCAGGGGAAACAGATGAACTTATGAATTCAATGATTATAATACACAAATCCTAAAAATACATACAAAGAATTTGTTAATTCAGCCAATTTAAAGTAAAAAAAGGAAAAACTTTCGCACATACATAGACTTGGGAACACTTTGACACAGTTGAAAAACAACACAAAATTGAGAGTCCCTACATATTGAACCAACCAACCTACCTTGGCAACCTAAGGTTGGTTGTTTCACATAGGAATCGTACTGAACTCACAAGTAAAAAAAAAATTAGGCTGTGGTCGATAAGGCCAAGGCTTTAAAACAATTAACAGACACATATGATGAAGGGTTTCAAGTCAAAGAAGGTCCAGAATAAAAGAAAATTGCGTCTATAATTTTAAAGAAAGGTTAAATTCAAAATATCACAGATAAAAAAATTAACAGCCAATAGAATAATCTCTCGTCGTCTTCCTTACAAAAGTAAATAGAATTTTCAGATACTGATTTTTGTGCAGTAGTTAGGTTTTAAAGATTAGTTGGAAACTTGAGTTAAAAAAGATCACTGACCAGGATATAAAATTCTCAACTTGAAACAATTGAAGATATGCCTTAGCATACTAAATGAAAATTATAGGTCTGTTGAGGACAGACCCGGATCTTGAAATCTTGACTCCACGGAAAAGTAATATAAAAAGGAAGTATGTTACCTGGATAGCAGTTTTGGTTTCAAGTTCGGTCCATAATAATTATTTTATATTTTTCAAATTCTCTCATGAACCAAGGTGTTGAGGTTACATTAATATTTTGGATGTCAATCTACACCTGAACCAGGAAAACCTGTTGATACAAAAATACAGAAAGGATAAATTGGGAAATAACAATTTCACAATAATAATGACAGTAGTAACAAAATACATCGAATAATTGTAGTTAATAGACTTGAATTACTGTACCTGGATTTGACGACGAGAGATATTTAAATAAAAGAAGAAGACCGATTACTAACACATCATGGCTGTAACAAAGTCTTATTGAAAAAAGAATATTTATGACATCAAGGTGTTAATTATAACATATTATTTTGATATCAAAGAAACGCAAAAGTAGGGGTTATTGAGAGTACTGATGCGACCAATCAGAAGACAGGGGGGCGTGGCCACCCCCCTTCCCCCTCCCCCAGGTCAGACATTTTGTAAACACCCACCCTTCCCCCTGCCACAGGCAGCCATTTTGTTTTTAAGGTCGCATACCCCCTTCCCTATGTGCCCCCACTTTATTCCCAATAGATTAAAGGGGGACCCCCCGCAAGCACCAATGAGAGAGGACCTATCCCCCCTGACCCCACCTCTCACAGAAGGTTCCCAATAAATATAGAACATACAGCTTTATATCTATATATACACGCTTGCAATTGTATATCTATATATACCTGCTTGCAATTACTATATCTATATTTGCTCTTATCCGTAACCCCCCGCCCCCGCCCCCGCTTTAGCTATTAATTGCATCTGCACACTTGCCACCTCCTGCTGTGATTCTCAAAGCCCTCTCTCTCTTTCGCACGTGCAGTGTTAATATACCCCCCTGCCCCCCACCATCCACCCACCGATTTAGCTATTAATAATACTTCCGCCCCCTGCTGTGAAAAACTATTTCATAACGTTTAAAAGCAGAGCACGTGCACAAGTTTTTTATGTGACTCATTAAGCTGTGGAATAATAATCCTCTCTCTCTTTCTTTTTGAAAGAGAGGTTATTTCTACAATACCCCATGCTGTTTGCTCAAATAATCCGACCCCCACTTTCTCTCTCAGGTCATTAACCTTTGCATGAATAATCCTGTCTGTGTGAGAGAGAGAGTCTTTCTCTCTCACTCTCTCTCAGCTCATTTGAAGGTCACAAACATGTTTTAACCTGTCTGTGTGTGAGAGAGAGGCTTTCTCTCTCACTCTCTCAGCTCATTCATTAGCCTCGGTTGAAAATTCAAATATGCTTTGCAATAATATTAAACTCATCTATAGCTATACCAATAAGTAAACTGAATGACCAAAACATGGTATTATTGAATCACGTGCACTACCTTTTGAATCTCGTGCACTACCTTTTGAGGTGTGCAAGTGAAACTGGATCCTCCAATAGATTCATAGGCGCCTGCTATTAGTAACATGGTTTCTAGCCAAACCCAACACACATAATCACGTTTAGCATCATTAAATGTTGTTAGACACAAATAGGTGTAGAATGGTGGTGTACTTTTCAGGTCATTAACCTTTGCATGAATGCACATGCCACGTTCTGTTGGTTTCCCCCTCATGATTAAAATTTTTTACATTTTTTATCCGCTAAATCATATAGAGCATCCCAAAGTTCGTTTGTATCTGAAATAATTTGTATTGGGGAATTGTTAGAACACCCATAGTGCAAATGACCCTCCTCACTTATAACTATATCTAGGAGATCATATATTTCAGATAAAATAGGATAGCAGAAATTCTCAGTTTTTGTTGCAGACAAAGTTCCATCATCTGCCTCGGTTGAAAATTTAATATGCTTTGCAATAATATCAAACTCGCTTACTGAAATAGCCATCAGTAAACGGGATAGTTTTTTAAATTTTGTATAGCTGTAGCATCGCATCCTTCCTCTATGATAGTTAAACACATACTGAATGACCGGCGGTTTGTTAGTTAGAAAAAGCCTCCAAAGGAACGTCAACCTCACCGCCTTATTGGAGGTCACTCTTTTTTTTATTTGGGTAAAAAGAGGTTCGCACAGGGCTAGGTCACATAAACCTGTGCTATGGAGAAAAACCCATTGTAAAAATTTACATTTCTTTCAACTCTACTTGTCCGTTCTCATGTTCGCATATTAATACAAAATTTCTCTTGTTAAAATCTGTCAAGTTCTCATTATTTAATACGCTTTTAAATTTATCACATAGTAATAAATCGAAATAAGAGTCTCCCTCACTGTCGGGATCGTCGAGATTTAGTAACACTCTGCCTGTACCATAAATTATTGCGCTTTCAACGGTCAGATATGAACCAAGAGGTACTGATTCTAGAGGCAACACCTCACGTGCCAAAGCGTTGAATGCGTCCACGCAGAACCGTCCCATCTTTCCTAATGATTCAAGCTTCTCAATTTCACTCCTTTTATGCATTCTCCCCAACACTGTTTGCGCAAGCGCAGTTTGTAGCTTCTTCCTCAATTTGTAATAATTTTTTAACGCAAAGCCTATGCGGCCTGTACCAGGATAAATAATGGTTAATATCACTCAAATTTACAGTGTTTAAAAAAATTTGTTTCAACTGTCTCGCAAGTCCAATGTTTTCACGAGTAGAATTTCTAATGGCATCCTCACACAAATCAAACCACTGCAGATATTCTCGTAATTTGTTCTCTAATTCTTTATCCGCACACATCCACTTCTGAGGATCCATTATCTACAACTAATTATTTATACAGCGGGATTAATACCGAAAAATTGATAGGTCTTCTACCAACTCCCACGCTACAAATTCTCACTTTGTGTGATTCCAACTCATAACCACAGTAAACGCATACGACCTTTTTTCCATCATAGTAAAATCCTTGTCTCGCATAATTTCTTTTGCTTGTTCTACTATAAAAAGCGCAATTCCTCATACTTTTCATTCGATTATTTTCACAAGTATAATCCCCCTCCTCTCCTATCTTTGGAAGCGTGTTAGATGTTAATAGTTGCAAATAATGTTGTGCACTTATTAGAGCACACCTCCCACCTTCTACATTTTTGTGTATGTTACAAACCTCAAAACACCACGTATCTTTAAACTTTGTGAAATTAGGTTTCGCGTAATATTCCGGTATGCAACGTACATCATTATGATACTTTTTCAAAAATGCCGCTTTTTCTGTTCCCTTTGTAAAAATGCAATCATACGCGCCGAGATATCCTCTTATCAATGAATCTGTAAACTCTGTCTCCCCCTCATCCCATAATATTTTATGATAATGTTGTTCTAACCAGGTAGCCTCGCGAAACATTTTCCAGCTCAAAGTAGATTTCGGAAAAGGCGGTTTAAAGTGTAGTACTACATAATTACCAGCCCGATCAACCAGCGCGAATTCTTTTAAAATTATTTGATTATTATCTCCCTTAAACCAGTGTAGATCCGCAACGGCAAAATTCTTCTTCTTCTTTTCTTCCATGTCACACTGTATTCCCACTGTACGTGTTTTTCCGTCTTCACTAACCTCAAAATCTCCAATCGCCTCTTGAAACAGCGAAGAAGTGGACATGTTGCTCTCTCACACACGCCCACACGAATGATAAATTATTTTTTACATTTCACCTTTTAAACATCCCCCTACCGGCAATTTATTGTACTTCTCTAACTAATGAGGTTAAAGGTGTGTATTCCATTATTGAATCGCTTATAAGAATACAATATGCCGAAGTCGAGTTTGGTAGTTCTTTACTAAATTCCATATCTAATCTTATATCTGTGGATGTTTTCAAATGATCAGATTGGTGTGAACAGTCAATCACAATTATTGGTGATTTTTCGCAAAACGCTTTAAAATCAATAGCGTTCCCATGCTCTGCATTTATAGAGCGGTTATAGTAACTCGGCGCGAAATCTAAAAACATACGATACATTATCTGCTTATTCCCCAACAAATTATCATAGGGATAATATTGACTGTTTAGAAATAATTTAACGTTATACAACTCGCACGAATCAAAATCTGACATTGATTTATTAATAGCATTTTTCCGAGCCGTTTGAAAGGCTAAAATTACATAGCGTGGAACATCTAAATGCGATGATGTTTTTATCGCCCACGAATGAATTCTCGATGTCGCCATGTTTGGAAATTCGTGAATCTCCCATCTTCTAAACGCAAGTTTTAAAGGACGATCAGAATCGAGTAATTTCAAAAATTTCAACCTTACGTGATCTTCCAAATGGATGTACGGAATTTTCCACTGTAGTTTATCAATTGTTAAAGAAACATTTGTTCCTGTAGCCGATTCAACGCAGTTTAGATCCGACGCACTTCTCAATAATACAAGCTCTTGTTTCAAGTTTAAAATTATTCGTTGAAAATCTTCGAAAAATGGTAACAAAAGTTTCAGCGGCACGCAAAAAATGAATTTATTATCCGTCAACTTATATCCATCTCTATCAAATCCTGCCAATTGGTATGTATTTGTATCGAAAACATTTTTCAAAAGCAATCCTTTAATTGTAGACGTAATTCCGACAAGTCTCGATTTCGCTACTTGCTGTCCCGCCAATTCATAACGTATCTCATCAAACAGATGGCCTACCACGTTGCTGACAAGTTTATATTCGGCATGCACTGGCGGATCCTCGGGTTTCGCACCAGGCTTTGTACATTTAACACTCCCCTCAATAAATAGAAAGGATTTACATGGCAGTGTGTATATATCCTGCTGATTTACAGGAAGCCTTACTTCATCCGAATTACCTAGTTTCTGTCCAGAATATGTTGTGTGCGTGTGAAATTCGTACTTAGTAATATCAGAGTAAAATTGAATTTGACTATCGACATCTAGAATTTCACTTATTGCGGCTCCCGACATTTTTCCAATTAACTATAAATCCCAATTTTTCTAGTATTCTCGCGTTTTTAGCTGTTAATCTGTTTTTCGGCGTTAACATAGGTGTTAACGCTACTGAGCTTAAACTCCTACTGACGCTTTCTCTGTTCTCATCTCGATGCTTAGGTACGGCATTGAATACAATAAAACCCATCTTCTAACTTTTCTCACGAATATGTAACCTCACAGTTATACTATCCCCTCGAAAATCGATAAGTGATCCGTCTTGATCGGTTACCGTCACATTAATAAACTGAATTCTGCGCGTATTGAGAGGTACATATATAATTTCTGCGGGCGTTTCATTAATCAAATAACCGGGCGGTACCCTCGGCAGAAATTCGTAAATAATATGCTTTTCATCTCCGTTAGCGAAGCTTCCACATGCTAAATTACATGACACCACGATTGTATTAATATGACTGATCGAGACTAAATGATTTGAATAATGCCATGTATTTGCTTCGAGTAGAAGTTTATCAAACCCAAGTGTCTTACCAATTGAATCGTCAAAAGTTAAATCTACTGGTTTATCGGAATAAATTCCAACTTTCATAGTGTTATTATTCGGTTGTATAACAAGACTCTCATCGCTCAAGTTCAATTTCAACTTTATAGCGCTTATTATATTATCAATTTCGTACGATCCTGTATCAAGATTCACCAGTTTATCTCCATATTTAAAACTGGAATTTTTCCCCCTTATTATATTCGGTATACTATTAAACGTCCACAAGTTAACCAATCCAATTTCCCATTCGCGATTTTTATCCAATTCCAGAGCGTGGTTTAAATTCTCATATAGATTACTTGTTTTTGAGGTTAGTGTAATAACAGCCATCACTCACTCAGCTAATGCTTTCAACACAAGCGTAAAATTACAACTGGTTAGCAAGAAACAAAATCACTAGGTGCCCACAAATGTCTGTGTTTACCCGCTGCAATTGGTTGGTATTATAGAATATTTTTACATTATTTTCTTTTTCCCAATATTTTGCCAATTCGCGTGGCGGTTGCAAGTCACCGATCGGATCAAAATAATACACATTTTTTCCTCGTTTAATATATGCAGTCCAATGTGTTCCCATTCCAATCTGTTTGTCTAAATTAACAATTGCGAGCTCATTATTTCGAATTTTACTCGGAAGTGTATCAATCATATATATGCCCCTTAGTGGAATATCTAATAATTTGCACCATTTTATCAGGTCATAGTTTGACAGCGGGCCGTTCATCTTTGCGTTTTTCTCTGTCTTTTCCTCTGCTTTTTTCCTCCTTGCTTCTTTTTAACCTTAGGAAATAGTGTTACACCGTATTGGGTGGGAGGTACTAGTATTCTTCCGCCTGTTGGATATGGTTTCAGATAAAAACCGCGACCAGCAATATGATTTTTTAACCTATTGATCGCCTTTTGCCTAATACTATCACTATGTGTTTTTCTAACTCCCCTCGTTTTTCGTTTTCTCAAACCGCCACCAAATGCGGATTTCGCTTTCATAATGTTTGTAACAAGATAAGAATATGCTCTCTCAGATAACCCCGTTTTTGGGTCCTTGAAAATTTCCCAAGCTCCATCTGCCAAGTGCCTGTCAGCCTCCGCCCGCGTCTTGTTATCAGACGCTCGGGAGTAAACTATGTCGTGCGTCTTACATAAATCATCAAGACGGTTTATTCCTTTATCTCCACGTGCTAACCTCGACCTTAACCTCGTTCCTGGACCGCAGAAATTATACCCATCTAGGTGCGCTTCTACAGGTAACAGGTCAACCCCCCTATTTATCACTGTACCCAAAATATTCCCAATTTTTGATAAAATACCTCTACCACGCTTACGAACAGTGCGGCGCTTTTTCTTAACAGTGTTCATCCTTTAAAGGTTAAACATAAACTGAACTGTAATTACTACTACTACTACTACATAATTGATTAGTTTTCTTCAAAAGAAAATTCGATTTTTCATTAAAAGTCTCGGCACAATTTGCAAGAACGCTATAGTATTTGTAGAAATTGCAAACTGTTTCTCGCTCATCAACCATAAATTTATACCAATGCATCAACCCAAGTTCAAAGGAAATTGGTGTTTTATAATACGAATTAACGCAAGATTTAATATTGAATAAAGTATGATTTCTCAGTGAAGTTGACGATCCAAAGGAATTGAAAAGAAATTGCGTATCATTTCGTTTCTCATGCAGATTGCACGATTTATCTTTATTTAAAAGTAGTACGGTGTTTAGACAGCATAATAGAAATATAAATAGTACTATCGTTTTCCACACGTGCCGCATCGCCAAAGCACATTCCATGTTGGCAGATGTAAACATACTGATAAAAATAGCACACCGTGTTGAGGGGGAGAAGCGAACGCGTGCCAGCGAGAGCTTCCTGCGAGCTTCCTTCTTTTAGGTGCTCACCTACTCCAAAGAGGAATGCTCATCGCATCCCGCAATCCTTTTTTAGATTGTCGCGCACACCGCTAAAAGATCATTCGCGTTTTGAACGTCATAGTTATCGGATCGAAAAAAGTGTGATCATCTTTATCAGTTTGAAAGTGTCACAACAGTTTGAACTTTAGCTATCCGCGCACAGCGATAAAAGAGCATTTGCGTTTTTGAACGGCACAACAAGAAGAGTGATCATTTTGAAAGCATCACATCAGTTTGAAACAGAGGTGAGCAATAATAATTCAAATCTTTATTTACATTAATCAATTATAACAAACTCGAAATAAAGCCACAAAATAATCAAACTCATAAAAATTATCTTCAACCCAATCACGCATTTTTACAAGTTTTTGGGTAAATACTGTTAGTGCAAAAAATCTTGCATATTAAATTGGAGCAATTGTAATAGTAATAGTAATTGTTCAATAATATTTACAATAAATCTTCTCACACCTGATTAATGCAGACGACATCTCCATAATCTGATAATAAGTGTGCATAATCCAAATTTTTAAACATCAATCTGATCCATTTTCCCTATTTTGTATGTTTCAGTTCCAACTAGAGGTGTTTCAAGTCTACAACAGAGCGCAAGTGATTCCTCGGCTTCCTTCTCGTGCAGGTTTGTTTACTTTTTTAATTAATTCTCCTCCTTCTCCTTCTCCTTCTCCTTCTCCTCCTCCTTCTCCTCCTCCTTCTCCTTCTCCTCCTTCTCCTCCTCCTTCTCCTCCTCCTCCTTCTCCTTCTCCTTCTCCTCCTCCTCCTTCTCCTTCTCCTTCTCCTTCTCCTTCTCCTTCTCCTCCTTCTCCTCCTCCTTCTCCTTCTCCTTCTCCTCCTCCTTCTCCTCCTTCCCCTTTAAGACTGTTCTTATTATATATACAAAACGATGCATGACACAGTTTTTTCGAATCTGCAATAATTACTTTACAATATACGCATTGCAAATAAGCCGTTTTATGTAGAAAAAATCCATTACTCGCGAAATATTCAGCATTTCTTTTAAAAACCAACATCCTCTTATTAAATGAGTTTGACCAGTGAGGCTTTGATCTTTGATAAAATGTCTTTATTCGCTGGTCGTAATCCCGAAGATTATTAAAATTTTCATTCTCGATAGAAATATTATGCATTCTCCTCCACCCACAATTTGGACTATGTTTTTCATGTTCTTTTTCGGGATCATCTGTTATTAGCCATTTTTCCAAACCAACTAAACAAAACACGCACTGCACTGAGTCTGGTGGCGCCTTGAATACAAATCCCAGTTTAGCTAAATGTTTAGGCGATAAAAGGGGAGATTCGAATTTTTTCCATCTCTCATCAAAACTTAATAACCTCAATCTTTCGTACATTAAAACGTGTGATTGATCCATAGTGTGCCGATCAACTTCTAATCCACTACTAACTTGTTTGTTTTAGATCAGTTGTACCAGCGGAGTGTAAGAGAGCACACATCTGAGTGAGAGGATACATCTGAGAGAGAGCGCACATCTGAGAGAGAGCACACATCTGAGAGAGAGCAGACATCTTAGAGAGAGAGAGTTCATCATTTGCCATCACCCTTTTACAATGTAAGTATCGATTATTGACTGCGCATTATTTCGAATTATTTTTCTCGGTAGAAACTATTATTCTGCAGAAATCACACTGCATGCGAGTATCTCCATTCAACTAATTCTGCTGCCGATTGTTGTACATTGGAGGAGTAAACTTACGTTCAGCATTCCTACTTAGTTTTACCAGCACACTTGAGTGTTTGAAATAATTTACAATTTTTCCCACACCGAAATTTTCTGGATGAATTACACAAAAATTTATCAATTTTGTTGTTACACATATTAAATGTATGATAGACGCCATTACACGATTCGTGATGGTTATCTGCAATATGTAATTGCATTATTCGATAAAAACAAGTATCTGAATTACATTCTCCAATAAATTGGTGTAATGGTTCATTGAGCGCAGGATTTATACACACGCAATAGTGTCCATATTCTCTTCCATAACACTCATAACGGTGGAAGCGTAATTTATGTATTAATTGTTTTTCGAACGAGGATTTATTTTTAATAAACTTTTCTTCTTCTTCCTCGTCTACCGCCACGTTTATATCCATAGATATAATCTGTTTCACACTCATAATCTTTTTTAACCTTTCAGTTGGAGAACACAGTGGATTCGCTTCCTTTGAAAGTCAATCATTCGTAATTTAGAATAGTCCGTGGTGATCAACTTCTAATCTGCTACTAACTTTTTGTTTTAGAGAGCAGAACGATTTCACAATGGCTCATACGACGGAGAAGATTCAGGGTTTGAACGGCAGCGCAGCTAGATACAGATTCACGTATCTGGAGGAGGAACGTGACATCAAATCTACGCTGGAATCAAGCAGGGAGGAGGTGCTGCAGCTTATCGTCGACGAGTCGCAGCGGTTCAACGGAAATGTAAAGTGGTTCATTGTTTTAAATGTGATTTTACAAAAACTTGTTGTGCAACCCGAGGAAAGTGAACAAATTTCAGCAACTGTGAACTTTCACAGCTACTCGGCAATTAGTGTAAATGTATGTGAGAATTTGAATGAATGGAATAGGGATTTTGTGTTAGCTATTGGGAAAATTTTATCTTCTTTTGAAAATTTTGTTAGATTTGGCAGTGGTTGGGTAATAAATAGGATCCATTCGCTGGATCTCAACGTAATTAGGTATAATCCTATGTACACATCCTCATCTTCCTTTGTAGAGACTCCCGATTTTATTGTAAGGAAAAAGTGTGTGATTAACATAAAAAATTTCAATGACGAGAAATGCCTTTTGTGGTCAATTCTCGCTTATTTCCATCATCGTCGAGGTACACATATGAGTGTTGAATATTTGAGCAAGTTTGCTCACACAGTCAACACAAACGGGGTCAACTTTCCTGCTACTTTGCAGGACATTAAGAAATTTGAAGCTTTAAATCCTGATATATCCATAAATGTAATTGCGTACGACAATGGAAAATTTTTCCCATACAGGTGTAGCATACACAGAGAGCGTACTCACCAAATTAATCTTTTGTTGCTAACAAGCGAAACTTATCCCCGAAAATCACATTTTTGTCTCATCAACACCGCAAACGGGAAAAACGGGTTGTCTCGGCTTTTGAGTCATTTATCAAAACATAATGGGGAGCTGCACATATGCGAATTTTGCTTTCATCGCTTCACAACAAACAAATCGTTGAACGTGGATGGAAAACTAAATTTGGAAAAACACAAAGAGCAGTGTTCAAAATTTGCTGCACAGAGAACAACACTTCCCAAGGCAGATGAGAAACTGAAATTTACAAATTACACGTATACCTTGAAACCGAAATATGATATTTATGCCGATTTTGAGTCGTTTATTGTGCCAATAAAGAGTGGGGAAGAAGAAGAAGAAGAAGAAGAAGAAGAAGAAGTTGATGATGTGCCCATCACTGGAAGCTTTACAAAAAAGGCAACTCGACACGTTCCATGCGGATACTGTTTTGTCGTACTCAATATCGATGGCGAAATTTGTCATGGACCACGTATCTATCGGTCGCGAGATATTGCCGATAAGATTGTGGAAAAATTTCTAGATGAAATTACAAGTGTGGGTGAAGTGCTTTACGAGGACATGAAAAGAGAAATACCTATGATTCGGTTGAGTGAAGCGCAACAAAGAGATTTTAATAGTGCGGAAAAATGCGGGCTGTGTGGGAAGGATTTCTTGATTGGCGACATCAAGTGTAGGCATCACTCGCACGAAACAGGTTCATATATTTGTGCCGCACATCAGTCGTGCAATTTGAATGGAAAGGCACCTAATTTCATACCCTGTTTCATGCACAACTTCACGGGATATGACAGCCATCATATCGTACAGGCTTTAGGTAAATGCAAAAAACCAATACAATGCATTGCCAATTCGTCGGAAAAGTTTATGACAATCAGCGTGGGACGAATCAAGTTTCTAGATAGCCTGAAATTTATGAATGCCTCTTTGGATAGTCTTGTTAAAAATTTGTCAGAAGATGGAAGATTGGAATCGAAATTCAGGAGAATGCATACACTGTTCAAGACACCCGAACAACTGAAGCTTTTAGTTAAAAAGGGAGTGTATCCATACACATATTTCGATTCGCCAGAGAAATTTGAAGAAGTCAACCTACCGCCAATTGAGGCATTTTACAACGACTTGTCAGATTCGCCTTTAGAAGAAAGGGAGTACGCGCATGCACAGAATGTTTGGAGAGCGTGTGACATTGAAAACCTCGGACAATATCATGATTTGTATCTACTTTGTGATACACTCCTTTTGTGTGACGTTTTTGAGGATATGAGATCATCAATGTTTGAAAAATACGGATTAGATGTAAGCCATTTTTTGTCTCTGGCACATTTCTCGTGGAATTGTATGTTGTATTATACAAAAGTCGAGCTCGGACTGATTACAGATGTGGATATGCACTTAATGTTTGAACAGAATGTACGAGGTGGGTTATCTGTTATACCACACAGATTTGCCGAAGCCAATAATCCTTTTATGCATGAGAAATACGATGAAAGCAAACCGACGAGCTATATTTTATATTTGGACGCTTGTAATTTATATGGATACGCAATGTGCGAACCACTCCCAGACGGAAATTTCAAATTTCTATCACAAGATGAAATTGCGCAAGTTGAATTTCTAAACTTGCCGGTGGATTCAGAGTTCGGCTACGTTATCGAGTGTGATCTCGAATATCCTAAATCGCTTCACGATTTACACAATCATTTTCCGCTAGCGCCTACAAAAGAAGAAGCACCTCACCATCTATTGTCTGACTACCAGAAACATGAGGGACAAATATTAACAACAAAACTTTTGGCCACCCTCTATGACCGCACGAAATATGTTTTACATTATAGGAATTTAAAATTGTATGTAGAATTGGGAATGAGGCTTAAATGTATTCATCGCGTGGTGAGGTTCACACAATCTCGCTGGCTTAAGCCCTACATCGATTTCAACACCGAATGTAGAAGAAACGCAAAAAATAAGTTTGAAATTCAAAATTTCAAGGCGTTGAGTAATATAATCTATGGGAAAACATTGCAGTGTGATAGAAACCACACCCAAGTAGAGCTTGTTACCGACGAAAAAAAATTAGACAAATTAATTTCGAAACCTCTGGTCAAGCGATGGGTTATTTATAACAAGCATGTAATCGGGGTGTTTCTAAGAAAGATTGAAATCAGCTTGAAAAAACCCATCTTTGCAGGATTCACCATTTTGGAATTGAGTAAACACCTAATGTTTGATTTCCACTACAACAAGATTTTGAACATATATCGTCCTGAAAATGTGAATCTATTAATGTCGGATACGGATAGCCTGATGTATGAATTGAAAACAAAGGATGTGTACCAGGATATTAGGAATAATTTGACGTGGTTTGACACATCTGATTACCCAACCACTCACAAATGTTATAGTCTTGTAAATAAAAAAGTGGTTGGGAAATTTAAGGATGAAGCAAATTCAAAGATAATTACACAGTTTGTCGGTCTCCGCCCCAAATTGTATTCCTTCAAATATATGGACGATGTGGATGAAATTACAAAAAATACTGCTAAAGGTGTGAAACGTCAAATTAAAGACAGGTGCTTATCGTTTGATCTATACAAGAAGTGTTTATTTGAAAGGATCCGACACTACGAGCGTTTCAATATGATTAGGAGTTTTTCGCATAAAATTTATCAAATAGAATGTGCAAAAACAGCGCTCTCATGCTATGATGATAAAAGGTATATTGCCCCGGATGGGATTCATACCTTGGCATGGGGCCATTATAGAATCCCCCAAGTTGAAGAAGGAGAAGAAGAAGAAGAAGAAGGAGGAGAAGGAGGGGGTGAAGGAGGTGGTGAGAGGGGTGAAGAAGTGAGTAGAACCTTCCTCTCCGAGTGCGCAGCAGCGAGTGAGTAGTGGAGAAGGAAGGAGGAGTGTTGTTTTACAAAAAAGAGGGTGGCTAAAAATAGATTACCTACGCTCTCCGAGGCAGTTGAGATATATCGCGCGTGTGTGATGTCGACAAAAATGAATGAAATTAGACATAGATTAGCACAAGAATTGCATTCTGTGCCAAGAGTACATTTTAATAGGAGAAAATATGAGATTAAAAGTGAGGTGGATCTGCTTCAGGCAGATTTAATTGATATGAGCTCGCTGGCGAGAGATAATTCAAATTTTACTTTTATTTTAGCTGTAATTAACTGTTTTTCTAAATATGCTTATTGTGTGCCAATAAAATCCAAAAGTGCCGGCTCTGTGTATGCTGCACTTGAACCAATTATTCGTAAAAATAAAAATGTTAAATTTTTTCAGACAGACCAAGGTACCGAATTTTTTAATACAAAAGTAAAAGCATTATTGGATAGGTATAATATTAAACATTACCATGTTTTTAGTGAGAAAAAAGCTGCAATAGTCGAACGTTTTATTAGAACTATTAAATCAAAAATCTATAAATATTTAACGCAGCATGGAACAAAACGATGGGTGGGAGCATTACCAACAATGGTTAAAGAGTATAATAATGCTTTCCACAGAACAATTCAAATGCGGCCATCTGATGTTCGCAAAAAACATCGAAATCATATAATAGCATCGCTTAATAAGGCGGCCAATGAGAACTTGCGTTTGAAATCTAAACGAATAAAACCGAAATTTAAATTGGGCGATGTTGTACGCATTAGTAAGTACAGACAGGTTTTCGACAAATCGTATAATATTAATTGGAGTGGGGAATTATTTATAATTCATTCAGTCTATCCGACTAAGCCACCTACTTACATCTTGCGTGATTTGAAAGGGGAAATAATTTCTGGCCGTTTCTACGAAGAAGAAATGAAAAAAACAAAGCTGGATGAGGTGGAGCAGAAAGTTTATTTAGTAGAGAAAATTATAAGGAAAAATAAAGATAAAATATTGGTTAAATGGTTAGGTTTCAGCGAACCTACATGGATCGAGAGAAAGAATTTACTAGGTTAAGAACTGTATTGTAAATACTATGTATTATATTGTAAATACTATGTATTATATTGTAAATAAGCGAAATGTTGTATATTGGAAAAGAACTGAAAAATATTATCAATAAATTGATATAATATGTTGAAGCATGTGTTTTATTCAGTTATCCATTGACTATCATAGTGATACAATGGTAAAGGATACGACCATACCCATCATCAATTTTGATGAGGTTATTACAGGTAAACCGAACATTGACAAGAGTAAAAATGGTAGTTTATTACCGCATAATGCACGCATTATCCTGATTGGAAGATCCAACAGTGGTAAGACAAATACGTTATTGAATTTGATTTTCAATAAAAACGGATTGAAATTTAAACATTTATACTTATTTAGTAATTCTTTGTACCAGGATAAATATGAATTTTTGAAAAAGGTGTTTTCAATGATAAAATGTGTAAGCTTTTACATGTCAGACAATACTGATATGATAAAGCATCCCAACAAAGTTGAGAGAAACTCTCTTGTCATTTTTGATGATTTACAATTAAGCAATGTACCTCAAATTCGTAATTACTTTACAATGGGTAGACATCGCGAAATTGACACAGCCTACTTGGTACAAAGTTACGGTGCGATAATGAAACATCACATCCGAGATAATTGCAACGTATTGATTATTTTCAAACTTGATCAATTAAATTTGAAATTAATTTATAGGGATTTTGTAGGGGAAGATATGAGTTTCAGTGAGTTTAGAAAACTATGTTGGGAGGTGTGGTCAAAAGGTGCTCACAAATTTGTTTCTATTTTTACTGAATGTAAGGCTGAAAATGGAAGATACAGAGAGCAATTGGATAAATTCATAAAGATTCCTTTGCAATGAGGTAACTTCGGTGTTTGCACGATTTTTTGTCATTCAACGTCGCGGCATTAATGGAGAAAGTTAATATGCGTAAGAAACGCGATCGTGCTGCTCCTACCGCAGCATCATCTGTTGGGGAGAGAAGCAGTTTAATAGATAGAATAAAAAAATTGAGAAAAACTATTATTGAAAAACACAGAAATTTATTGGGTTTTCAAACACAGAGTGAGGAATTTAATCGTAAAAGGTTGGAACCAATAATTACTCCATTAATTGAACTCAAAAAGAGCACAATCTCTGCCAATGAAACAGTAAAGCGCGAAAAAGAACACAAGGTTGAACCGCTGGTAAGGGAGAAGGAGAAGGAGGAGGAGGAGGAGGTGGAGGAGAAGGAGGATGGGGAGGAAGATGTAAATATTTCTGCTAATGATAAATCTGCTTTCTTTGATTCGACTTTGAATATTACTAACCGTCGCACTCGAATAGAAGAAATTTTAGACAACTATTTAGGCGTGTTTCATAACGAGAAATTAGATAATTCTATTCCTTACGGTATACGTTTTGATCATAAACAAAATTTATATTTTATCGGCGATGAGCCCGTAAGTTTTGATGATGTTTTTATAACTGTCGGCGAACAAAGGTTTAGAATGACTCATGGTTTGTTGGAGCTATTGTTTAACAGTAGGCCAAATTCAAATCTCTACAATAACAAAGATTTGGCGAAATATAAAAAAATATTATCACTGACATCTGTACATATTAATAACCAGGGTTACGTAATTCGCAATTCTGGTAAAAAATCTCAAATTATACAGAAACTTTTATATTAACACTGCACGTGCGAAAGAGAGGGCTTTGAGAATCACAGCAGGAGGTGGCAAGTGTGCAGATGCAATTAATAGCTAAAGCGGGGGGCGGGGGCGGGGGGTTACGGATAAGAGCAAATATAGATATAGTAATTGCAAGCAGGTATATATAGATATACAATTGCAAGCATGTATATATAGATATAAAGCTGTATGTTCTATATTTATTGGGAACCTTCTGTGAGAGGTGGGGTCAGGGGGGATAGGTCCTCTCTCATTGGTGCTTGCGGGGGGTCCCCCTTTAATCTATTGGGAATAAAGTGGGGGCACATAGGGAAGGGGGTATGCGACCTTAAAAACAAAATGGCTGCCTGGGGCAGGGGGAAGGGTGGGTGTTTACAAAATGTCTGACCTGGGGGAGGGGGAAGGGGGGTGGCCACGCCCCCCTGTCTTCTGATTGGTCGCATCAGTACTCTCAATTATCCCTACTCGCAAAACAATCCAAATCATCTTTTAGAAGCCAGTGCAAAAGCTGCAAAAAACAAGATGCAACAGGTTAGTTTATGCACAAAGCAAAACCTAGGGCAGTCTGGTAACATAACCAACAAAGGACAGTTACAGTTTAAATTAAAAGATTGACTAGAAACGTTAGAAAGAGATTTAGATAAAGTAAAATATTATGAAAAATACCTAAGTAGAAAATAAAATATTATAGCTAGAAATAATAAAATTAATGTTGAAGTGGGTGAAACCAAAGGCTCACTGAATGAATTGGTGTGACCAACTGCATCACATTTAACTAAAACAATGTAGCAATGCTACAATATTCAGGACGTCAAGTAAAATAAAATATTATTATTTTAAAAAAAATTATTCAAATTATTTAATTATTGTCAAGTAAAAATTTTTCTATGTTTTTTTTTTTGTTTTGTTGCTAGCTGAGAAACAGAGTTGACCTGTCGCTCTTGTGAAGAGCTATTTTGCGGCTATTGCCCGGCAGAAAGCAGTAATTGCTCTAGCTACTGTTGCGCCATTGTAGCTCCTGCGAAGCCGACCTTATATAATATTATATGGGGTCCGGATCTACCCCCAGAAATTTTTTTACAACTAAACTTAACCAATACATCATTTGAAGGAGTTTCAAATCCATATTTAGGAGTGAGGAAGGAAAAATATTTCTCCAAAATATTGAATGGAATTAGAAGTGGTAGGAAATTTTTCAGTAGGCCTACCAGTTAGCACAAAGCAAAAACTGACAATTTAAAAAAGTTATTTGAATTCTTGAAAGCGATTATTCAATTTTATTTGATTTGCATCAATTTGATGGTATTAATATTGATATTTTTATAAGTTATCGAAACGTTTCAACCGTTACCAGGCATGAAAGGTATTTACTTGAGTTCCTTTTAGCTTATCCAAATAAAAATTATTAATCCGAACTTGGCCCAAATTTGTTCGGGCTAACTAGGCTCTTTTGTAAGTCTACTTACAAGACAGAATATTATTATTTTTTGAAGATGAAGCCCACTTAGGTCTAAGACTTGTGCGTGAGTAATGAGCTGAATGATGGTCGTTGATGAGTTGGATCTACACTTTTAGGTGGTTTCCGAACTACAGGGAAGTGGTTTTACAGCAGAGAACAAGAACAGAATTGAAAGCCACGTGTGTGTCTCATTGACAAATTTCGTTGAATGCACATCGAACAGCGGTGTTGATGACCCCGATAAAAAAAACAGAAAAGTATCGACAACAGTCAGAACAATGAACTTTAACTCGATGCAATGAGCCATAAATCGTGACAGCCTATCAGTTTTTCCGCTTTCGTGGAATTTGGGCCAATATCACACAGAGAAACTGAACTAATTGCTTGGAACTATTATATTTTTGACTTTGAATCCACTTTCGTTCAAGAAATTCAGCAGTTTTATCACCGGAATTTGTTGTTTGGGCAATAAAGGAATGTTTTTATCATCTACAAATAGCTGTTGATAAAGTGAATGAGTTGTTTTATTCACAAACGGCGAGGTTTCATTGATAAAAATAAGTGGAGGACAGAGGAGGTATTAAAAGAAATATGGCGTGTAAAACTCGCATGTCCTTCTATTAAAATGCTCTTAAAGGCCAACGCACACAGCAACAGACGGACGGATTCAGACAGACGTCTGCATGCAGACAGACGTTTTGGTCAACGCACACAGCCACAGACGGATGGGGGATCGTCCGCTGCTAGTCTTCAGTGAGATGGCGTCAAATGTTGTTGTGTGGTGTGGCACAAACTTTTCAAAAAATATTCCTTGGCTAGAGGACGATGATTCTTCAAGTGATGACGATTTGTTACTGTTATTCTCATTATCTAACAGGTCACATTGGGTTCATCCCATTAATAAAAAACGTAAAAATTATGGTGAATACCATCACCTTACGCAAGATTTGACAGAAGACGATGAAAAATTTAAACATTATAGCAGAATTCGTAGACACTTTTTCTCAGAACAAGGGAGTGTACCTTGGCAACGGGAGAGTGTTTAAAAGTCGTGGCTAATGACATATACTACCTTTGTTATTTTTAGTGATGAAGCACCAGTATTTTCAATCATCGGCACTAGTGTTATCAAATATATTTCTTTATTTAACATCAATCAAACAACTCATGATTATAAAGTCATTTTATATCTTATTTCAATTAGCAAGTGTGTCAATCAAGATTAATGAGTGATTCTATTTACAAACTAGATTTCTTCATATAAATAGGCCTAACAGATCTGGGAATTAACTTATTGGCAATTACATTTATATTTATGCATAAGACTTTATGAGACATTGCCTTCATTGTGATAAATTTTTACTGTTGTAAGAATGATTTTCACCTTATTACAATATTAAAATTATGTGTGCAGGCTAGGAAGAAAAGGAACGGGGACCCTCGTCAAAGACTTGCTCTGTTTTATATTACTTATCATCTACTTCTTATGTTATTTATGCAAATATAGGATTGAAATAAAGAACTATCATATGTAACAGGTACCGTACTTACTTTCTTTTTTTAAGCCGGTTGCGATCTCACTCCAAGCCTTTTCTCTGGCATTTGAGTCACAGTGCTCAGGTAATCGTGTGTCCCATAGGACACGGTGAATTCTCACTGCTTCTATTAGTTGTTCCATGATGTCAGTTAAAACAAAATTACCTATTCTATTAATTAATTAAGAAAACACAATGACGCACATGTAACCGAAAGCAGGCAAAACTATAGCGCCTCTTGCGGGACTGTCGATAAGTTTAGTTAGCGCATGCGCGATATGAAACGTCTGGCACCAGACGTTTTGAAAATCGCCCCCGGAGCGAATCTGAAACGTCTGCAAGCAGACGTCTGCAACAGACGCAGACAGACGGATGTCTGTGTGCGTTGCAACATTTAATAAGCTGGGGAGCGATTTTTCATCCGTCTGTCTGAATCCGTCCGTCTGTTGCTGTGTGCGTTGGCCTTAAATGTTAAATGTTCGAAATGTTCTTCAATTAAAACATTTTTTAAGATGTTCAAATAGGAGCCTTATTTTACAGAACCACTGTAGTCGCCGTCGCGGCCACAATTCAAGGCTAAATTACACCAGGTGACCGTGCAACTGAGCTCAACAATATCAAAGGCAAACACTTTTTGTTCAGAGCCATCAGCTGATTTTTTAATCTATATTCGGATGGTGTAATTGTGGCTTGAAATTGCAGTGGCTCTGTTTAAGGCTATAAGGTTGTAAGCTGGAAATGATTGGAGTTTCGAGAGAACCATAACTTACACCGTGCGCTATTCTTTCCACTCGTTATTCTAAAGTTATCCTTATAAGTTACGCGTTATAAGTTAGGCTAAGTACATTATAAGTACATGAGTACATTGGCGGGCCGCTTAGCGCAGTTGGTTGGGGTGTCGTAACTTCAGCTTGCTGTCGTTTCAGCAGTCGTGGGTTCGAATACCGCTCCTCCGTCTGACATCTATGTGTAATCATTCACCTCATTACCCACGCACAAGTCTCGGACTCATGTGGGCATCATCATCCGCAATTTAAAAAAATTATTTCATGTGATTACCACTTAATTTTCAAAGAAATTCTTATTAGTGTGCACATAATGTGTGCAGGGTGGATCGTGCTTCAATAACTAGATGTTATACGTTCAATTTTCACCTTACCCGGTGGTTCGGAACCCACCTAAAATAGTAGGTCCAAATTGTTTCTCATAACATGGCTCAAACGGGAAGTTGGATCTACCTGTAAGAATCTCACCACCAATTTGAGTCACGCGCTTATTATTATTTAGGGGTAAATAGCTTCTCAAATAGAATATTTTTTGAACAAATTTCAACCATTTCAAAATTAGTATGTCCATAGAGCGTCAGACAATAATTTCAAACCCTTGATACCTTTCTGCCGGGTTCTGTATAATGTGTATAGCCTAATCATGTTTGATGTAAAATGTATTATATATCATTTACTTCTTTCTAAATTTGTACTCATTCTGTGACCAGGTAAGATGCTAGTAAACGAATAAATTCACAAATTCTGTTTAAAATTTTAATACTGTCCGTAATTCAGTAGGTTGTACTATTGAAGTACCTATATTGAGCAAATCATAGGTCATGTTGTGTTTGTCAGTGTGTGTGAGTAGGTGTTCTATTTGCTAGTCAAAGATTGAGTGAGCGTCGAGCGACCTTTTCTGATGTTTCTAGGTTAATGGCTCCAGCTGGATTATTGCAATAAGGGCGTGGTCCTCCCACCACTACATTCGCACACCTGACCTGACATACAATTTTCCTTGAGCTTTCCATCGGCTTCGGAAAATCTGGGAAATGTCTGACCTACAATAATTTCCAGGATGTTTGCTGAAAGGTCGGTTAAAGGCTTGTCTAATATTCATGTTCACATTTACCCGGGTTATTATGAGTGAAGTCTTGAAATAATCCATAGCTGCTATATAGATTGTCATAGTAAGAGTATATTCAAAGTATATATACGAGTAGGATTCTATATATATACTTGTATATTCAAAATCATCTACAAACATGTATAAATGTCTTGATGCTGTCCTCTGTCTAGGAAATCTAACGCTTTAAGGGATTGAAAAAGAAGGAGAAGGAGGGGAGAGGGAGTAAGAATAGGAGGAGAAGGAGAAGAAAGTAGTGGTGAAGGAGGAAATAAGGACGGGGAGGAAATAACGGAAGGGGAGGACGAGGAGGAGGAGGAGGAGGAGAAGCAGGAGGAGAAGGATATGGAAGAGGAGCAGGAGGAGGAGAAGGAGGAGGAGGAGAAGGAAAAGGAACAGGAGAAGAAAGAGGAGGAGGAAGAGGAGGAGGAGGAGGAGGTGGTGGAGGAGGAGGAGGAGGAGGAGGAGGAGGAAGAGGAAGTGGAGGATGAGGAGGAGGTTGAGGAGGAGGAGGAGGAGGAGGTGGAGGAGGAGGTGGAAAAGGAGGAGGAGGAGGAGGTGGAGGTGGAGGAGGAGGTGGAGGAATAAGAGTAGGAGGAGGAGGAGGAGTAGGATCAAGAAGAATAAGAAGAAAATAGGTTACACTTCAAATCATAACATGTGACCTGAGGTGTTGAGATTTTAAGTATAAAACATTAAGTATTGAGAACATTTAAAAATTTGCAATTATCACATTGCAATGTGAACTTTTAAAAATTGTCAAGCTGTGGCCTCTTCCAAAATAACTCGGCAAACGAAGTAAACCTATTTCCATTGTAAAGCTTAAATTGGAAACGGGAAAATTAATTTTTCATTTCGTCTCATTAAAAATGCAAGTTCGCACTCAGATCAGAACTCTTGTAATGAGGTAGTCACAATGATTGATTGAAATACGGTATTTCGAAATCAATTCAAGAATAGATGGAAATCAATCTCTAAATCGACAATCCACTAGCACAAACTGTCTTGTTGGATAACTTCTTCCAATCGGGTCAATCATTCTCCAAGACCACCTTGTCAAATTTGGTTTTGATCACTCAATAAGTCTGATTGCCCTACAGCCTGGGGGCTTCTCTTAACCTCTTATCCAAGCCCATTGATGTCAAGCCTCACCGTATACGCTGTAAAGAAGCTATTGTGTACTTTCACACCATCCTGATCTTAGAAATGGAGAAGAGTAAGAAGAAAAGGAAGAATAAGAACAGAAGTGAAGAGCCATCATGAATCAGCGAGTTGTAATGTTAATTCTTGTTTTATTGAGAATAATAAAAATATTTCATTTAATTTCATTTCAATGGCCTTATTCCATACATGTGATCTTGATACTGTACTATACTCTTCACAGTGGCGTAACTGGAGGGTCTATCTGGTGGGGGGAGGGACCAATGATTTTAACCTGTTGAGGGGGAAGAGGGTATACTGAAAGAGATTTTTGAAAAATAATCCCTCTAAAGTCACATTTTAATTGATTCTAGACATGAATTCCATTTCAATGTTTTCAACATTATTTTAACCCACATTATTTAATTTTTATTTAGTTTCTGCAGCATTGCCAATCGGAGATCCAGACTCTTGTGCTAAAAGTTTATCGTTCAAGTAAACAAATTTGAAAGCAGGCCTACTTTGAACTATTTCCACTCTACTATTTTGGATCCATCCCTCCCCTAATTAGGGTAAGGTACTTTACTTTATAAGTATTCGTAAGAGGGGTTTGAGGGTACTGCCCCAGAAAGCTCTTTTATAAAATAGTTAGTTTGAAGTAACTAACAATAATTCAACTGAAAAATATACAGAAATTTATTTATTCACAGCACTTTTTAGAAAATAGCTCCCGAAATTTATAAAATAGTCCCTTTAAACACATATTTTTAGTGATTCCAGACACCTTTTACAGCTTACCATGGGCTCTTACTGTCACATATTAGGTATGCTATCTTAGTATGGGGTAATTCATCAAAACAAATTCTTGATAGGGTGTTTAAGATCCAAAAGAAAGCGGTTAGGTGTATAGAGAGAGTAAATAGATTAGATTCATGTAGGCCGTTGTTCAAGAGACTTGGTCTCCTAACTGTACCCTGCTTATATGTGTATGAAGCTACTTTATATGTGAAAACGAATGATATTAACAAAAATCTTGACGTACATGATTATAATACAAGAAGCCGAAAAAAATATTCAAACACAAACCTAGTTATATTGGTAGGAAATTCTACAAGCTAACGCAGTTTTTAAAGAGTCTTGAAAATATAGAAATATTTAAAAAACAATTGAAGAAATATTTAGTTGATAAAGCTTTTTATAGTGTACAAGAGTTCATTTCACATCAAAATTAAGCCTCACCTCAACTAATTGAAATAGTAAATTATGGTATCTAGTGTATAATATTGTTGATCTGAATTGTCTTATACTCCTTAACTGGAGTCTCCAAGACGTAATCTACAAAAAAAACCTTCTTCAACTCTTTTGTCAAAATTTGTCTCTCAAGGCTTGCAAAAATCTCAAAATTGATTTTGTCTCTTTTGGTCTCTCTGTGGGTGGATCTATCCCCTGATCCCCCTCGAGGTTACGCTACTGACTCTTTAGGACTTACAATCGAATATTTTTTAGAAAATGGATTCATGGATTCGTCGAGTCATCCTTCGAACAATGTATTCAAGAGTCAAACACGTGACTCTGGTGATTAACTCGTTACAAACCGAAGTTGACTCTTCTAGACTCTGGAGTGTCTGATTCTCCGACAATAAAATTACATCCACAGTCATGGATTTAGTTGAAGAAATTATTTTATTATGCATTACAAACAGGCTAAATAAAGACCAAGACATTGAGTCAGCTAAAGATGTGATTTTATTATGCATGAAGACGAGGCCACTGTTTTATGATCTCTCACCTATTTTGGTCAAGAGTCCTAGAGAATATGAAAGCTGTTACGTTGTTATAATCACACTAATAAAAGGTCTCATTTTATGGTGGACCTGAAAGAGAGTTACTATTCATAGATGAATTGCAAACGTAGATATTAATAGACTGCCATTCAAGAAGTTGAATTAATAGAACATCCTTCAAAGTAGCAGTTTACAAGTCAATAAAATCTTCATTATGCTTGAAGAAGTTAAGTTCAGTATGTTTAGTATAGAAGAAGTTATTATGATTACAGTTTTGCTGTAAGCTTCAGGTATAGGCTGTCCCTTGACATCTGAAATCAATTTATTAAAATTAAACAATCTATTTTTATCAGTATTTGTATTAATATTTTATTCCAAATCTCATGAAAATTTTATTCGTTGATTAGATTGTAGCAAATTGAGAATTTTTATGCAACACTTGTAAAATTTTTATCTTTGGCTACTTGTAGCCTGCTAATATGGTTGATTGTAAATCTTTTCCAGCCAATCATGTAGAATAAAGTTGAAGCTTATCATTTTTCGGGATTGCAGGGAATCTTTTCAAGAGTTAAAATTATGCACTAGGCCCATTTAATGATAATTGGAAGTTCAATGCCCGGTTTCTGAATTGTTTATTAAGTTTAATGGATCATTAACCCATTGCTCCAGCATTGTGTTAATGGTCCATTAAGTTAATGAACAACTCATAAACCGGGCATAAGTGTTGTAATTGACTACACATATTGAAATGACGAGTTTATAAGAAGATTATTGCCCCAAAGGTTCAATTCTCAATGCGTAAGTTTTAATTTACATCAGAAATTGAAGTGACATGTTTATAAAAAGATGTTTTGCTATGAGGATTTGATAAGAATAAATGATTTTTGAAAACTTCGTGTGAAGAAAAGGAAACAGTAATTTGGAATATAAACTGAGGGAAGTGATAGCCGCGAGCCGTAGCAGGTATCTGTTCAATCAGATAGAGATAAGCTGCGTTCTCGTAGGTCCTGTTCGTAACAGTGACCGATTAGATTGGCCAGCAAAAAAGACACTGTTCTCTGCTGTAAAATCACTTCCTGGTGGTTCGGAACCCACCTAAAACTGAAGGTCCAACTCATCAATCACCATCATCCAACTCATTACCCACGCACTGGTATCAGACCTATGTGGGCTTCATCCTCCAAAAAAAAAAAATTATTTATGAAATCGCAAATCGTACCATCTTCTCATGTGAGTTTCAATCATAAATTTATATCAACAATTCATATTAAATAGTTGAAGAAATTGACATTTTCCTGCCACGAAAAAACACGAAATGCAACTTTTAATGAAGTCAGTATACCATAGAATAATTAATTATTGTTGATAAATTATTTTTATTGCAAGAAAAATATAATTGTAATAGGTACCTAATAGTCGACGACTTGGAAGTTGGTAACATACCTTCAAAGGAGAATGCACATATTTAATTTTGATGTTCCATTTCCACCATTGATCTCCATCTATCAGCTCTTATCTTTATTGTTCAATCTTTAAAAAATGTGAAGATCTTCGAATACATGTAATTAGGTGTTATTTGAGTGTGTGGACCACCCAGACCGAATAAAATTATCGCACCTTGCGTTGGTGCATTATGATTAGATGCAACGCCCACTGCATTCATCCCAGCGGTGCATCCAAGTGAATCAAATGCATCAGTGCAGCCCAATAAATGCAATTATTACTTTGTGAATAACATTAATAATATTCTATCACAGCTCACCTCTCTGAGTTGTTCATGTTTGCACTTGGAAAGCTACTTATTAGAATTAGTACACTTTCAAGTTTTTATAAATAATCTAGTCACTGTAGAATTACGAATTACGAAAATTTAAAAAAGAATTACGAATTTTAAAATATAATGTGCTGATATTGCAGTTCCATGTCTCTTTTTCACTGGATATTTAAACATAATAATTGTTGAAAATACTTCACTGCTGAATTGAACACTGGAGCCGTATTATACAAAGACACTGCAAACGCGGTCGCGCGCCACAATTTCAGCCTAAACACCATAGAGAATTTGATTAAAAAATCAGCTGATTGCTTTAAAAAGTATGTGCTGTCTCGTACATTGAAATTGCTGAGCTTCTTAACACGTTCAGCTAGTGTAATTTAATCTTAAATAGTGGCACGCGACCGCGACTGCAATCACTTTGTATAATAAGGCGGTTACTTATTCGTGTGATAGCTATTTTGCATTGTTATAATGCTTTCTCAGACACGGTTGAAGGTCTACTGGATCAGGTTTTAGAAATTTCCAAAATATGATTTAGTGGACCTCTAACCGTGTCTGGGGAAGCATCACAACAATGCGAACTAGCTATCACACGAATAAGTAAGTGTTAAATTCACCAGTAAACTATTTTCAAGAATTATTCATATTTTGAATATAATGTGTAGGCCTACTTGCAACTTAAAGGATAAAAAGAAAATATTTATTTCAAAAAGTTGATTCAATAAACCTCCAACCGTGTCTGAGGAAGCATTACAACAATGCGAAATAGCTAGCACACGATGAAGTAAGCGTTACACTCACCAGTGAATTATTTTCAACAATAATTTATTTTAAATTTTTTTGCAGGCCTACTTATAACTGAAAGAATTAGGTTTTTATAAACCTGATTCTGTAAACCTTTAACCGTCTCTGAGGAAGCATTACAACAATGCGAAATAGCTATCACACGAATGAGTAAATCCACCTGTAAATTATTTTCAACAATTATTTATGTTTAAAATTTGATGTGCAGGACTATTTACAACTGAAAAAGAATTAGGTAAACGTATATATTTTTAAAACTTGTTTCTGTAAATGTTTAACCGTGTCTGAGGAAGCATTACAACAATGCTAAATAGCTAACACACGAATAAGTAAATTATTTTCAACAATTATTTATGATTGAAATTTGATGTGGGCTGTAGGCGAGTAGGCCTACCTGCAACTAAAATAATTCAGTGAAGGTACCGTCACATGGGTATATATGGAACAATATTTTTAATTTTCATTACTTAAAACTTTAAATAGGTAAAGAAAATATTTCAAAACAAGTTCTTTTAAAATGAGATACTCAATTTAGCTTGAATCATAGGAGAAGAGATCAATTTATAATATTCACATGTTTTTTTAAAAACATTTATTGCTGTTCCATATAACCCTCCTCAGTTTGGGGTTATATGGAACAGCTTCGAATTCAACAGAATACCACTCTATCGTTGGTAAATTGTCCGTGAAAAATTTAACTATGTGACCTTTTTGATTCAAATAACTTTGAATGAATTGTCTCAATTAATTGTACACTGGTAAATGGATATCCAAACTCTGCTGCTTTTATAATGCTTCTACAACTTTATTTTCTTCATTTGAATTCAACATAGTTGGTCTCCCCAACCTATCACTATTCATACCGTCTGTAAATCGTCATTTTTGGTACACCAAACCTTTCTGATGCATGTGAGAAAGACATACGATTTTCTATGACAGCATTTAATGCCAATTCGATGTTATTGACATCGTAATTGCGCCGGTAAGCTGTTCCAGGAACGTGAATATGTTTTTGGGGCATTGTTCCATAAAACCCCACTAAAATACAACTTTTTAAAAAACTTCCTCAAAAACAGTTCAAATTCAAATTCAAATTCAAATTCTTTTATTGTTGTAACATTTTACAAAACGCATAACAAAGTCAACAAAATGAGTAAAATAACAGCATTGGCTAAACAATACATCATAAATTCATTAGCAAGTCATTCTTATTGTAAGGACATATATTGACAAGTAAAAATTTCAGATTTTTCTCAAAACAATCAATATCACAAATTTTCAACACATTTGGTAAAAATTCAAATTCAAATATATTTTTGTTGCAACATTAACACATAATGTGCAACAAAGTCAAAATAACAAGACAAAACAGTCGTAGTCATTTCACAGTAAAATTATCAACAGTTTAAATATATATATAATGATAGATCACATATAGCTGAAAATAGTTAATGGTAGACAATTACATATAGTTTAATGGTAGTTCACATATCAAACAATTCATTCTTTTTGTATGGACATTTATCAACAAGATAATTTTTAATATTCTTTTTAAAACATTCAATATCATTAACCTTAAGATTATTTGGCAGACAATTATAAAGCCTTGTTCCATACTCAACAAATCCATTCAATGTATAAGAGTAATTACAACGATTCAGTCTGAGCGATGAAGCGTTCCTTGTGTAATGGCCATGGACAGAGCTATTTAAAGGAATACGTGACAAGTTTTTCTTTATATATAATAAACATTCAAATGCATAAATAGCATGAATTGTCAATATTTTCATTTGCTTGAAAATTGGTTTGCAATGTGTGCGACTAGGAACACGAGCAATTATTCTTATGGCTCGTTTTTGCAGTACAAATAGTTTCCCTACATTTGTATCATTTCCCCAAGCAATAATTCCATAAGATAAATGACTATGTACATATGAAAAATAAACTGTAGTTAAAACAAAAGTGTTGACAATAAATTTTAAACGGCTGAGCAAAAATATACCTCTTGACAGTCTGCTGTGCAACAAATTTATGTGAGACTCCCACTTAAGATTACTTTGAACAACTATGCCTAAAAATTTAGAATTGTTAGTATTTAAATTGAAACCAAACTCCAACATTTGAGTTTTTTCTTTGTTTAAACAAAGTGAATTTGCCGCAGTCCAGTCATCAATTATATGATTTACAAATGTATGGAGCTCACTGAATAAATTAATACACTTAGTCTGTACAGCCAGATCATCCGCAAACATGAATGGCTTCACAAAGTCAGTACTTATGGCAGCAGGGAGATCATTCACATAAATAATAAACAGAAGTGGCCCCAATGTTGATCCTTGGGGGACACCTGATTTCACTTCTAAGAAATTAGAGAAAGCATTATTGTAAAAAACAGACTGATACCTATCATTCAAGTAAGATGACATTAGACTAATTGCTACGTCATCAAAACCATAAAATCTAAGTTTCTGAATTAAAATTTCATGCGATATAGTATCAAATGCTTTGGACATATCATAGAAACTACCTTTAACCTTGTGGCTCTCATCCATAGAATACATGCAGCACTTCATAAATTCTGAGATAGCCATTCCAGTTCCTCTTTTAGGTCTAAACCCATATTGACTGTCACTAAATAGATGGTTGATCTCAAAATATTCAATAATCTGCTTGTACAGAATATTCTCAAAAATTTTAGAGAACACAGGAATTATTGATATAGGTCTAAAATTATTATAATCAGAAGCAGAACCTTTCTTAAACAACGGAATAACCTTTGAAAATTTTAGACATTTTGGGAATATCCCATGATCAATGCAATCATTAAATAAACAGCATAAAATTTCACAGATGAATGGAGAAGCAAGTTTTACAAAAAAAGAGTTGAGATTATACACATCAAGACAGGAACTATTTTTTAAAGATAATATGGTTTCATAAACTTGCTCAACACTAGTGTGACTGAAAGCAAAGGTAGTAGTAACAGGTACAGCTGAAGAATTTTTATGATTTTCCATATAGTAATCAACACTGTGAGCAGCAGCAGGTACACCAAGAACAACATTACTTACACCATTCAAAAAGAAATCATTAAAGCCATCCGATGTATGACAATTACTGTCAACACTCTTGGAGACATCATTTCTATTCAAATTCTCTTTCACTATTGACCACAATTCTTTGGGTTTGTCACTTGCAAGAAGGATACGATTATTGTTAAAATTAAGTTTGGCTTCTTTTACCATTTTTCTATAAAGTTTTTTATAATTTATATAATTTAATCTATAATTGACTGAACCAGTATTTCTGTACAATTCGAACATAATAAAGCACAATTCTCTAACTTGTCTTATTTCACTATTATACCACTTGAAATTGCAATGTGAATCCTTATTGTTGAAAACATGCTTTAAAGGAAACACACAGTTTACAATATACAAGAACCGGTCAAGAAAATGAGAAAATTTGACCTCAGTTGAGTCAATTAAGTAAATACCTAGCCAATTAACTTCTGCCAGTAAAGATTTAAAATAACAAACATCAGTCTTATTCATGGGTCTAATAACTCTACCAAGATCAACTTGATCATCAGTCTTATGAGCACTCAGATCTAAAGAACACTTAAAAACTATGGCAGAATGGTCAGACATCAACATCGGTTCAACTGCAGCTGCTACAATTCTGTCTACATGTATAGAAGTAGCAACATTGTCGATACATGACCCCATTCCATGCAGGGAAGAGGCTGGTCTGGTAACTTCATTAATTACTAAATTGAGATTAAAGCTAATTAAAATATTCTGAAAAACTAACTTAAAAGAAGAATTATTCAAAACGTCAATATTAAAATCACCACATAGAATCACAGAAGCTTTTGATTTATTTCTATTATTAATTCTATCAAGTAAGTTGAAGATAATTTCAATAAAAATTTCAAAGTTGCTATCATCAGGAACTCTGTAAACCTCAATACAGATGACATTAAGCTCAGTAATGAGCACTGCTGAAATCTCACAGACACGCAACACTGAGAGTTCTGTTAAGTATTCGATTTCAGTGCCCAATAAACCATCTTTCAAAAATATAGCAGAGCCTCCTCTTTTACCATAGGATCTACAATAAGCGCTAATACACTTATAGCCCAAGACTGTAGTTTCACCAAGTTCAAGTGAACCAAGCCAGTGCTCACATAAGCAAAGTATGTCCACATCAAATTTAAAATTTAAGCAGATGAGTTCATCCAATTTATTGAGCAAACCCTGGGCATTCCAGTGAACAACAACCAAACTAGACTGAGTCACATTGAGAGAACTCCTATCAGCTAGGTGTTGGGTATTTTTAGGTTGGCCTTTGAGTTTAAATTGTCATTGCCAATTTGTTTCCTTGCAAAATACCTTGCTACATAAGTGTTCATAGGCCAAAATTCTGCCTTGTATACTTTTTCAAACACAGAGGCAGGAACACCAACCTTAAAAGACGAATAGGAATTAGGATGATTGGAAACCAGTTTTTCAACCAGAGAGTCACTAACACCCTGTTTGGTTAAAAAGCCCGAAATGTCCTCACTAGTTGTTTCTGGAATGAATCTGGAAACAAACAGAAACACTCTACGGTCCATACTTTTCAGAGAGTCAATGCCAGTCATGTTACCGGTGATAAAATTCCTATTCTTCTTGCCATTTCCATTACCAGAAAATTTAGAACTTATAACTGGTTGAGCTTTATTAGGTTGAGCTTTATTATCAGGAAATGAGTTTTTAGCTTTCCTACCTTGTCTCTTCACTACCTCAGTCCAGTTGTTGGCAGTAGGGTTATGTTCATTAGCATCAGTAAGACTGTCACCTTCTAAATCTAAAGCTTTATTATTATCAGCACTGCAAGTCAGTAAACAGTCAGTTCCAGAACGAGATCTTGATTTATTTGATACACTGGATGTAGAAATAAGTGTAGGAAAAGAATCAGATTCTCCACAATTAACTTTATTCGGTGAAAGTTTGTTCAAAACATCACAGTTCATGTCAAGTCGAACAGCATCCATTGTCGATCGTCCATAGTCAACAAGATCGATTTTAAGAATCGAATTCTTATGAGCAGACGATTCTTCACTTGTTTTAGGAACACTTTGACAAGTCAGATATTGATCAGCAGCCTCAACACTTTTGTTTGAATTGAATTGAGAAACACGAATAGAACTATCTCTGTTAAGGTCAAACATTTTTTGAAACTTTTCTTCAAATAAATTCTCAACTTTTCTTAATAAGTCTTTATTGGAAGATTCAAAAGAGTCAAGTTTAATGTCCATTTTATCTACCTTAGTTGAAAAAGATAAAACGTCGTCGATTTTAAGCTTCCTTACCGAACATAACCTATCCTCACAAGCCGAACAATGCCACTTCACATGATCACCCAGGGATTGAATTTTTACAAAATCATCTTTTGAGACTTTGACACATTTAGAGTGAAACCACTTTTCACAAAAAAGATCACAGCCAATTGCATCTGCATTTTCTTTAATGGGTTTATCACAGAGCCCACACGGAGAGTTAACCACATAGTCCACGGCCATCATGATCAAACTAGTAAACATACACTAGATCACAATAAACAAACATAGGTTCTACAAAAGAGGTTTTGGCACACAAGACTTCAACAATAAAGATAACTATTTATCAGTGGTTACTTGATCACAGGTGAGACTATTTATGAAAAATATTTTCCGTGTATAAGCTGTCATGAGAATCTCGACATTGGAGAATGATAAAAAAGTTTTTTGAAAACATATGATTTATTATTCTATGATTATACATTATTTAAGTATATAAGCAAATTGATAACAGTAGAAAATTCTTGTGGGTAGACCTACAGGTGGTAATTTTGAAACAAGAACAAAAGTTCCATATAACCCCAAGAGTTCCATATATACCCATTTTACCAGTATGTATTACAACATGACCAAGCTGTCGAAATGTTGACATTTCTGATTCCAGTACTGTACGTAAAGTAGAAAGTATCGTAGAATATAGTATAGTAAAGAGCTTTCGTGATTCGACCCTCCTTCTTTATTTGCCATCGGTACATTCTCCACAGAAAATGATCTCATAGTAATGGGCGTGTTTATTTGGCAATCACAAATCTCAGTGACTTTTTTATTTTCATTACAGTACTTTAGCACCTCTAATGGAACTTAATACTCGTGACCCCCGTTACTAATCTGTATACCTATATACAGAGCTGTATGATCTTGTCTATATCTATAGTCCCCAACACACACAGAAATCACTGCTAATGACTTATGTAAATGATTCTCAATCATTACAACAATGTTTATGAATAGCAATCAAACTAAACTCCCAAACTATCAGGGGTCAAGGGTGAAATCTGGCAATAACCGGTTATCTGAAGATGTGACGTCACTTCTAAATTCTTTATCGAGGGCTTTACAACTTTGAAACTTAGCCCCGAGCTGCAAAAATTTGAAATTATCGACAGAAGTTATTACGGGACATCGCAATTTAGAAGCGGCCAGGGGACAGCCATGTTATGTATTGGATACCGGTTCAGCGTATATCTTGAACTTGAACAATTCCAAACTGGTTGAGATCTTATCAGTTTTTCTTTCTTTTCAGCATCCGCCTTGCAATCCACTTTGTTCTTCACGTGAAAAATTGTCTGTTGTTTTTTTCTATGTGTCTCTGGTTGGGATTCATTCATGAATGTGAGTTAGTTACATCTTACATTCCTTAGCAGTGTGAATGAACCTTGTCGGTCAACTTTACGCTACAGTTATTATATTTTATTTCTCAGAGTGTTTATCACTCTTTATTTCTGTGATGTTTTCCATGACAAAATACTTGATAAGCAATCAAATATTAAAACTGACACTTAATTTCTACTTGAATTATGATTTTTACTCATGGAAACCAAAGGCAATGGGAACAACTCCTAACACAACTGAAAAAAACCTATAGAAACTCACAATTCAAAGCAAAATATTGTAGCGAATATGAAATTGGAGAGAATAGAACGAAAGAAGAAACAGTGGTTCTTGGTGTTATCTGCTATGTAAATGTTTACTTTTAAGCAATTAATTACTCTGCTTTTGACACTTTTATAGTGTTTACTTGGTAATTTGTAGAATGTTCTAGTTGTTTGATTAGACATTAATGAAATCATTTCAAATATTGTAGAAAGTGCTAGTTTCTTTATTTATTTATTTAGAAGATGATAGAAAAATCTCAATTATGGAAAATTAAATAAATAGAGGGACACTTTTGTAAATTAGTTCAGTTGTCTTTGAAATTTGTCGTGATAAACAAGTTTGTGAATGTGACAGATATATATATATATATTGTGCCTATATAGTGATAATTCTTTCTCTATGCCTATAGTGATAATTCTTTTTCCTATTAAATTCATACCAGTGAACTACTAAATAGTGTTTATTGTATTAAGGACTAGTGCTACGTAAGTTAATTATTCTTTTTTGACGATTCTTCTTGAATATTATTGGACAGTTTATTGTACAGTTATTATTTAATATTAGATCGGCCTTTTAACTTTTAGTGATTGATTTTTGTACAGTTTGTTTAAATCTTTTTATTAGTTGAACAATATCGATTTATCTGTTTTCAATTGCTTATTTTTCTATAAGACATTACTGATCAGTGAGTGTTGTGATTATTTGTGTAAATAAAGTGCGAGTGATAAATTTAAGTGTTGCCAGCGTTATTTTAGATATAGAACCCGTAACAATATGAAACAGACCGCACCCTAAACTTCTTAGACCTAACCAACACAAAACTAAATTATATGCACAAATTCAAAATCTACAAGAAACAAACTCTCGCAAATACGCTCATTCACAACTCATCCAACCATCCATCTCAACACAAACTTGCTGCTTTCAACTCTATGATCCATAAACTCTTGAATGTTCCATTATCACAAGCTGACCATTAAGAAGAGAGAAAGTTCTTCATTTTTGAAGAGAGAAATATAATTATTTATTTATTTAACAAATTAATAAAATTGAATACTTGGCACAATAAAACAGATACAACACAAATCTAATAGACAAAATCCTGAATGAAATGAAAAACAAAAATCCAAAACCTGCAGACCAAAACAGATTTGTCACATTCACATATTTTAATCAACAGTTTAAAATAGCACACATCTTCCAGCAACCCGGATTTATCACAGCATTCATACCAGCAGACATCCTGAAACACCAGCTCCAATAAGAAACATCTCACCTAACAAACAGTACAATTGAAAAATTCAACAAACCAAGAATGCATAAACTTAAATGCCCCAAATTCCACATAGGACAAACAGGGAGATCATTCAATACACGATACAAATAACACATCAAAGCACACTGACTCAACATTTGCAGACAGTGGACTTCCACACAAAAACATCCAAACTGACATGAAAATTCTACATACTTTTTAAAAAAGCCACAAAGTAAATGCACTGGAACAATTTGAAACATTCAAACACCATAGACAAGACTGAACCAACTTACTCAATGACCAAACCCAATTCAAATCTAATGAAGTTTTCAATTACATAATGACCGCTCATTCTAACCTCAAATACCACGACCACTGGCTGGCTGATGAAGTTTTTCTTTTGAAGGGGAATGCATCCCTCCAGTATAAGTGAGTGAAAATATTAATTTAAGTAGAAATACAGTGTCAGTTTTAATATTAGACTCTTTATTTGTCTATCTATTCTATGTGATTGGTTCATTCTATTCGTATTACTTAAGCATGAACATGAAATTGGACAATTCTATTCAGCACCGACTTCATACAGACCTAAATATAGGAAAAAACATGGCGGCCAAGTTCGCCCTATGAATAGAAAACCAGTCATGCGATTTCAAAGTGAATAGATTTGTAAAATATTTCTCATTGGGAATGAAAAACTACGAGTATATCACCACTACAGAAAAAACAAGAGACTGGAAAATATAATTTAAAAACGTCTTGTAGTATGCTTAATTCAATATGATGACACTAACACAATGTTTAAAGCATTCTAATGTGTAGGTCAAGTGGAAGAATATAATGTATTACTCAAAAATATTTTGCTCTGAGTTTTCTCAGACAGGAGATATGTGTTTAATATTATCCTCTCAGAATAATTTTATAATACTATTAGTCAAAAATTTACTCCACCTTTTACATTCCAACACCTTTTGATCCCTTCACACTCCAATAATTATCATTCTGAAGTTTTCAAATAAATGTTGGGCATAGGTTTGAAAAAACATTTACAATTAAATCAGAATATACTCCATTAAACTGGCAGAAAAATAAGGAGTAGGCTAGTGCTTCATCTCCTTGTCAATGAAAAGCAATGAACAGAAACATGAAGAAAAAAACAGGAGTCAAAGAAATATCAGTTATAGTTCACGTCACCCCTTGAGCGTTCACCAAAAACGGAAATAACAGAATTTAGCAACATTCGTACCTTCATGATTTTCTTGTAATCCCAGCACAAATTCACGTTTCACCTCAGAGCAATAAAAATTACGAGAATTATAGACTTGTCTAGTAGTTGGGCACCTCCACTTCGACTATCACCTAGGAAATGAGCAATGGTCACTTGCTCAAGGCTAGAAATTCAGTTGAAAATGAATAATTCATTGTGACTTGTCACGAATGACTTGTAGCAAAAAGAGAAATAAGAATGTGAGAAATAGTTATGTATATCTCTTCCAGTCATGGAGTTAAATAAACCTTTTTCTGAGTTGTATGTATAGTCAGTCATTCCACCTTATTAAACGGGTTCACTGCTGTTACCTTGATAGCCGATGAAGCTCGTATGTGATGTGTACATAAACGATTTACATTGTAATATGCACTACAGTTATACATGCAAGATACACATTAATTTATAAGTACTATCAGATAAGGTATACATTTACGATTCAAGTAAAATTATTGTAGGCTGTCATCAGTGTTATATTGTAGTATGTACTGCTACTCAGCAGTAGAAGAAATAGAAGTTGGTGTTTTAATATTTTCATAGCGTTTCAAGTCGGTTTTGATGATAATAATTGCGTGCAGACAGGTTTTCTCTTGAAAAGTCTTGCCATTTATGGGCTAGTATTGGATGTTGGAAGAAAGGATGAAGATATGGACGAGAAGGAGAAGGAAGAGAAGAATAAGAAGGTGAAGAAAAAGTGAAGTGGAAAGAAGGAAGGTGAAGAAGCGGGAAAGGGAGGAGAAGGAGGAGTAGGAGGAGGAGGAAGAGGAAGAGGAGGAGGAAGAGGATGAGGAAGAGGAGGAGAAAGAGGAGGAGGAAGAGGAGGAGGAAGAGGAGGAGGAAGAGGAGGAGGAAGAGGAGGAGGAAGAGGAAGAGGAGGAGGAAGAGGAGGAGGAAGAGGAGGAGGAAGAGGAGGAGGAAGTGGAGGAGGAAGTAGAGGAGAAGAAAGAAGATTTTGGAATGAGGAAAAAGAGGAAGAGGATCAGAAGGAGGAGGAAGAGGAAGAGGAGGAGGAAGAGGATGAGGAAGAGGAGGAGGAAGAGGAAGAGGAAAAGGAGGAGGAAGAGGAAGAGGAGGAGGAAGAGGAATAGGAAGAGGAGGAGGAGGAGGAGGAGGAGGAAGAGCAGGAGGAAGAGGAGGAGGAAGAGGAGGAGGAAGTGGAGAAAGAAGTAGAGGAGAAGAAAGAAGATTTTTCTGAGGATGATAGAAGGGAGACGGAAGATGGTAGCTGCAGGAGGAAGAGGAGGTGAATAAGAAGTAAGAAGGAATAGTAAAAGAAGAAAAGAAGATGAAAGAGACAAGAAAAGTAAGTAAAAAAATTATAATTTCAGAGTTAGGTACTATGGGAAAGAGATTAAAACATGATGAAAAAAGAGTTGGAGTACAATAGAAGAATCATGCGAAGGATGATTTTGACATTTTTTATGATATTGGTGTCCTTGCTTTGCCTTTTTTAAGTTGCAATGAATAGTTTTCCAATAAATATTTTCCAACTAGCTACTCCAAAAACATTTTGCCAATAAGTTCAATAACTTTCATATTTCTCCATATATTTTATAGTTTTAATATTTTTCTCAAGAAATTTAGAACAAGATAAGTAATTACTCCAAGACGTGGACAGGTATTTAGTCAGATAAGATAAGCTACAAACTCGTGGACCCTCTTTGTACGGTTGACCAATTGATTGGCCAGGAAAAAGACTCTAAAAAGACTTTAAAACCACTTTCCTGTGGTTCTGTACTCACCTAAAATTGTAGATCAACTCAAAAATCACCATCATCTTTTCCTCATTATCCATGCATACATCTCAGACCTGTGATGGCTTCAACCTCGGAAAAATTATAAACATTTCTATTTAAATATGAAGCAACCGAAATAATGGGAAAAAATTATTCCTCAGAATTTCAGAAAGTCACTGTAATAGGGACAGCTTGCAGAATGGCTCAGAGGGGGCTTACAGGGTTTACAGAAGGGATTGTCGGATAAATATTGAACCAAGTAGGCTACTAAGGGAGACATAAATTGAACCAAGGACAACAGACCAACTGCCCTTTTACTGAGAAGGGTGGTTTTGGGTCATCTGTCCACCTCCGGAAATCTTTATTTATCCACGATATCTCGATTCCTTTCAAGTAATATTGATATATCGATTACAAGTCTTGTTAGTATCGATTTTAACGATACGCAGTCTCGATAATATTGACAAAAGTATCGATAATAACTTTCCTCACTGAGCTAACAGAATTGTATCAGTATGCCAAGCCCACCGAAACGAATACTGAAGCTCTATGCTCAACAGTCTATTCCCACCTTTACACGGGGTCTGGCTGCACAGGTGTGTGCGTATACTATCTGGCACACCTCTGAGCTACTTTTTGCGTATTGAGCCATCATTCAACAGAGACGTTTAGAAAGCAACAAAATTGATGTAGCCGCTTTTGTAAATGAGATGAATAGAACTTAATACACCTTACCGACAATAAGGTAAAATAGTAGTTTATGCAACGATTTTATTTTGACCCTTATTAAATCACGAGTTAGATGTAAGTTATAACACGAGCGAATGCGAGTGCTTTAATGGCCAAATAAAATCGTTGCATACACTATTTTATCTACGACCACTAGTATACATTTAATTAAAACAATTTCATTTTACCTGTGACTGTCAGAGATACCTAACCTCTCATCTCAAATACGAGAAGTTATAGTAGATTGTTAGGTTAAAGCAGCTGGTGTAGCAGTTTGATCAAATCAGCTGATAGTTTCACAATATTGAATTACGATATTGATTCCATCAAAAATGCTTCTGATTGGTCCAGAACCCGTGTTATAATGTAGAACCGGTACTATAATGAGCTCTTTATGCAACGGGTTTCAAAAAGCATTTCGAAAAGACAGCTGTTTTGGCATCAATTGTGAAACTTTAATGTATACATTATGCCATGGTCGTAGATAAAATACTTTATAATTGGGACTAAATAATAAGACATTGGATCAAATAAATTTGAAAGCAGGTAGCAAAGAGTGTGAAGTGTAAGCACGGTTGTAGGTATTCACATTTTTACACACACTTCTCAATCAACTACAAAATATCTGTTGAACAAAACATATTTTTTCCCATCCATCACCACGTGGCCCTGGGCCAGAGAAAAACTTGTCACACAGATGAATAAATTCAGCCATTACGGCATTCAAAACACGTCCACAGTCAAGCCTATAGTAATTCCTGTTCTGGAGGAATTCTACCACATCATAAAACGTGTAAATATTCCAAGTTGGCCTTCAGATGTGAGTTTCTATCGTAGACAAACCTTCGATTTATTATTTATATTTGCTTTCAACAGGCTAGGCAAGACATTCATTCAGTTGAATCAGGCTGTAACTAACTGAGAGTGACTCAATTGATGCAGAAATATGTTCATGACAGTGTTTTTTCACCTTTGCAATTCATGAATCATATTATACACTGTAATAGAAGTGAGTCATACAAGTGTCACGATTTTAGTTGTGCAAAAGTATGTGTGCCAAATTCAACGTTGAGAAGTAGGAGTGTTTCTGACTATTTAAATGAATTTTAATTACAATGTAATTCAATTGTTATGTTTGTAATTATTTAAGGTTGAGTAGGAGGCAAAGGATTATAATTATAATGTAGTGGTGACCTTTCAGACTATAAAATTAACACTATCACCAGTCAGGAAATTTAGGATAATATATTTATGCTGAGTAATTTCTAGTCCTCGTAATTTTTTTAAGGTTGTTTAGTGAATTTATTTTGGCAGTCCATCAAATAGTCCAGAAAATAATAATAATAATTGAATAGTTGTTTTGTATCTACTGGTCAAAAATATTGAATACAAGAAATTGAAAATATTGAGTGATCAGAATGAATGAATAGTATTTACTTATCAATAAGTATTTGATTGAAGTTGTAGAGCTCAATAATAAAAAAATTAATAAATAATAAGACTTGAATTTGTCACAACCACATTTATTAGAAACAGTGAAATACTAGTTTCGGTTGTTACACCATTATCAATCTCAATCAAACTCCATCTTGAATGGGATTGATAATGGTGTAACAACCGAAACTAGTATCTCACTGTTTTCAATAAAATTAATGTGATTGTGACAATTTCAAGTCTTATTATTCATTATGGACATTTTCCACAATATCACCTTCACCAGTACAAAAAAAATAAATTATTTAACTAGCATGAAAATTTGAAAAAGTGTTGAATGAAAAAAGGTTGACATTTTGAAAGTATTATCACAAGTCAAGCTGTCACCGAGCCTGTCCAATGCTTATAATAACATTGAATTGACATAATCTACTTCTAGTTTATAATAGTAAATAATTATAATGATAATAATGATAACCAAAAATTAACTCTTCAACTACTAAAAGTGTAGGTTACTATATAAAACTAAAAAATAAATAAAATAAAAAATACACATCTAGAAGGAAATTAACTAAAAGTTGAAACGAAAGGAGAAGATGAACATTAGAAGGAAAACATGATTAGGATGAGGAGGAGGAGAAGGAGGAGGAGGAGAAGAAGGAGGAGGAGGAGGAGAAAGAGGAGGAGGAGGAGAAAGAGGAGGAGGAGGAGGAGGAGAAATAATATGTTAAGAATGAGAAGGAGGAGGAGGAGGAGGAAGAGGAGGATGAGGAGAAATAATATGTTGAGGATTGATTGATTGATTGATTTTTATTAGAATGCCAGGTCTTGAAAAACCTATTGCATTTAAACGTACATTACAAAATAATAATCAGTTCACACTTTATACAAAATTAAGTAAATTAAATTTATACATTTCAGATATTCCTATGCTAATAATAATATGAGAGTACACTATATTACTATTGTTAATATAAGACAAAATAGAACTAGAGTGTACTAATAATCAAATAAATTAATAAAAGAAAATAATATTCAAAATAGAAAGGTAAGATAAAAGAAACGTAAAGAAAGGAGAAGACTGAAGAAGAAAGGTGAAAATGAAGTGGAGGTGAAGGAAGAAAAGAAAGTGGTGAAGGAAAGTAATTGATTATAAGATAAAGATATAGAAAGAAAATCATCCATAAGAATATATAATTGATTGTTTTTACTGTTAGTAGATTGATATACTGATAGTATAGATGTGATAAATTCCCACACTTTATTAATTTAAAATAATTAAGATAATAAATCCAGTACTGAATCCCACTCTTCATGCTCGTTAGTTGCTGAGATACTGGAAGAGTCTTTTTTTAAAAATGGCCAAGGAGCCAGATAGAATAATATTTTCGGGTAGTTCATTCCATTCTCTTGAGGCTGTAACTACAAAGGAATTGTTAAAAATTCCTGTACGATGTAAAGGTATTTGCAACTTATACCGATGCGACCTAGTTCTCCGTCCAGGGTTAACACTTGTCATCAGAGTAAACGACTCGCGGAGATAGCCCGGTCCCACCCCAAGAACCAACACCTTAAAAGTCAGACAGAGAATGAAGAATTTTCGGCGTTCCCTCATTTTGAGCCAGCCAAGATCGTTAAAGAGAGGAGTAATGTGCGCATCTCTTCTGGCATCAAAGATAAAACGCACAGCAAAGTTCATAGACCGCTGCAATTTGTCACTTAACTCGTTGGAAATATCATTATATACAATGCAACAATAATGAAGGAAAGGGACAAACAATGCATTAACCAATGTAACTCTAACGGATTTAGGCAGATAATTTTTAATCCTTTTGAGCTGGTGCATACCACCAAAAACCTTTTTACATACATGTGTAGTCTGATCTCGCCAACTGAGAGAACTGTCAACTAAGACACCAAGAATACGGACACACTCAGAATAGGCTATTACATTTCCATTTATGACAACTGATGGAGAATTGGTCAATGGCAAGTTATTAACGAGCCTGGGGTAGCCTATGATGATACTTTTAGTTTTAGTTGGATTTAGTTTGAGCCCATGAGCAATTGACCACTCAACAAGATTAGCAATGTCCGAATTCATGTGATTTACAGAAGAATGAAAGATTTCAGAAGGAAAATGAAGGTATATCATGAGATCGTCAGCAAAAAGATGATAGTTAGAATAGGAAAATACCATTGGAGCATTATTGATGTATATGGAGAAAAGAAGTGGTCCCAAAACAGACCCCTGAGGAACTCCCTGTGTGATTGGACACCAAGAAGAAAAAGTATTTGAGTTCCCCAATACAGCCTGCAAGCGACCAGATAGATAAGAATGGAACCATTGAATGACTGAGTCTGAAAAATTACACTGTTTTTTTAATTTATGAAGAAGAATAGTGTGATCAACGTTATCAAAGGCCTTACTAAAGTCAAACTGGACCAGTAAGGTAGCTTGTTTTTTATCCATTGCAGATCTAATATCATCAGTCATTTTCAACAGTGCTGTGCATGTACTGAATTGGGGTCGGAAACCAGACTGCTGTCTTGCAAAAAAGTTGAAACTTGACAAATAATTAACAACCTGCCTATGAACTGTACGCTCATAAGCTTTGGAAATCGAACACAGAATATTAATAGGCCTGAAATCAGCAGGAATAGTAGGCTTTTTATTCTTAGGAATAGGCTTAATAATTGATTGTTTCCATAGATCAGGAACAACACTTGACTGCAAGGAAAAATTAAATATATGTGTAATTGTGGGCAATATGATAGGAAGTAGCTTCTTATAGAATACAATAGGAATTCTGTCCACTCCCATGGAGTTCTTACTGATGGCCAGTATATTCTCAGAAATTTCTGCTGGGCAAACATAAGAAAAGAAGAAAGTCTCATCAGGAAGAACATGTTGATACTGATCCACTAACTGTACCTGTGAAATATCAGCTGCCACAACATGATTAAGAGAGGTAACAAAATATTTATTGAGTGCATCAAGAGAAAGATTGATTGTGGCATCATGGTGTTTAGTATGATGTGCTCCAAGCCTTCGGACATTATTCCACAATGCGACCACTGACCTATTTCTATTGAATTGTTCATGAAAGTAACGAAGCTTAGCATTACGACAAAGGGATTTAACTCTGTTGCGCAATATTTTAAAGGAATTAAAATCAGTTTCATCACTTGTTCTTTTGAACCTTCTTCTAGCTCTGTCTCTTTCCCGTCTAGCATTAAAAATATCGGCATTTATCCAGGGTACAGGCTTATGCCGCGGTCGCACCGTACAGACTGGTGCATGCCTATCAAATATGCCTATGATCATTTCATTAAACACAGAAACCTTCTCATTAATGTCATTAATTTCCCTAATTCGATGCCATGGAAGGTTAATTGCCTCCTCAAGAACAGTGTTCACATTAAATTTTTTGAAATTTCGGTACGTAAAAGATGAATCATGGTAAGGTTTTTCCAAGTTGTAGATCAAATAAATGAGGTCATGATGGGAAAAACTAGGTGCAGGCGTTTGATCATAATAAGCGACGAAATCTTCATCACTAACAATGGCCAAATCAAGTAGAGTGTGAGAATTAGGCAGATGGTAGGTCGGTAAAGTATCATTGACAAAATGGAGACTCATAGAGCTTACCATTGTTACAAGCTGTCTTTTTTCGAAGTTATTTTTTAACAAGTCGGAATTGAAGTCTCCAAGCAAAATAATATGCTGGTAGATGTCCATGTGATCAAGCAGAGCATCCTCAAGCAGCGACAATCGACCAGCATCCGGAGGACGATAAACAACACAAACAACCACCTTAATAATGCCGGCAGTCAATTCAACAAACAAGAACTCTGGTGATCTGGAATAAGGCTGTGGTGAAACATGTAATAATTTAGGACTCAACGATGAGCGTACATAGACTGCCACTCCACCTCTCGCCTTGCCAATCCTGTCATTACGAAACAACGAGAAGTCATTCAATGCAAATAAACCATCCTGCAGTGAAGGCTTAAGCCAAGACTCACTCACTCCCACAACATCAAAGCTAAGCGATGAAAACATTTCTTTAAAATCGTCAAAATGACCTGGTAGGGATTCAGCATTAATATGACATAGCTTCAAGGAATTTGTATACTCATTCAGTTTATTTCTTATATTGGTCAAATCCATAGCAGCAACATGTAATCCACTGTGACAATATTACCTACATAATGATAATAATAATAATGAAAACTTTCACATATAAGTAGTCAACCGCAGAAAAATGCAAGCAAAAAAAAAAATAATAATAATAAATAAATAAAAATATTTTTTAAAGAATATTGAATATGAAACAGTCGGTTCAAAGATGTATACGTTATAATACAATGTAGTACTTTAAATAAATTTTTCAAAATTATTTTTGGGAATTTAAATGGAACAAATTACTATGAACGAGATGTTAAGATATATTATGAGTACAATGTAGGATATGTTAAGGATAATATGATTAGAGAAGAAAGAAAAAAAAATGATGAATTGAAAATGATCTATTTCGAGAGAAATAGGAAAAAGTGAAGTAAGTTTCCGCTTCAAGGGATAAATTCAAAAACAAAAGTCACTTTATGCTACGTGGAGCCTCCCCGAGTAGTGGAGAGCACACAATAACAATACAAATGGGATGAAGCACATGCGTAACAGTAGGGATGAAACATATCTATTTGTAGCATTAACGATTATAGAGATATTATCTACTGTAAAATGTTATATGTACCCTGCATTCATGAATAAATAAATAAATAAAAATGTAACGTTCATATTGATGTCCAACTTGAATCACCACAATCAGGAGCACATACAACATGAAACCAATACTCAGATAAGATGAAAAGATTTTGACACATTCACATAGGGTTTAACTGAATTAATATTATCGAATCTGAAAACGATCTGATTGTACAATGAAGAAGATTAATATCTATTCAAAAGGCAATGAAATACTTCAATAATTATTCACGTCAATAACGGCTATGGATTACTGGAGCATTCAAATTATTGCGCCTTCAAAAAGTCATAGCATAAGCATGGACACCAAAAATTTCATTATATTAAATTATGCATAGTAGCTGTGGGGTCAATGTATGATTATAGTAAGACCTTTATATTCTGTCACTTCTTGTTGACCAGGACTTTCTTCCGTTGGCGTCAACCCAACACACTCTGCCGTCGTCAGTCCAGACACAGCGGTGGCCGTACTTGTCGACCGCCGCATTGAAAACTTGCATCCGATTTCGAGTCAAGTCCTCCCGCACCGTCAATCCTTTTCCTTTCAATTTTTTCTTTTGAGAAAAAACTGCTCGACGCTGTCGATAGCTGACAAACTTAACAATAACAGCCCTCGGTTTTGGAAAAGCATTAGTTTGAGAGGTGGCCGCATCACGCCTCGGACCAACACGGTGTGAACGGTCAATATCAGTTAACTGAATATCAACCCCCAGCTCTTCTTTACACAAATTGACATCCAACAAGTCCGTATCTTCATTAGAAGCCTCGGGAATACCAAATATGCGCAGATTATTTCTTCTTTGATATTGTTCCAAGTCGTCTAACCTATTAGAAATATACAAGTCTCTTTCATTCAGTTGTTCTTTCAAAGAGATAATCTCACTCTGTAATTGAACTATTTGTTGAGTAGCAGAGTTCAATGACACTTGCAGTCCTTCGAACACACTTTTCGATATCCTATCAATAATCTCTTTGATAACTTTATCTTCATTATTGGCAAGATAGTCTTTGAGAGCGGAATCAGAAACAGCCTTCTTCACCTTCACAGTCGAGATAACGGCCGGTGACGATGAGCCAGGCAACGATACAGCCGAGGAAGGCCGCTTATCTGCAGTTGAATAGTCCTTGCCTGTTTGCGAACGAGTCTTCTTAGAAACCATTTTTTAAAACGCTAATAAATAACTCACGTTACGTATAAGAAGGAATTACTTGATACTGCCGAATAGCACTTCAAATTCCGGTCACAATGATACAACTATTAATTGCAAACTTCAACTTTAAACCACTTAAATCATTCAAAAACGAGGAGCTCCACCAGTCGTGACTTTCACTTACAAACTCTCATTATCACAATGGAGGAGGAGGAGGACTAGGAGGAGGAGGAGGAATAGAATGATGATGAGAAGGAAAAGAAGAAGGAGTAGAAATAGGAGGGGGAGGAGGAGGATAGCATAAGATGAGATAAGATAAAGATAAAATTACTTTATTTAAGCAAATTTACAAAATATAATTGTGACTAATTAAAAAGCATATTATTAACAATACAATAGATTGTAAATGATAAAAAGTTTGGATAATAACAATGAGATTGTATGTGAAGCATTTACGTAATGAGGGCGAAGTGTGGACAAAAATTCGTCCATTCAAACTTAACCTTGATAACTTCGCGAACTGCGAGACTATATTATAGTTAGTAACAATAGAATAAAATTGAAATACAAATTGAAAAATTTCGAAGTGATTTAACATAATTGAAATGGTGTTTTTTTAAATATTTTCTGAACAATACAGATAGAATATTATCTTAATGAATGATGAAGGTTGTCATGCATGTGCTTTATGGTTGAAAAGATGTAGTCATTCTCTCCAAAAGATAACGGAGGAGAAGGAGGACGAGGATGAGGACTGGGAGGAGGATTAGAAGGATGACGAGGAGGAAAAGAATAAGTTAGTAGAAGAAGACAAAAATGGAAAAAAAAGAATGAAAGGAGGTGTCAACTTGTTGAGAAAGGAGGCAGCTTGAAGATCATCACAACTGAAAATAACAATTTAATCAGTTAGATTGCGCCTTCTAGCTAAATTTACCGGTAAGCAGTTGGGCCTACTACTGCTATTCAAATTGAGTAGCCTCTAGGTGTGCTGCAGCAATGCTGTGTGGTGGAGGAGAAGCACGCCTGATTTTCAACGGTTGAACTTTTTTAAGAGGAAGCTGATGGCACGAAGCACTCATACTTGAAGCGAAGCCAGAACTTTATCATCATCATCATCATCATCATCATTACAATGAGAAGGCGTGAGGGGGCAAAAGGACTTTAGGCATCCAAAATAAGTTGGTATGGGACTACCCTAAGCTCGCATCCGGGGGTGAACGACCTAAAGGAGGGAAAGAGAGAGAAAGAGTGTGGGGGAGAGAGAGTGTGAAAGAGAGTGAGAGTGATTGAGAGAATTAAGACAGAAAGTAAAAGAGAATGTATCCTTCCTACTGCATAGCATTGTAACAACCTCATCTGAACAGTAAAGTAAAAGTAAGTAAGGTTCCTGCTTCTTGATTTTTACTCTTATTTTTGCTTGTGTTCACTGTTTTTGGTTCTTGATTCTGACACTTATTTCTGCTTGTTGCTCCTCCCACCAGGGGGCGTGTGTTGTTTTGCCCTTTAGCCAATCAGAAACATTCATAGATGGTTAGCCTATCAGAGGCACTTTCTCCCTCAGCCACTAATATAATTCTGTGTTTAGTATGTATTAAGCTACTCTGTACTTTAGTTCTAGTTTGTTTGAGATTGATAATTATGTAACAACCGGAACTAGCATCTCACGATTTTCAATAAATGTGGTTGTGTCAACTTCAACCAATCAGCAATATTTTCTGTGATAGATCATTGTATGTGTATTTGATAAATTTTCTTTGGCTAATAGGATCCCATGTCTATAACTCATAAATAATTATTTACACAAGTTCAAAAATCATAAACAATTCCTGAACAGTACATAATCAGCACCAAAAGAACCAAGAGTATGAAATATGATAGAAGTATTTGGATTAAGAGCAACTATTTTTCAGATCTGTAAATGATTTTTGGAAAAAAGTTTTTTCTGATTGTGTGCTAGCTTGCTGAGATTTACCTTAGGATTATTCTTGCTCTCAGCTAAATCTTAAACCCTTAATTTGTCTTCTTTCCCTCCCCAACTCACTCCTTCCTTTCATAAAATAAATAACCTATTCCTAGGACTTAAGTAACCATAGCTGGGAAGGTTATTCAACTCCACACCCTACCATAATCTTCTCTGTGAACTGTTTGTTATGATGAACATTATCAGTGATGCTCATGATAACTAAAAAAAAAGTTATTTATTATAGTTATTTATAGCTATTTATTCTTCTTATATTATTATCATGATTGAAGTGTTTTTTTATTTTACTTTAGTTTGTTTGTACTATATACTTTTTCTTCTAGTGCCAGCATGTCATTTATCTTGTTTTATATTCTGTAATCTATTGTTTTTGTCCAGAAATAAAGTTTATTTATTTATTTCGTGTATTTTTGTTAATAATTTTATGATTTTTATATTGTGAGTTTAACTTTAAATAAATTTAAATTTAAAATTTGGAATATCCTTGAGTCTTTAGCAGGGAACAGGATAGATTTCGGACAAACAGAAATTTTAGTTTTAGAGAAGAGTAGGGATGTGAGATGAGATCATAAAGATTTCAAACCAAGACAAGGAGAGAGAATGGAGAAATAGTAAAAAAATTGGTAGTAGACAAATAAATAAAAGAGAAGTAACTATTTAATTTATGCAGAGTGATGCTCAACTGAGCGTTGCAATAATTAGAGAACGTGCTTAACAACAATTCATAAGTTAAAAACAACAGTCGTGATAACAGCTAATTCAATTGTGCAGTGTGCAATGTCTGTGTTAAATGTTATTGTGATATTGATTCAACTGAGCCGTAAACTAAACACAGTACAGGCTTCTTTCAAGATGGCCTTCATTTCAGTGTACTCTGTACAGGTGTTTTCAAAGAATTACACAATGTTGTAAAATAATTTTAAATCATCGAAGCTGTTGCCTTCAACTCATAGTTTGTTTATATTTAGAAATGATGCCCGAAGAAGATACTGTATTGGTGTCTTTGCTATTGATACCTTTGTATGGATACCTTAGCTTTCAGTTGACTGTGAGTCTTTCACAACATATTAATCTTGAATTAAAACCAGAAGCGTATTGTCGAACCGGCAATAGCCCCCAAAGACTATAGTCCTCGCCGACTTTAGTAACACAGTGACGTAACTATCAAGGGGACAGATTTATTCTGTGTATCTTCTAAACCTAGCAATATGAATTTTGAATTACAAAGAAAATAGTTGAAAAATAGCGAAGATACCTTCTCGAAGACCCAGCATGATTTGGCAACACCGCATTTTCTCAGAGCCGCCTAATTTAGTGGCATTAACTATAGTTTTAACGACATTTATCAGAAAAAATGTTATTGTAACAAGACCCTTTATCACATTCATTCATCTCAATAATGATAATAAATTATGAAACAAACTTTCTAATAAAACTGAACACACAAAACGTAACTAGGGACTTGAAATTTATTCTCTATTACCATAAAATTTTTCAGTTGAAGTCAAAAGAAATTACACTAGCTTCAAAAAGTTTCTTAAAAACATGTAGTTAAGCTTAAAAATGAGATCTTTAACATCAATTTATCAAATAAAATGAGGGAGTCATAATTTGTAGTCAAGCCCTCTTATTTACGAACGAATGGTGAGAATAAATAATAATATTAATGGAACCAAACGATACAAGATCTAAATATGCTTGATGAGGGATTCAGGTGGTGGGGGGGGGGGGGGGTTGAAGGCATGGGGTCTTAAAGACCGGAACAATCTTTCAACAAATCTGGAATTATTCCCAAGTCGCCATGCGATGCGATGATGTGATACCCCAAATTTAGAACTGAACCCAGCCACGGAAAAAAAACTATTAATCTTGTCAATATTGAGTAGGCCTGTGCCTATTAGGGGGGATCCTCAGTTCCCCTTTGTAGCTTGACAACTTCTTTTAAAACTTGAACTTTACAACTTAATTTCCTTCCATCTAATACTGCTCAGTGGAGCCCACAAATTGAAAAATAAAACTGTGATAGTGTCAATGTATGGTTTTTAATTTCTACGTTTAATTCTGTGTATCTTTTAAAGCTAGCATTGTGAATTTTTTTTTGAGGATGAAGCCCACATAGGTCTGAGACCTGTACGTGGGTAATGAGTTGGATGATGGTGATTTATGAGTTGGACCTACAGTTTTAGGTGGGTTCCGAACCACCGGGAAGTGATTTTCAGCAGAGAAGTGTCTTTTTTGCTGGCCAATCTAATCGGCCACCGTTACAAACAGGACCTACGAGAACGCAGCTTATCTATCTGATTGAACAGATACCTGCTACGGCTCGCGGCTATCACTACCATTTGCAAGGAAAATAGTAGAAAAATAGAGAAAATAAAAATGGAGAAAATAAATAATAGAAAGAGAGGAAATACAGTAAAAACTGTTACATCCGGATCTGTACGCCGGCAACCGAAAGATCCTATTTGAAAAATTCCGGATGTCCTTAGGCTTTTAAAGTAATAGCTTTAAAATACCTGAATTAAATCACGTCTGTTGAGTTATTTATGTAGGTTTATAACGTTCTAGGCATGTAATATTAGGACTAATTTATAATATTGAAAATACTGTACACACTGACCAACACAAATTGCAAAAAATACTTTTGAATTTTGCTCAAGCAAAAATAAAAAATTCCCCCATGATACATCCGATCTGAATGTGGCAAGTTCCACTGTACTTGAGAAAAAAAATTCCGATTTAAAAAAAAGTGCAGGATAATAATTGGTGAAGTCGAGTTGGACATTATCTATGATAAGATTCTGACTGTCTGCTACTCTTGCGGTCACAGGCTCGATTCCCGTTTTAGCCAGGCAAATCTTGTGTCATCATTTATATAAAGAAATGAATAAGCTCATAAACAGGGATCCATGGACAAGCTTTTCTGTGGAGATGCATGCAGTTCATAAAACAGAAATAGGCTGGCTTTCACTACAGTGGTACTCTAGAACTAAAACTTATATTTGCTTATGAGTATTTCAAATAATAGAGAAATGAGTTTGGAATGAGAAATAGAAAGAGAGAAAAAGTGAAGTAGTCAGAGAGAATGGTAAATAGGAGAAAAGAGAAGACAGCAAATAGGAAGTGAGGAAATGTTTTGTTATTTATCATCATCATAATCATCATTATTATTATTATTATTATTATTATTATTATTATTATTATTATTATTATTATTATTATTATTATTATTATTATTATTATTATCATTATTATTATTATTATTATTTGTAGATTACGTCTTGGAGACTCCAGTATAAGTTAAGTCAGATTAACAATTATATAATCTTATACACTAGTTAACATAATTACTATATTATCAATTAGTTGTGGCAAGGCTTAATTTTGATGTGAAAGGAACTCTTGTACACTATAAAAAGCTTTATCAACTGAATATGTTTTTTTTCAAATAAATTTTTAATATTTCTATATTTTCAAGACTTTGAAAACTGCAATAGCTTGTTGTAGAGATTCCTACCAATATAATTTGTTTTTGTTCTAATGAGCTTCTATTGTGACTCACCAAGTGATAATTTCCTCGATTTCTTGTATTATAATTGTGTATGTCAAGATTTTGTTTAATATCACTCTTTTTTACAAATAGAGTAGCTTCATACACATATGAGTAGGGTGCAATTAGGAGACCAAGTCTCTTGAACAACGGTCTACATGAATCTAATCTATTTACTCTTTCCATACACCTAACAGCTTTCTTTTGGATCTTAAACACCCTATCAAGGTTTTGTTATTTATTTTAATTTTATTCAATCAATCAGTTTATTTACAGTATCATTGCAACAAAGGTCCTCCTAAACCAGTAGGTTTTTCAGGAGGTGCCATATATTGATTTAATACAAGTAAATAATATTCTGGAACAGACTAAAAAGTCAGAATTTCCAAATAACATAACCTTCAATTCACATGACACAGTAGAACAGAATTTACCCACAACACTTTAGTACATTACACTAACAATTTCACTTTAGAAAAGATTATTTGATTATAAAACGTGTGTTTTGATGAATTACCCCATACTAAGATAGCATACCTAATATGTGACAGTAAGAGCCCATGATAAGCTGCAAAAAGTAGCTTTTTGTCATTTAATCTATCCAGTTGCTGTAGGACAAATACCCCACGTGAAATTTTACAACATATCTCCTCAATGTATTTTTTTTCTGTAGATTACGTCTTGGAGACTCCAGTTAAGGAGTATAAGACAATTCAGATCAACAATATTATACACTAGATACCATAATTACTTCAATTAGTTGAGGTAAGGCTTAATTTTGAAGTGAAAGGAACTCTTGTACACTATAAAAAGCTTTATCAACTAAATATTTGCATGGAGCAATATTTGTATGGAGCCCAGGTCCGTCGTCTATACTACAAAACTCCTAGAAATGCAATGTATTCTTCCTGGACTAGTTGATTATCGTTTACAACCACGTTTATAGCCCTATCTTCATTTTAATTGTTTGTTTTTGAATTTAACGTTTGGCATTTTTTACAATTTATCGTTAATTTTTTTGTCGTTTTTTTTTAATTTCAACTGATTTGAACAAGGGACTGCACACCTATATGGGAATTTATTTCTAAATTATCTAGAACGGAGTTGCTGAAAATGATTGATGTATCGCCCGCAAATAAGAGGGCTCTACCACTAATTATTATATATTTAGGTAAACGGTTGACATATAACAAAAAAAGCAATGGACAACTGCAATGTATATACGCGCATTTCTTTCTAAATTATCTAGAACGGAATTGATGAAATGTGTGATGTATCGTTAGCTAGTGAATAAAGCTAGTGAAATAGAGTCAGAGCAAATAGAGGAATTGAGAAAATAGTGAACAGAAATAGCGGAACCGGCATAATAATGATCTCAAACCACACGATTGAAATGGCTTCGAGCAGATACTTAAAATGAAAGGCTCTTTTATTTGCTTGGTTTATGGAGACATTTCAGGCTTTATTTATATCGAGCTGGTCGGTATTCAAAGATTCTCCACGGTTTTCACATCCTCTTTCTCTTCTCCGTCACCTTCTTCCCCTCCTTCATCCCCCTCCTTCTCTTTCTTCTTGTTCTTCTTCTCCATCCATTCTTCACAATCTTATTTTTCTTTTTCTGCCAGGAAATTGACATCAAACGAACACTGAAACAGAAAAAACAAAATTTAAATATTAACGCTATTAAATGTATTGAGCATATAGATCTCTATCAATGGCAGCTAAAATTTCAAATTTTATTCTCAGACTGATAGTCTGAAACAGACGGAGCATGTCTATTTTTAGAAAAGCCTATTTCCAGAAGGAAGACTGAAATATTGAGGGAAATTTTTGTCTTAAAGAAAAACAGCGATGCAGACTATAAGGGAAGTGATAGCTATTACTTTAAAAGACCTCAGGACATCCGGAATTTTTCAAATAGGATCGTTCGTTCGCCGGCTTATTGATCCGGATGTGACAGGTTTCACTGTATTTCCTCTCTTTCTATTATTTATTTTCTCTATTTTCCTACTATTTTCTTTGCAAATGGTAGTGATATCCGCGAGCCGTAGCAGGTATCTGTTCAATCAGAGAGATAAGCTGCGTTCTCGTAGGTCCTGTTCGCAACGGTGACCGATTAGATTGGCCAGCAAAAAGGACACTGTTCTCTGCTGTAAAATCACTTCCCGGTGGTTCGGAACCCACCTAAAACTGTAGGTCCAACTCATCAATCACAATCATCCAACTCATTACCCACGCACAGGTCTCAGACCTATGTGGGCTTCATCCTACAAAAAAAAGACTGAAATTCAATGAAGAATGACTGGAGCAATCAGCTCTGTATAATAATAGAATAATACCGAAATTATTATTCTTATACCAAGTTATTATTTGTCTCATATCTTATACCAAGGAATTATACCGAGTTTTAGAAACTATAGTTCATATTTTATTTAGATCATAAACTGCGGTATATACTGAGTTTTGGGGAACTAAATAACCGAGTATGTTTTAGGTTCATCCACAATCAATTAATTTTTATCTTTTAATTTATTTACATTTTTTTTATTTATTTTTTTTTATTTGATAAAGCTTTTTATAGTGTACAAGAGTTCCTTTCACATCAAAATTAAGCCTCACCCCAACTATTTGATATAGTAATTAAGGTATCTAGTGTATAATATTGTTGATCTGACTTGTCTTATACTCCTTAACTGGAGTCTCCAAGACGTAATCTATAAAAAAATCAGTTCTGTACAATAATGAAATAATAATACCAGTATCTAAGTCTATCTTGTTGAAGTAGCCAATACTTTATTTAGTAAAAAATTTGATTACCCTGCAAGTTTTTAACAATACCTCATAACTATCATATTATCCCACAGAGCAAACATAAATCGGTTCAAGCTTGTGTCAGATTTATAGCATTTTTACTATTGTGGCTTGGTTTATCGAGCGAGTAGAAACTATAGGGCGTGGTCACTTGTGACTTTCTCTCTCATTTCTCTCACTCACTCTCTCATTCCCTCACTTACACACTCACACTCTCTCCCAGTAGCATCCAGCGGTGGTCATTTTTCACCAGAAGCCAGGAGTTGAGTCTCAGCTATTTCTCAAATGGGGCGAGCCCATGCACAAGCCCAACATATAGAGCCCCATACATTATGTCCCAAATATCTATGTTACACAAGATAAAAAACACATTCATCTTCAACTTCAACCCAACAACGCACTGATATTTTGGTTTTATTGCGTTTTGTGCATTCGTGATAAACATGACGTTACGAACAACTAGAAAAAATCTACTTTCAGGTTTCAGGCTGCAGAAAAGGATTTGGGTAGGCTACTTCCAATATTCTATAGAATTGCACTTATTGAAAATCCTATTTTTCAAGGATGTGAAAAAGTGTAGAAAATCTTTGTAAAATCTTATGTAAAATCTTTAAATAAGTGTAGAAAAAGGATATGGAAACTTTTAAAACTCTATAGAGCAGCATCCATCTGAAGAACAAAATTCTACATTCAAGGTTTATAGATTTCAGAAAAAAAGATTTAGAAAACCCAAAAATTCTCAAACAAGTACCTATAATATGAAACTTAATCCAACTATTAGGCTGTAGAAAAAACTTGGAAGCTCCAACAAAGAAGAAATCAAATTCAACTTTTGAGGTGTTCCTTTAAATATAATATTGAAATATAACATTTTCCTCTGTTAAATAGAGGAAGACGACTTGATAAAGTTGAAATTTAGCAGATGAGCATGCCCATTTGTTTTCAATGTGACAATAACTTTTTCTTCTCCGAATTCGATGAACTAATTTTTGTTAAGAGTGATTAGCGGTAAAACCTACACGCTACTCTGCTTTTCATTGACAAATGGATAATCAGACTTAATACAAATTCAGAAAACTTAGTGTTAGTAGAGGCACAATAACAATAATACGAAAAAGATCATGTAGAATCGGAAGAAGTAGATTGAAAAAGATTCAAATTCTGTGAAGATTTAGAGGAAAATTGACTCTTTATGATTATTTTATTCTCTCTTGAAGAAATAGAAGCTAAGTAAGTGAATTATGTTACTAAATTACAAGTACTGAGTAATTTAGATACTAGTAAACAATCTAAAAACATCAGGTCAAAACTTATAATACAGTATTTCCAGACGTGTACTTTCCCGAACGAATTCTGCTCGATAAAAGGTTGCGGCACTCTTGTAACTCTGTTGAGAGACAAATTCCGAAGTAAATGAGGAGTAAGTGAGGAAGGAAGGAGAGGCAAAGAGATAAAGAGGGAGAAAAATGGCTGAAATAAGTTTCCTGGCGCCATAGGAATGGTTGCGTCTACTCAAAATCACTCCTCAAGGGAATTTTACACTTCATCATTCCCTCTTTATCACAATTACTTCCTTTTCACTCACTCTTACTCCGGCTTTATTATTTCAATTCTCGTTTTCCACTTGTCGAGAATAGCCTTATTTTGAACAGCCGGCAGGCTCGCTTCGTTCGCCCTAGACATGTAATATGTGGGTAGTTCATCTGTGTGCTCTGAGGTGGATCTGTTTGTTCTTCGGTCTGCTCTGCAGAGGATCTTGGTGTTCTAGGTCACTGGCGCACTTATAAAAACACATCTGAAAAGATTATTTTTTTACTTCCAAGTTTCAATAGCTGTTTATTTTTTGGCACTTATAAAACACTAGAAGGCAGGCTCGCTTCGCTCGCTTCAACGGACTAGTCAGGTGGCTCCTCTCCCTGTACCCCCGGGGGAACAATTTAAACAGATTTTCCAGCCATGTAACTCATGAGAACACAAATTTACGATATTTTATAAACGTCAAATTCGGGCGTATTTTTTGAAGAAAAATGTAAAATATTTGCACTTGTCTAGGTATAAAAATGAACATGTATACCAAATTGCAACTTTCGGCCAAGTACTTCTTGAGAAGGCTGTATAAAAACACTGGATCAACGTCAAACTCGGGCGTATTTTTGAGGAATTTCAAAAAACTCTCTTATTAACCACCCTTGATAGGGTGTTTAAGATCCAAAAGAAAGCTGTTTGGTGTATGGAGTAAATAGATTAGATTCATGTAGGCCGTTGTTCAAGAGACTTGGTCTCCTAACTGTACCCTGCTTATATGTGAATGAAGCTACTTTATATGTAAAAACGAATGATATTAACCAAAATCTTGACGTACATGATTATAATACAAGAAGCCGAGGAGATTATCACTTGATGAGTCACAATAGTAGCTTATTCAAACAAAAACCTAGTTATATTGGTAGGAAACACTACAACAAGTAACAGTACCGCAGTTTTTAAAGTCTTCAAAATATAGAAAGTTTTAAAAAACAAATAAAAAATATTTAGCTGATAAAGCTTTTTGTAGTGTACAAGAGCTCCTTTCACATCACAATTGAGCCTCACCTCAACTAATTGATACAGTAATAATTATGGTAACTAGTGTATAAGAGTATAAGATTGTATAATATTGTTGATCTGCCATTTCTTATACTCCTTAACTGGAGTCTCCAAGACGCAATCTACAAAAAAAAAAATACGTTTCCTAATGTAAAACTTAATAATACCAAATTAAACTTTTTTGGCCAATAAGTTCTAAAGAATGCAAAGAGATTGTTCTTGAGAATGCAGAAGATTGAGGAAAAGGAGAAGGAGATTGAGGAAAAGGCGGAGGAAATTGAGGAAAAGGAGGAAATTGAGGATAAGGAGGATGAGATTGAGGAATAGGAGGAGGAGATTGAGGAAACGGAGGAGGAAATTGAGGACAAGGAGGAGGAAATTGAGGACAAGGAGGAGGAGATTGTGGAAAAGGAGAAGGAGGTTGAAGAAAAGGAGGAGGAAATTGAGGAAAAAGAGAAGGAGATTGAGAAAAGGAGTAGGAGATTGAGGAAAAGAATGAGAAAATTGAGGAAAAGGAGAAGGAAATTGAGGAAAAGGAGGAGGAGGAAGAAGATAAGGATGAGAAGGAGAAGGAAAAGAAGAAGAAAAAAGAGACTATTGAATTAAAATTGCAGTTACAGTATAAGTTATTAAATATTCTAGAAATCAATATTCAATTGAATGGCCTTCAATGCTTTTAATACTATCTTGTTGTTTCTAGCTGCTAGTTTCATAAATGTTATTAATATGTATTGAGATTCCACATTCCATTAGAATGTTTCATTTTCTCGACTGCCCAATCCAAGCTTAACTAAATATACAATATGACTGAGAATTTTTTTAATAATAATACTTAAGATGATCTAAACCGTGATACACATGTCAAGGTTTAAATTAGCTGATTGTATTAAGCTGTTTCAACTTTGATGGACGGTAATCATCTGTTCAACAATATTTTAATTTGACAGACAGGAAAACACAAATTGCACTTAGAATAAATCTTCATAATGAAATTAATTTTTTCAAGGAAACTTCACTTTTATCAGAATCTGATTAACCAGGTCTGCTCACTTTCAACGTGGATTGCACATTTTCATCTGTGACGTTTCTATTGATTATTGATGATCGTTTCCACATAGAAAGTGCATCATCGTTGTTTTCCGGATACAGTTGAAGGCCAACAGTGGCCTAGCTTCGCCGTATTGAAGGCTGCTTCTGTTTCCAATCAACATTGAAGTGTTTGTTGTCTAGCCTGAGTCATCCAATAGATCGAATTACGCTTTCCAATTTGATTATTGAATGCTTTCACGTTCACTAGCTTCTAGAAAACAATTTATTAAGTGCATGGCAATAACATTATGCAGCTGACCTCAAATTGTTTCTAGAATTAAGTCTCTTGTATGAATTTTTCAAGTCATCTTGATAACGATAAATAGAAAATACAGTGTTTCAAAAATGACGCAACCAATGGGGTATAATATATGTAAGGTGACCAGAAAACGGAACAATGGGGGGGGGGGGGGTTTGAAAATTGATCAGAAAATAGAAAAAACTTCATTTCTTCTTTATACAAAGATTTTTGTAGTCATTCTCACACATCTTAAGATATATTAGAACGAGACCGAAGTTTTTAATGCCATCGATGTTCACCATCCGAAGACGACCGAAGAATAATAAAAGTCCGCTCATAATAACGAGGGATTTTGGAGCTAAGGTTCAATTGTAGTTAGAACTTAAGATTAGCTTTTAGATCATTTAGAGCAATAATAATTATCAATAAATGAGAAAAACCTATTCATGAAGTAGAATATTAGTAACTAATATTGCCAAAACGGGACAAATGGGTATCCTGACAATGTTGGTGGGGACAACGGGACATGCCTCTCAAAAACGGGACATCTGGTCACCTTAAATATATTACATAATCAACATGTTCATGATTAAAATTCAATCTTGTACCAATGTTGGGAAGTTGAATGTTGAATTTTATGCCCAGTAATTTTAAAATAGATTTGTACTGATTTCAGCACATTTTCAGCAACAAATTTTCAGCTTCAATTTTCTTTGTTACTCCACTTAAATCTTTCTTCATTCCAATCTTTATTTCACATAATCTTTTAAACGTCGTTTGAGTTTCAAACCATGAATTAAATTTTATACGAATTTTGTTTTAAACTTCATAACGCAAAGAGCCCTATAGGAAAACATCAGACAGGATAAGTTCCAAGGATCTCAAGTATAGAATCATCTTGAAAAAATAGAATTGACTTAATTTAATGAAACGACTGTTGTGACTAAGCTAATGCACAACTAATGTATTTCAGATAGACTCAGATAGTTGACATTAAATTAAATGTTGCTTAAATATTAACTGGGGCACAGAAAGTTCACCCCATGCATGACTTACGCCATTTTATCTCAGGGTTGCTTCATTTTTGAAACACCCTTTATATGGCCAACTTCACAAACGTCAATCAAGAAACAATTTTAACCCCTGATCACCTGACCTGAGATCAATTTGATTCGAGCAAAATGTCTGCAAAATTCCATTTATTACCAGTGGAAAATTTAGAGGGGAGTGTGCTGTAGGGGTTGCAACCCACAGCGGCAAGATTTATGAAGCGGTGGTTTTCTGTTAAATATATTGAAAAATAAATTTAATAAAAAACTTAATATTGAAGAAACAGAGTTAAGAGCCCTGTATGTACCTTAAAAAGTATCAATTTTTGGTGGAATAGGTAACTGATAATAATTACTACCGTCCTCCATAGTATGACCTTTGTAATTGCAAGTACAACTGTTGTAACTGTAGCTCTATGACAGGGCACCTACACATGAGAATTACTAAAGTGGAAAGTAAATCATTCCAAATCTTAAAAGCAGTATGATTTCAAAATGTATAACTAACCTACTCTCATTTATGCATTATTTCTTGTTTTTTTTTTTGGTTTTTTTTTGTTTTAGGCTAAATCTGGAAAGATAAATAATTTTCCACACTGTAAAAATGAGAATAATACATTAGAAGGGGTTTTAAAGAATATGTTTTGAAAAAAAATATAACACAACAGTATGAAGTGTGAAAACCAGTCCTCGCAGTGCCATAACTAGGGGGGGGGGGGGTCAGAGGGATAAATCATTTCCCCTAGAGACAAAACAAATTTAGGGATTAGAGCCTTAAAGAGACAAATTTTCACTAAAGAATCACTTAAGATCTAGGATTATGTTTCAGAGATTATTTTTCCTAAAAATTTCAGATGGGGGGGAGTACCCCGTACCAATCTTTTGAAAATTTTTAAATCTCACATAAAACACGTTTTCTTAGGAAAATGCTTGTATGCGGTTGAAGAATTATTTGTATAGATCTTATAAATCTGCTCTAAATACTCTCCCCACTTGTATGTAAGAAATGCTGGATTTATACCATATATGTCAATCTAAATATTAAACTTGGCTGTGATGTTTATTTTTTGTGTGTTTTAACAAGATATTATTTTTGCTGACTTATACTTAAGAAGGTATTTGACAGTGATCATTTCCTTAAACTTACTGGGTTTTTTCAACTTAAATTTTGACTATTTGTAAAATGACAATTGTTTTAACATTAATTTGTTTTGTTTATAGCAATGAATGATCGGATTGATTGATTGATATGGCCGCTGGCTACCGATCTCTTGACCCGAGATCAATAAATTCGACTCAAAGTTTGCGTTGCAGAAAGGCCGGTCAGTTTTTGATCGACGATTCCGATTTGATCAGTGATTTTGAAGGAAGTTCAATTTGACAACAAACGAAAAACAAACGAGAAGTTCTCATTCTGAGAAATATACAGTCACAAACTCGAGAAGTGACTTTTGATCTACAGTCACTCTTTACTGTGGCATAAAATACAGTTTAGTCGAAGCGAAATAGTTTGTTGAACAATTTGTAATGTGGTCATTGAATAAATCTTTCGAAACAACTTTGGAGAAATAGTGTAGGAATGATTAGAAGTAGCAAATGTCTTGACATTTTTATAGTGTTGCAGAAATATTAGTATTACTCGACTAAAATAACTGTGTATTTCGGTGAATTCACTGCTGCTGCAAGAATTTTTGTGACGTTATTCCGCTTTTCTATGAATTTTGCATGAAATTGAACTGAATTTCATATTCGTTTGGGGAACCAAGTAGAACAAACAGTACAAGAAAGACAGCAAGTAGTGGAAGTAGAGGAAGAAAAGGAAGGAAGAGGACGAGGAAGAGGTGGTGGAGGGGGAAGAGGAGAAAAGGAGGAAGAGGAGGAAGAGGAGGGAGAGTAGGAAGAGGAGAAAGAGGAGGAAGAGGATGAAGAGGAGGAAGAGGAGGAGGAAGAGGAGGAAGAGGAGGAGGAGGAAGAGGAGGAAGAGGAGGAAGAGGAGGAAGAGGAGGAAGAGGACGAAGAGGAGGAGGAGGAGGAGGAAGAGGAGGAAGAGGAGGAAGAGGACGAAGAGGAGGAGGAGGAGGAGGAAGAGGAGGAAGAGGAGGAAGAGGACGAAGAGGAGGAGGAGGAGGAAGAGGAGGAAGAGGAGGAAGAGGACGAAGAGGAGGAGGAGGAGGAGGAAGAGGAGGAAGAGGAGGAAGAGGAGGAAGAGGACGAAGAGGAGGAGGAGGAGGAGGAAGAGGAGGAAGAGGAGGAAGAGGAGGAAGAGGAGGTAAAGGAGGAAGAGGAGGAAGAGGAGGAAGAGGAGGAAGAGGAGGACGAGAAGGAGAAGAAAAATAGAAGAACAAGAAAAATAGAAGGAAGAGGAGGAGGAGATGAAAGAGGAGGAAGAGGAGGACGAGAAGGAGAAGAAAGATAGAAGAACAAGAAAATAGAAGGAAGAGGAGGAGAAGATGAAAGAGAAGAAGAAAGAGAAGGAAGAGGAGGAAGAAATAGAAAGAAGAGGAGGGAGAAATAGAAGGAAGAGAAGGAGGAGAAGAAGAAGGAGAAGAAGAAGAAGTAGAAGAAGAGGATGAAGAAAAATAAATAAAAAAAGAAGAGGAAGAAGAACAAGAAGAAGAACGAAGAGGAGGAAGAAATAGAAGGAAGGGGAGAAGGAGATGATGAAGAAGAAGGAGAGGGCGAAGAAACAAAAAGAAAAGAGAAAATATAGAAGGAAGAGAGGAGAAGAAGATGAAGAAGAAGAAAAAGAAGACGGAAAGAGGTGAGGAAAGCGAAAAAAGAAGAAGGTAAGGGCGAAGAAACAAAGAGAAAAGAAAAAAATGGAAGAGAAGCAGTTAAAGGAAGGAGATGCTGATAAAGATGTAGATGGAGAGAGCGATGAAGCAGGAAAAAGAAGTAACACGATAAAGGAGAAAAAATAAATAGAAGGGGAGGAAGAAGAAAAAAAAATAAGAAGAATAAAAGAAAACGGAGAAGAAAAATAACATTATTTGATTAACTGTTTTTATTATCCTATTTCAAGAGTAGAGTTGAAACTCATCGCACTACCACTGAACCCTATCTATGTACAAGTTAGTACATAATGCAAAACTGTATCAATTTGTGTTATCAATATAAAATAATAAATATTGACGAACATAATTCATGTATGGGAGAAATGAAGGCATAGAAAAATAATAAAATACTAATTTATTCCTTTTGACTCAACCATCAAGTTATTATTCCAGTTTGGTTTTGTTGCGCTCGCCGTTTTGCCCTGTTCACGTTGTTACAGTGAAAAGTAAGCATCTGGCGCGGCAAATCAATAAACGTTTGTTTAGATGATAGTGTTTACACTGAGCGTGACGTTGCGTCTATACTAGAAAACAGACCGAGTGATTCTGCTCAGATATCAGCAATGCACAAAATAAAACGTTCTGCATTTTTGAATATTTGCAAAGGAAATACATTTATGAGAAACATTTGAAAAGATCATAGAAGTTTATTTTTAAATCAGGCAGGATAATATTTTGATTATAAAAATAATGGAAAGTATTGAGATTAGAGTAGGCACACACTCGCAATACCAAATCATCCTATTTATCTATTTCATATAATTATTATATATATTTTTTTCTGAGAATGAAGCCCATATAGGTCTGATACCCGTGCGTGGATGATTGGATGATGGTGATTGATGAGTTGGACCTACAGTTTTAGGTGGGTTCCGAACCACCGGTTTGTTTAATTAATGGTAATGGTTATGGCTAACGATTATCATAATACTTATAATTACTTCTTGTAAAATACTATTATACAAAATTTATATACAACTGAGGAAGGATGAGGGTATTTACCCCCTGAAATTTCAAACAAGACTAAACAATCTTTATGTATTTTTTAGGTGCTAAAGGCGGTAGAACCACAAATATTTTCTTAGTACATATCCCCCGAAAAATTTCTGGGTTACCATCGGTATATAGTATATAGTATTGTTACGGGATCTAATGTCTAAAATAAGGCTGGCAACACTAAAGTTCACACTTGCACTTTATTTACACAAATTAGTCTATTTACACACACTAATTGTAAGTTCAATTAATAAATAAAAACAGATCAACAAATGACAAGCTAATACTTATTTTTTAGTAATTATTTACAATAATTAATTACAGGCTGATCAATAACAATAGTAGTTTATGCAACGATTTTATTTTGACCCTTATTAAGGCACGAGTTAGATGTAAGTTATAACACGAGCGAATGCGAGTGTTATAAATATCTCACGAGTGCCTTAATGGCCAAATAAAATCGTTGCATACACTATTTTATCCACGACCACTAGTATACATTTAATTAAAACAATTTCATTTTACCTGTGACTGTCAAAGATATCTAACCTCTCATCTCAAATACGAGAAGTTATAGTAGATTGTTAGGTTAAAGTAGCAGTTTGATGAAATCAGCTGATAGTTTCACAATATTGAATTACGATATTGATTCCATCAAAAATGCTTCTGATTGGTCCAGAACCCGTGTTATAATGTAGAACCTGTACTATAATGAGCTCTTTATGCAACGGGTCTCAAAAAGCATTTCGAAAAGACAGCTGTTTTGCATCAATTGTGAAACTGTAATGTATACATTATGACATGGTCGTAGATAAAAGAAACAAGAGTCCAATAAACTGTACAATAATGTAGAAAGAAATGATAAAAAGAACAACTAATCACAAAACACAGTCCAATTCGTTATTTGACAGTCCCAAATAATATCACTTAACACAGCGTCTTTAAACTATTAGTAAGCTGCACAAACAGTAAACACTGCTCCAGTAAAACAGTGAACTCCATTCGCTTTTGTATTTAATACAAATATTAATATTAATATTAATATTAATATTAATATTAATATTAATATAAATATAATATTAATATTTCATCCAAATAAATGACTTTTCGAACTACAATCATTGAATAAAGAGGCATATAGACTCAATTTTGAATACAAAATAATCCAAAGGTTCATACTTTCACTGCAATAAAAATAAAATTTTAATCAGGAAAGGAAATTATGAATACGATGCGATTTATATATTAATGATTAAGCTACTTATACTTTTCCATGTCTTTCTCGGTTAATTTTTGACATGGTAATATTTGGGAAAATTCACTGAAGTTGTACACACTATTTAACTCTAGTTTCTGGGACGCTCCTAAAAGTTTTGCACGGCCTACAAAAAGTAGAAAGAATTTGATAATTTTTAAAGTTTGTCAAAAAAGGTGGTTCACCAGGTTTTAAGGAAAGTTTTACTAGATTAAATGTCTCAATAGAGGGCGGAATTATGACTCTTGGTCCTAATTCGCACCCAACCCTAAACAAGAAGGAAAGAAACAGTTTTAAAATCTTTTTTGGGCCGGAGAATTTATGTGAAGCATTCTTCTAGAGTTTCTAGTTTGAGTTGGTGACCAATTCGAGAATTTCGAGGACCGGAAAACGTTTCATTGAAACTTTAACCACCGACAAAAGTAGAAAATGGGAGTCCGGCTAGACTAGACCAGACTCATTTAATATTCATTACGTGAAGACATTACTCTTCAGCTCAGGTGTTGAGAGTGGCCCCTCCAAGGCCCGCGTTGATTGCTCTGTTATAATATGTGTAGCCTAGTAATGCTCTCACATTATCCCTTACCTGAGGGGCACATCAAACCTTCTCTATCATCAACATCTTTCCCTCTTCATCTTTTTGCTCCACTACTACAGTAACTTCCTCCACCCACTCCGTTTCTTCTTCTCCTTCTTCCTCTTTTTCCTTCGCCTCCGCTACTTCCTCTTCAATCATGCCCTTTTCGCCATCCTTTTCCCTCTTATCCTCTCCTTTTTATATTTTCCCTTGCACTCTTTTTCTTTATTTTCTTCTTCCTCCTCCTCATCCACCTCCTATTCTTCTTATTTGCCTTCTCTTACTTCTTTTTTCTCCACCTCGTTTCTCCTCCTTCTCCTCCTTATCCCCCCTCTCCTCCTTCTCTTCATTCTCGATCCTTCTCCTCCTCCTCCTCCGTTTACTCCTTCTCATATTTCTCCTCCTCCTCCTTCTAATCCTAGAAGGCGCCATCTAACTGATTAAATTGTTATTTTCAGTTGTGATGATCTTCAAGCTGCCTCCTTTCTCAACAAGTTGTCACCTCCTTTCATTCTTCTTTTTCTTTCATTCTTTGCCTTCTTCTACGTCTTCTTATTCTCCTCGTCAACCCCCTAATCCTCCTTCCATTCCTCACCCTCGTCCTCCTCCTTCTCCTCTTCCTCCTCCTTCTTTTTCTTCTCCTCCTTCTCCTCCTCCTCCTCCTCCTCCTTCTCCTTCTCTCCCTTCTCCTCCTTCTCGTCCTTCTAGTCCTTCTCCTTCTCTCCCTTCTCCTCCTCCTCCTCCGCCTCCTCCTCCTCTTCCTCTTCCTCCTCCTCCTCCTCCTCCTCTTCCTCCTCCTCCTCCTCCTTTCACCTCCTCCTCCTCCTCCCTCTCCTCCTCCCCCTCCTCCGCCTCTTCATCCTCCTCCTCCTCCTCCTACTCCTCCTCCTCCTTCTTCGTCGTCCTCTCCTTTTCCTTCTCCTTCTTCAGTCTGAAATTCATCACCATTTTATCTTTTTCTTCTCATTTATTTCATAAGTCCATTATATCATTAATTACCCAGATATTCATTTTCCTTTTTTACTTCTCTTTTTTGCTACATAAATTTCATGAGTTATGTTTTATCATATCAAATCTATTTTTCTTTTAATTAATCTTTATACTTTATTTCAAATATAATTACTTTTAATGTAATATTTAAAATATTTGGTTATATTTATTAGTGTTTGCCATAGGTCTTACTAGACCTGGCAACGTAAGATGTGATAAATAAATATCAAATATCTCCACTTCCCCTTCTTTCTTCTTAATTTTCTCCTTCTCTTTCTATTTCATCTTCTTGTTTTTTTCTCTTTCTCCTCCTTCTCCTTTTTTTCAAATCCTTTTTCCTCCCCTTCTTTTCCTTTTCATCTTGTCCTTCACCTCTGCTCTTCCTCTTCATCTTCTTTTTCTTATTTCTCTTCCTCTTGCTCTTTCTCCAACTCCTCTTCCACCTTATTATCTTTTTTCTTCTTCTCCCTTCTCCTCCTTTCACCTTCTTCTACTTCTCCTTTTTTCACTTTACACTATTTCCTACCTCCCTTTTCCTGCTCTTCCTACTTTAACCTCGTTTTTCGTCTTCTTTCACTTTTCCTTCTTTCTCTTCATCATCATCATCATCATAAGCACCTTCTGTCGCGTTTTCTTTTTTTTCATCTTTAATCTTCCTTCCCTTCATTTACCTCCCTCTTCGTCTTAACATCATCGCACCTCTTGAGCCTGAGGGTCTGTCTCATAAAACAAGCCACACATCACTCTAAAAAGTCATTATTTTGTAAAAATAGCCTCATCCATCTTGAACAGTAACATCCATCTTCATTTTCATAATGGCCGGCGGGACCAGACTGTTCAATTTTTGTTTACTTTAATAATGTTGAAGAGCAAACAAAAATTTGTTAGCCATGCATTGTGCATTGATTAATTCTTCACCTTTATTATATTACAAGTTGTTCTAAAGGCCTGTTCAGACATGTAACATTGCATCGTAACATCGTAACGTAACTCCGTCCCGTAGCACCAAGGTTACTAGAAATAGAAGGTTTCTAGTAAACTTGCCGTAACACCGCTCCGTAACAAATTGTGCGGCAACAAGCAAAATCGTATCTTTGTGTTTATGGTGTGCTGTTCAGGAACTATGTTACGATCATATGATACGGTGCTACAGATATTACGCGACGGATTCACGTTATTAAAATGATATTGGCTGCAACCTGGTTAGTTTCTATAATGGAAAAGTTTGGAGGCTTCTTTGAGCTTCGAAAGCATAACTTTCATGCGATATTGTGTTAGGAAAACTCGCAGATGACTACATAATAGGTTGGGTCATAAAATTGTAGAAGTAGAAAAGCAAGTAGAGGGAGAAGAACGAGGGGTGAAGGAGGAGAGGGAGGAGAAGGAGGAGAAGGAGTAGAAGGATTGGAAGGACGAGAAGGACGAGAAGGAGGAGAAGAGAGAGAAAAAGTAGAAGGACGAGAAGGAGGAGAAGGGAGAGAAAAAGTAGAAGGACGAGAAGGAGGAGAAGGAGGAGAAGGAGGAGAAGGAGGAGAAGGAGGAGAAGGAGCAGAAGGAGGAGAAGGAGGAGAAAAAGGAGAAGGAGGAGAAGAAGAAGAAGAAGGAGAAGGAGGAGAAGGAGCAGAAGGAGGAGAAGGAGGAGAAAAAGGAGAAGGAGGAGAAGAAGAAGAAGAAGGAGAAGGAGGAGAAGGAGGGGAAGGAGGAGAAGGGAGAGAAGGAGGAGGAGGACTAGAAGGACGAGAAGGAGGAGAAGGGAGAGAAGGAGAAGGATTAGGAGGGGAGAAGGAAGAGAAAGTGAATAAACAGGAGAAGGAGGAGTAGGAGGAGAAGGAGGAGATGGAAAAGAAGGAGAAGAAGAAGAAGAAATGAATAAAAAGAGAAGGAAATTGGTGAAGTCGAGAGTTTCTTTGTCTATTATCAACAATGAATCGGATGACAGCTGTTCAACTGATCATCTCATCTGTTTTTAATGATACATAATTTACTAAACATGTGGCGGATAAATTTTTTATAGACGAAAAATAATAAGTTTTAGTTATTGAGAAAAGGGACTTTGTCTCGTGCTTCCATCTAGAAGCCTGTACAGATTCTTTTAATGCCTAAAACTAATTGTATCAAAGTAGAAAATTTGACAATATTCATCTTATTTTTCAATCCATACCTCTTTAAGCTGTTCCTACTCCGCGGAAAGTGATTAGAGGCTAGTAGTGTTCAAAATAAGTGGCTAATAGTGTTAAGGGGCTAATTAAGGGGCTAATAGTGTTAAAATAGTGTAACAATAATCCCTCAGATGATTGGTCGTTTCATCTTGCTAGTGGCGGGCAGTATAATTTTTTTTTGTAGATTACGTCTTGGAGACTCCAGTTAAGGAGTTTAAGACAAGTCAAATCAACAATATTACACACTAGATACCATAATTACTTCAATTAGTTGAGGTGAGGCTTAATTTTGATGTGAAAGGAACTCTTGTACACTATAAAAAGCTTTATCAACTAAATATTTCTTCAATTGTTTTTTAAATATTTCTATATTTTCAAGACTCTTCAAAAACTGCGGTAGCTTGTTGTAGAATTTCCTACCAATATAACTAGGTTTTTGTTTGAATAAGCTACTATTGTGACTCACCAAGTGATAATCTCCTCGGCTTCTTGTATTATAATCATGTACATCAAGATTTTGGTTAATATCATTCGTTTTTACATATAAAGTAGCTTCATACACATATAAGCAGGGTGCAGTTAGGAGACCAAGTCTCTTGAACAACGGCCTACATGAATCTAATCTATTTACTCTTTCTATACAATTAACTGCTTTCTTTTGGATCTTAAACACCCTATCAAGATTTTGTTTTGATGAATTACCCCATACTAAGATAGCATACCTAATATGTGACAGTAAGAGCCCATGGTAAGCTGTAAAAAGTAACTTTTTGTCATTTAGGAGGAGGCTGCATCATAGAGGAGGTGCAGAAATATAAGTACCTGGGAACATAGATGGAACAAATAGACTTGACTGGTGAGATGAGTCGGAACAGAGATTGCCAGAGCTTCATCCCTCGAAATTAAAAATCTCACATGGTCAGAATAAGGATGCTGCGTTTTGTGTTTTCAACACTTCTCTATATATGGCTTGGAACCACGGAACATAAAAAAAATATTAATAAGTTTTTAAATGTGGTGCTATCGTATAGAATATGAACGATTCCTTCGACAAACCGAGTTGCAAATGCTGAAGTATTGTTAAGAATGCAGAAGGAGAGTGAAATTTTAATGACTATAAAACGGAGAAAATTTCAGTATTTGGGGCATGTGATACGCGTTAATAAAATAATATAGACTCTGCAGCTGATTGTACAAGGTAAAATCAGTGGAAGGAGAAGTGTTGAAGGCGTCGTATTTCTTGGTTGAAGAATCTTAGAGATTGGTTTGGATGAAGTAGTAGGCCTAATGAATTGTTCCGGGCAGCAATCAATAAGATTAGGATAGCGGTAAAGATAGCGAACCTCCGATAGGAGAGGCACCACAAGAAATTGTGTTCACTGTTCATGAATGATGACACCGGATATGGAGGATGATCAACAGGATTCGAACCCGTGGCCACAGCAGTAGCAGTCAGCCCAGAGTCTTATCACGATTACACCAAAGCGACTGCCAGTGATTCTAGATTAGTTTGATTCCAGATTAAACTATGTTAGATTGAATGTTTCAAGATTTTTGCTTAATATTTGAAAAAGTAACAATTTTTAGAAAGTTTTACTATCAAAAAGTGATAGGCCAACTATAGAATGCAATGATCTTTATATTGCTCTTTATATAGCTCGAAATAGATAGATAGAAATCTTGAAAAATGTTCAATATTTGAAAAGTATTAATAAAGAATTGTAAAACGAATAGTTTATAATAAACTGTATTTGTAATTTTTATAGGCTCATGGTTGAGAACGATTTTTTTGTAGAAGTAAACAATTTTTTGGTAAAAAGAGTATTCCAAACAGTGATAAACCTTCGTCTTTTAGATTATTATTGGCGTTCAGAGATCTTTGAACTCTCATTGATGGCTTTTCTAAACAAAATTGGCGATACGCTGAATTAGAGGTTCGTTTGAAGTTGCAATAAATTTCTGGAATGTTCTACTCTCAGACTAAACAATTTGCAAGAGCGTGTGACAGCTTTTGACTTGCTAGCGTTTACAAAAAAAAAACGATCATCAAATCGAGCAAGTGACTTGAGTTTAAATTCCTAGGACTTTTATTTGAAAAGTTCTTATCTGAATGTAACCAGAAACATTTGAATTTGGAATATTACTACTCTCCAGTACTTTATGAAAATCTTATTTAATTTTATAATTCTATTAAAAGAGTGATTGCTTCCTCCAATAATCCACAAGTTTCTACATTTGTGAAAAGTGTTTCTCATTCTGAATACCCTCGATAAAGAAACTCCTGTATATATTAATTAGCTTCTAATATAATTCATTGACAATAATAATAATTCATTGAAAACAGTTATTATTGTGGACTTCCTGTTCAATTATTTTTCTTCGTTATTATCTTTATGGAGGTATATGATCCAGTTACTAATTGGTGGTATTCAGTAATGTTTAAATACATGGACATATTTATATGTCTATGATTTATAATTATGCTTGTGTGTGATTGTGTGTGCGTGTGTGATTTCTGGGGTTTTTTTATCCAACTCCTACTCACGTACAAAGGCTTCTTGCTTTTTTGTGAGTAGTAAAATTGTTTACTTCATTTCTCTATTATTTGTGTTTGTCCATCTTCATCAACCTATAGTTATCAAAGTCATTGTCTTTTAAATATAATTTATTAGACTATTTCACGGTGAAAGTCTTTTATTTTTTGTCAATGTTACAAAGAAACCGCTGATTATTATTTTACTACTGAATTTGTATAATTTTATGGATGCATCAACTTTTCTGTTACTTATGCAATGTAAATAAAGTTTGAATTTGAATTGATACTTTCATGAATAATAAGCTTAATTACCTTTGTACCTTAAGTACCTTTGGTAATTTTTACCTTAAGTACCTTTGGTTGTCAACAATATTTCCCCCAGTCTTTTCCGGTTGTTGACTATTATTATACAGAGTATTTCACATTGTTGCTAATACTGTACTTGGGTTTGTTATACTTATCAAAATAATTAAAAAGTTCATAATATGGGTATGAGTCTAGAAATGCTTCCTTACAGAAAAATTAAAGATGGCGGAAATTGGAAGCTGAAAATAATCTGAAAAATCGAATAAGACAAGTTTGAAGTCAGAAATTAGTATTTTGTGATAAATTCAACATAATTTGCAAAAATTACCTAGAAACACATTTTTTCAAATTTTATAGTGGAAAAAATCTGAAAAATCGAATAAGACAAGTTTGAAGTCAGAAATTAGTATTTTGTGATAAATTCAACATAATTTGTAAAAATTACCTAGAAACACATTTTTTTTTCAAATTTTATAGTGGAAATAATCTGAAAATCGAATAAAACAAGTTTGAAGTCAGGAATTAGTAGACTATTTGGTGATAAACTCAACATAATTTGCAAAAATTACCCAGAAACACGTTTTTTCTGATTTAAAGTGGATAAGCTGGGTTAATTGTACAATTAAGATGTATTTTTTAAACTTGTAAAGAATTTGATTTTGTATAAATAATGATGAATAACCAAACAGCCAAAAACCTCTAAAATCACATAAAATTAACAGGTTGACTCCCATGCCTAAAAAGATGGAATGATCTCATTGACCGAGACCCGTTTTTTCCTATTCCTCTGCTACTTTGCTGTGCATCAGATATGATACACATTGCTTGTTACCCAGGTACCATGTGCATCAGATGTGGTCACATTTTTCTTCGTCAAACAAACGGTTGTGTCCAATTCTAGGACACAACTACATGCATTTTGTCTATATAATCGGCTTCACCGGTTTATGAATAGCATAGATCATCCTTGGTTTCAAATTCAGTCGACCCTGGTGGCAGTTATAAGAACTTTTCTAACATCTGGTCTGGGAGAAAGATTAATAAATATACATATGGTATATGAATAGACAACAGTGCATGTCCAGAAATGATGCACATGGTATCTCAGTAGCAATCTGTATGCATCATATATGATGCACATGGGAGTTAACCTGTTAAGATTAAAAATAATAAACCGTACAGAAATTGCAGGCTTTGCAAAATTGGTGTGTTTTGATTCAATAGAAGCCTTTTTTCTATGAAATATAAGTCTGTTCTCAGCTATTAGGCTACTCGGAATTTTCTCTTTGGAGTAAAATTCCCAGTCTTGTCAGAAAAACTATTTACTTGTCATGAATTCACTTCAAACGTTCAAACTTGAAAAAAAAATTGGACCAGTTTATCAGTGTCTTGAATTGTGCATACAATTAACCAAGTTTGTCTACTCAGTGCCGGATTTAGGGTACTTGCGGCCCTAGGCCAAATTACCCCGAGTGGCCCCCGATAACTTCACGATTATGTAATTAAAGCACATTTCATATTAATAGCACATTTATTATATATTATAGCATATTAAAGCACATTTCATAAAGCACATTTCATATTAATACATAACGTTTGTTTTAATTTTACTTTTTAAAATTGGTGCAACATACAAAGCATAACATACATGAATAGAAATGGCACTAATGTTCTATTTGAATACGGTACATGAATAGGTTGAAATGTTGTATTCGCTAATTAAATTATCTTGGTTTACAAATTTGGCTAAAACCCCAAAACAGCTCTAACAACAATTTCTATATTTATAGAAAATATATAATTCAAAAAGTTAGCAAACAGCAGCTATTTGTAAAATTATTAATATTGCTAAAATTATTATATTATAAATTAGTATTGCAGTTAATTGTTAAAATTAAATAACATTTGTTTCATTCGGGGGGAAAAGTACAGGTGACAACAAAAGACTAAAAAAAGCCGAGTTGAAAAGACATTATAAGTAAACAAAATAATAATAAAAGAACAAGAAAAATAATAATATGAACTGTAATAGTAATAGGCTATGGTACTGAAAAATAAAAATATTAAGAATACAACAAATAAACTTATAGATCATTCAATTCTCACATTATTCTCTTATACTGAAAAACGTCAATGTCATGTTCTTAATTTGGATAAAGTTGAATTAGTGATTAACATTGACACTCACTCCACTCCATACTCATAATTAATACCATATCTAAACTCTAAACACTCACTTTTATAGCTTTTTTTGGCTGCAAAATCTTTAATCAAATCGTTAAATTTTAAGGCTTGAAAAAGCTCAGCATTTGAAACAAAACTAGCCAAACTAGACAATCTAGAATCTTCGTCAGAAGTCGAGTTCCTCAAGTGGTTTTTGATTATTTTCAACACGCTGAATGATCTTTCTCCAGATGCATTAGATGTCATCAGGCATAGTAGAATGCGCAAAGCCGTGTCCATATTCGGAAATTATGTTGTTAACTGTTTTTCACGAATGAGTTTCAGATACTCCAAAAGTGTATTCCTCGGAGGCTTGGTAATATTTTTATCATGAGGTTCCCTTACTTCATCAAATATACCTTCAACAAAGCCTTTGAACTGTACACACTCTTCCAAAGTCACCATCTATGTCGATTGATTCAATACTTTTAAGCCAAAATAGAAGCTTTTCCCCTGATTTCTTCATTGGAAATTGACGATAAGTTGTTTAAAAATCCAAATTCTTCATTAAGACTGAAATAAACTTCGGACCTTTTATTCAATTCTGAGTAAAGTCTGTCAATTATAACATTGAATGTGTTATTCTTTAAGTCTTCTTTGTCATTAAAGTGGGGTTCAGTGGATTCATCTTCTTTGTCTTCGCCAGGGAGAGCTTTTCTTTTCGGGCGTCTTTTTATTTCAAGAATATAGGTTTCATTTTTAGACAACTCTTTTCCTCTTTTTTCATAGGAATCAAAGTTGTCTCTCAAACTCAATACGTACTCCTTTAGAGATTTGTATATGTTGCAAGTCACATTCAAGTCTGTAGCAGTCTTTTGCAATGTTTTGCTACTCTTGTAAAAACGTTGTAAAATATCACGTTTAGTAGAATAGCATTCTCTAATTTGAAAAATTGTTTACTGATTCCATTAGGTTCAGCTATTTTAATTAGATTGTATTGTTTATATACAAAAGTAATGTACTCGATTTACAGTAGCGGTAATTATTAATTAATTTTGGAAAATAAAAATTCAATTTTTTTACCAAAAAAAAAGTTTTTTTTCACAAAACGCTGCGGCCCCCTTTTGCTTGCGGCCCTAGGCCGCGGCCTAGTCGTAAATTCGGCACTGTGTCTACTTCAAACTTGAAAAACATGTTTTTGGACCAGACTATCAGTGTCTTGAATTGTGCGTACAGTTAACCAAGTTAATCCACTTCAAATTTGAAAAACATGTTTTTTGACCAGATTATCAGTGTCTTGAACTGTGCGTACAGTTAACCAAGTTAATCAACTTCAAACTTGAAAAACCATGTTTTTGGACCAGTTTGTCAAATTTTGTTGAAAATCTCAAAAGTTATTACTGTAGTTACCGAATGCAAACTTGTTTCATTCGATGAGTAATTTGAGTTGTCTTCAAAGACTCTGTGCTTGGGGCTTTGGGCCAGTTTGTCAAATTTTGTTGAATATCTCAAAAATTAATGTATACTTTTGAGTGATTTAAATTTGTCAAATTTTGTTGAATATCTCAAAAATTAATGTATACTTTTGAGTGATTTAAGAAGTATGCAAAGACTCCTCATACTGTACTTGGGACTTGGGGCAATTGAAATAGAGTCGCGATACGCGTTCCGAATTACGAATTGGCTCTCAGCCAGGAGCGGATGTGTGTGAGAGAGGACGATGAAAAGAGAGAGAGTATGAGAAAGAGAAGAGTGGAGGAGAAAGCAAGAAGAGCCAAAACGTTAGTGGGCGACAAATCCAGCCTAACCTAACCTGGGAATGAGTGAGTGGATGATTACCTCACCCCTGTTTTTAGTGCATCCGCTATACGAGCTACAGACTGCCTGTCGACTCTGGCTGTCTGCTGCAATTGAACTGCATCCCATGCACAAAAGTGCATTGCACCATTGCACATCATAAGTGATGCACTTTGCAAGTCGCCAGCATCAATTTGCCACTCGCTACATAAAAAATAGCCCGTTGCTCAAAAGCCAATAAATAACACTGATCTCCGATCACCTGACTTGAGGTCAATATGATTCCAGATTTGCAATGCAGAAAGGCCTGTCAGTTTTTATTTATACATTTATGTAGACAAAACAACAATAATTGGAAAGATGCAAGAGACAGAATCAAAAAATGTCTGTCTTTATTTGACTAAGCTTTCTTTATTCAACAAAACATTGATGCAAATACACACTAGAAATTTAAATTTACTAAAAAAAATTCACTCGGAAAAATTAATTGTTTCTTTTCTCAAAGGCTGATAATTGAAAAGTTACCTCAAGGCAAAACACTAAAAGCAATTAAAAAGTGTTCATGATGTTGAACTTAGATTGAAACCTTTGAGCAGAAAATACATTTCCCGTTGAACGAGGATTTTTATTTGACCAGAGATTATGACAAAAGTTCATTTTGGAAATATTTTAATTCGTATTATAATCTTCTCAATGTGAGTTGAAAATAAACTTGACATTATTGTAAAAAAATTATAATTAAACGATTTATTTCAAATTCAAACTCCAAGTGTTTTAAAAGCGATTTAGTTAGGCTACCGTACGCAGCGCTATAGAGAACAGAATTTGACCGTGGATCAGTAAATTGATCTCGAAAGTTGGCTGGAGGTCAGTTTCACCTCTTGATTGCCCTTTGTGCAACAAAATTCTCCAGATCTGAGATCAGTTTGCCTGTGACCGGGGATTCGACGATCAAAACCATCCTTTTTTACATGGTTTCAGACTATTATGGTGTCTGAAACAGTGGAAAAAAGGGTAGATATTGTCGTTTTTTATGAAAAGATCAAAAGGTTTTGAAGACTGAATATCAACTGTCAACTCTCAAACTCAGTGTACTTTGACGGTATGCAGTAGTACAAAGTACTTACAGTGAAGGAAACAAAGTGGAAGTGAAAATTAATAGATTTGAAGAAAATTTACAAGGCAGGACCTTGCTCCCTATGTCGTCACAATAAAGAGTGAAATCTGGTAAGAAAATTACAACTTATACAAACGTTAACACTGAATACAAGAAGCGATTGTGTTGTTCCTGTAAAACAAGAATTTGTTGTAAAGACTGACAGACTGTTTTGTGTACTTACGAAATATTCACAATCAACCAATTGTGTTCAGAAGTTCTTGTTGCTTTAACTTTCATTTTTTGTAACTATCGCCTTTTTCTTCTTCTTTTTCGTTTCTTTTCATGGGTCATTTTTGTGCGCAATGTTGTGGAAATAGATCAGTCTGATGTCCAGTCTATGCTGGTTATTCACATGGAAAGTAATAATGTTGTTTCTTGTATTGAAAATAATGATTTAGACACCTGAAACTGGGTCACTCTTGTATCTTTTTGAATGTTTCATGTCCATCAATATGGCCAAATAACAGCAGAAATAATTGAATGACAACATTAGGCTGCAAAAATTACAAGTTAACTGCTTCTTTATACTGATGGAAAAGAAGAAAGAAGAAAGGAGAAGAGGTGGTGAAGAAGATAGAAGGAGAAGGAGGAGAAGACGAAAAAGGAAAAAGAGAAACAGGAAGAGAAATGAAATAATTATTTATCAGGCGGGGTTAAAAGAACTATAACCAAATATTTAAATGATATGAAATTCACATAGCACCATAATAACCATGTCGATGAAGCACTAGATAAAATACAAATTTTACAAGTTCATTTGCATATTATTGCTAGTTGAAATTCAGTACAAAACATAGTAAATAGTACAGAGAAAGATGTGATAAACTTAATCAAAAAAACAAATATATGGAAATGGAAAAAAGAATAACGAAGAATAAGGAGAAGGAGGTGTAGGAGGAGGAGGAGGTGTTGGAAGAGGAGGAGGAGGAGGAGGAATCGTAGGAGAAGGAGAAGGAAGAGGCGTAGGAGAAGGAACAGGAGGACTAGAAGGAGGAGGAGGAGAAGAAGGATGAGACGGAGAAGAAGGGTAGATAGATAGATAGATAGATAAATGACTTTTATTTGTGCACTTTACAAGTAATAAAAGTGCATAAAGGAGTATAAAGGTAGAAGGAGGAGATGAGTAGAAGGAGGAGAAGGTCGAGGAGGAGGAGGAGGAGGAGAGGAGAAGAAGAGCGAGAACAGTGGAGGAGTAGGAGATGAAGGTGAAGAACGAGAGAACGAGGAGAAGGAGAAGAAGGTGGAGGAGAAGGAAGAGATGGTGGAGAAAGAGGTGGTGAAGAAGTAGGAGGAGGAGAGAAGAAGAAGAACTAGAACAGAGGAGGAGTAGGAGGTGATGGTGAAGTAGGTGGAGAAGGTGGAGAGGATGGAGAAGGAGGAGAAGTTGGAGGAAGAGGAGGAGAAGTTGGAGGAGGAGGTGGAGAAGAAGTAGAAAAAGGAGGACGAGGAGGAGAAAGGGTAGGAGGAGGAGAAGGATGAGCAGAAGGAGGAGGAGCAGGAAGAGATGAGGAGTAGGTATAGAAGGAGGAGATAGAGGAGTGAAAGGAGGAGGAGGAGGAGAAGAAGTAGGAGGGGAATAAAAGAACGTTAGAAGAGTAGGAATTGGTGGGAGGAAGAGGAGAAGGAGAAGAAGGAGGAGGAGCAGGAGGAGGAGGAGGATGAGGAGGAATGAATAAAGGAGAAGGAGAAGAACAAGAACAGTGGAGGAGTAGAAGAAGCGGAAGGAGTGGTAGGAGAAGGATGAGGTGGAGAAGTAGGAGGAGAAGGTAGTAGAAGAAGGAGATGGAAAAAGAAGAAGAAGGACAGGTTGAAGATGAAGGACAAGGTGGTGAAGGAGATTAAAGAAGCAGACGAAAAAGAAGAAACACACCTGGATGAATGCGTGAGATAGTAGAGACGTGATAGCTGATAGCTAACTAAGGTGAGTGATATCATCGTAGAACGCAGCACATACTAAATTTGACGCCAATTTTGCCAACCTCTGAATTTATTCCGAACAAGCCTCGCAATTCATTACGTGACCAATTGTCAACCCCAATTGGAGTTTGGAGTTTTATTGTCCGCACATTGTTCAACACACACCGTTGTAGCCAACTGAATAGCTAATGAAAAGATTTCATATATTTGAATAAAAAAGGAATGAACTCAGATTAAAGTACAAAATAAATCTTATTTGATTGAAAGAAAGTTCAATGGGAAACAAAAAGAAAATGAAAAAACAAAAGAAGAATGCTAGAAAAAGGTTTAAAAGGTGCCTAGAAATCTTCTTATAAAAGTTGAGTATCTTAAAAGGAAGCTTACCCAGGAAATAAAGTCATTGGATAGCACATATTGGACTGGAGTTACTAGAAAAAGGATTTTTTTCACCCACCTACTTCTTTATTCTTTGAATGTTTTTCAACAATATTTGAATACGAATTGCAAAATTATTGCATTTATACCAGTGATAACGCACATTATGAATAATAATAGGATATCGGAGTGAAGTGATAGCCGCGAGCCGTAGTAGGTATCTATTCAATCAGATAGAGATAAGCTGCGTTCCTGTTTGTAACGGTGACCGATTAGAATGGCCAGCAAAAAAGACACTGTTCTCTGCTGTAAAATCACTTCCCGGTGGTTCGGAACCCACCTAAAACTGTAGGTCCAACTCATCAATCATCATCATCCAACTCGTTACCCACGCACAGGTCTCAGACCTATGTGGGCTTCATCCTCAAAAAGAAAAAAGGAAAAATAATAATAATAATAATAATGGAAAGTAATACCTGCAAGCCGTAGCAGGTATCTGTTCAATCAGATAAGACAAGCAAGAAGAACGCTCTCCTGTGCCTCTTTGCAAGGGTGACCGATTAGATTGGCCGGCCAAACGAATCATCTGTTCTCTGCTGTACAAATCACTTCCGGTAGTTCAGACCCCATACCTAACCTAACCGGAACCCACCTAAAATAATTGTAATATTATTTTAGGTGGGTTCCGAACTACCGGAAGTGATTTTTACAGCAGAGAACAGAATATTTTTTAATTTTACAATTATTGTAGGTTCGCCATCTTTCTAATAAAATGGCCGAAACGGCGAGGTGGAACAAACCATAAGGGTCTCCCCACCAATAAATGTCATACTTATTCACTTTTTTTCTATAAATGATCAGACAAAAATTATGGCAATCTAAAAATACAGGTATTTGATTCTGCTCGAAATTGATGTTGGAAAAATTTAAGTCTATTCTTGTTTCTTAATAATTAATATACATATCTTGAAACTCCTTTCTTATCAAAACATCTAACCAATTTTAGTTTCCTGAGCAATGTGTTATGTTTTTTATAATTTAAAATTCTTATAAAAATTTAATATTATCACTATTTTTAACTGGTTCCAGTGTTTTTGGGTGGACTATCAAATTAACAATCTACAAGTGAAAACAGAGTATTTTTTCGAGTGCAATATTCCAGTGAACCTAAATTTCTCTTGTGAATTAACCTACAACTACAACTATGAAAGTTCGGACATTTGTTAATACCATTGCACCTTTCATTTCATTCTAATTTTGCCTCAATGAATAAGTAAATAAATAATTCTTTATTTTTAGATTTTTTGTTATTTGTTAATTGTTGCTTTTCTTGATTGCAAGAGTTTTTTATATTATATTTTATATAGCTGTTTTGGTAAATAAATGATATATTATATAAAAACCCCACTGCTACTGGCTGATTCATTGACTGACTGAGTCATTCATCACCATTTCTCAGAAACTAAGCGACCATAAAAATTTCCTTTCGATACATGTTCAGTTCAGACCCTAGACGCGTGCTAAGGGTTTTACAATTTTTCCAAAAATACATATACCGTACATCCTCTGTATTGTATTGAAAACCGTACTAAGAATGGTTTTTGGAATTTTCCGGAAAATACACCTAAGTTCGACGTTTTGTTAGCGTTTTTCAGCGTTTTAATGTAGTACGTGGCCGACAAAGTTGGAATGCTAGTGAAAATTTTGCTTTCCTGCTGGTTTTGGATGGAATTGTCCCCCCTTCCCCCCCCCCCCCCCCTGGTTAGATGATTAAGGCGTGCGAAGCGAGCCTCCAGGCTAGTTGCAATATATTGAGATTTCTAAAAACTTAGTGCTGACGAAACTAATTACATGTGGTTAACGCCATTGAAACGCTTTATTGAACTGTGAACGAATTTTGGGAAAATCTAGTAACGGAAATGAAAGGTTATTGAAGATCAATTGCGATATTTTTATCATTTACACATAATTATTATCATAAAATTGGTGACCTGTGAATATTCTATTTCATAATCAATACATTTGACTCTTATTATTTTGATTATCAATAATAGCGAAAACCGAAAAATAATTGTTTTTTGTTTCAAGTGTAGAAATAATGAATTTTAAATTCATTCAATTTATTTTTTGAACCATTTCTTCGTTCATTTTAATTCATAATAATTATTATCTTGCTGAGAATACTGAGAGAAGGTACATGGTGACGGCGTGCATCTTTGACGTTAGCCAAGCTTGTCGGCAGCCCACCTTGACGGCGTGCAAGTTTGACATCGTCCCAAGGCATTTACCGGGACGGTGTCAAACTTGCACGCCATCAAGGTGGGCTGACGACAAGCGTGACTTCCGACAAGCTGGGCTATCGTCAAAGTTGCACGTCGTCACCGTGGGCTGAATTCCTAAGTGTGCCAGGTTGGCGGTGCATGCAACGACAAACTGGCACTAATTTCATTTTGTAACTCTTACTGTACATGAAACGATTTAATTTTACAAAATGCAAGCTTCTGATTGGCTATAACTGGCTTGAGTGGGTGGAGCTTGGATATGCCACATGATTGGCTGCTGGCTGAAACTAGAAAAACTCAGTATTGACAAGTAGAGTGGGAGTGGCTCCTCTAAAGTAAATTCGTATGGCTTTTCGTGGTGGGGAGACCCTTACGGGTAGTTCCACCTCGCCGCTTTTTTAACGACTGCTTTTTTTTATATGCAACCGGGACCGACGGCTTAACGTGTCCTCCGAAACACGGGAGTGGCTCGAGAAAAATATCTTGTACTCAACTGGGATCGAACCCAGGACCTTTGGCTTATCAGACCAGCGATAAGCCAACTCGGCTACGCCGACTCCAGTGGCTCCTCTAAATAGGCACAAGTGAGAAAGAATAATTTATTTATTTATTTAATACAATCTCTTTGGAGGCAACAGGTTAACACCCACAACTGCCTCCTTAATACAGCTTGAAAGTATACAACGTACATGTAATTTCTAAATATACTATAAAGAAAATGAAAATGAAATGCAAAACCAGAAATAATTTTAATAAATACGGAATTTATAAAAAGAAGTTAACCAAATAATAAATCGTTAATTTATTGTTAGTTATACCGATTCACTTTGAATTTATATGAATGTCGTTACTCTTGGTATTTCACTGAGATTAAAGCTTGTGTATAACTGACAAAAAAAATTCAATTTCAATTTTAATTCAATTCAATTCAATTTTATTTTAATTAGTTAATTTCAATAAATAAGATGGTGACAAGTCGCATTCATTAAAAAAATTGTGGTAAAGAGCAGACACCTGAGCGACTGTCTCAGGTTCGATTCCTGATCTAAAAGTTTCTTTTTTGTACCATCATTAACCTCATTACCAAAACACAAGCTCATGGTGTGTGAGTCGCGGAAAAAATTTCAAACTGGCAACCACAATTTTTTATGAGTACAGGAGTACATCTTGAAGACTCCGGTTAAAGAAATGTGCGACAAGTCATTTCAACAATAACTCTACTCCTGGATTTCGTGTTCCATGACGAACTGCGTTATTAATATTAACTATTTAAGTGAATTTATGACTGCAAGTCGTTGAATTCACTTAAAAAGTTAATAATTATATACATACAATATTACCAATCTTACTCTCTATATAGTTACAATAATTACAATATCAATTAGTTGAGACAAGGCTTAATTTTGGTCTGGAAAGAACTCTTGTACACTACAAAAAGCTTTATCGACTAAATATTTTCTCAATTGGTTTTTAATTATTTTGATATTTTCAAAACTCTTTAGGAACTGCGGCAGCGGCAGCTAGTTATAGAGTTTACTACCAATATAACAAGGTTTTTATTCGAACAACCTACTATTGTGACTCACTTCAATCTTCTCGGCTTCGTTTACTATTTATTTTATTGATTCAATCAAAATACAACTTATGGTTAAGAAACAACAGTATTTTAGCCCAAAACTGTCTCTATTACTAAATTTTTACACGAGTCCAAATATTTGCAAGCATAGGAGCATAGTTTATGTTTACTTTTTGATTAAAAATATAATGAATCTTCTGGAAACCCCCATTTCCAGTGGCGTAGCCAGGGGGGGGCCCATGGGGCCCGGGCCCCCCCCCCCGAAATTTCAGAAATAAAATATTCTCAAATAACTAATAGATAAGGACTTATTAAAGCCGAAGGGTTCTATCTGTTTTGTTGTATTATAACGAACATATTACAGAAACCCTGTTTGTGTAGTGGAATATAGCTACAGTTATAGTCAGATTAATGCATTTTTCAAATTTTTCCTCAATATTTACTCATATAGAAACTTGTTAGGTACTCAAATGGATAATTTTGATTTAAAATGAGCTACCAAATCGAATAAAACATGTTAGAAAACTGTGACTACCATAATTATTTATTTATTACATTGAATAAAATGCAATTTTCAAGTTTGAAGTGGATTAACTTTGTTAATTATTGATAAATCACCTTTTTGAATAAACTCATCTTGTAGAAATTTAGTTTTGAAGTTAAAATTCAGTATAACCCACTAGCCTGAACGCACCCAAAGTTCATAAAATCGGGATTTTATACATGAAAACACACAAATAAATGCAAGTTCTATGCAAGCGTGTAAAATCAGTGTGCTATGATAAAAAAAATTCCGATTTCATGAACTTTGGGTTGGGTGCGTTTTAGGCTAATGACATAAATGATATGAAACTTATAAAAATAATTAGTATTAATTTTGAGATTCAGTACATAAGTTGAGTATGATTAGCTCCAATTCAAGGATTTTGACTCAAAATAGTCACAGATATCGGTATATCAAACTTTATCATTTCAAACCTGGCCACCTAGGTTCTTAGGTAGAAATTTTTCAAAACTTCCTTTTGAACTTTAGAGTCTAACAAGTTGTCTAGATTAGCTTTTTACACCACTAAATTTTAAAAAATTCCGGACCCTCCTATACCCCAGACCCCCCCGAAATTTGATCCTGGCTAAGCCACTGCCCACACCCCCCCCCCCTGGTGAGCCCCCCCCGAAATCTAATCCTGGCTACGCCACTGCCCATTACCAAGTTCAATTCAAACGATGAAGCACTCTGATTATATTCAAATACTCTACAAGATATTTCTGAATTTTTAAATTATTGAATTATTAAGACTATTATCATGTACGTCAAGAATTTTTTTTATGTCTCTTTTCTACATATAATGTAACTTCATACACATACAAGCAAGGTACAGTTGGGAGACCAAGTCTCTTGAACAGCGGCCTACATGAATCTAACCTATCTGCTCTTCCAATATACCTACTTTAACAGGTTTCTTCTGGAACTTAATTGAATAGAATTTATCAATTTCGAATTCCTCAAAGTTTTTGTGTGTTTCCGTATATTTTTCAGTTTGTTAAATTGGCAGTACTTCAAACTAACTTAATTAAACACCCTAACAAGTGAGGTAGGGTTTAGTTGGTAGGTCGTGGTCTACTTGAAACTATTACCCCATTCATAAATAATGGAATAATTTATTATTTATAGATTTTTAGAAATATTTGTTCCCTTTCAGTGCCACAAATACGTCTTCCCTGTCCGACTCAATAGAAACAGAATTCGTTCAAAGTCCCGAGTTTTAAAAGCGTTTGAGCTGGCGTTATGCATTTAGCTTTCAGCAAACTGATGGCACCGATACAAATAGCAACATTGCTATTTCCCCTCTCCACCTACCCTTTTCCACCATTCCCCTCAATTCCTGTTCAAAAAAGCATCTCTGGCCCACTTGGCAGGCAAAATTCTACAAAAACTTCTGTTGAAAAATGCCGATGCTATCGCAAAACGTTGTTGAGTCATGGGACTTCATCAAAGAAATCTGGGCATAACGATTTACAAAAATACTATTTATTTAATATAAACTTAATAAAACAACTTTTGAATGGAAATTAACTCACGTTATGGCGTGACGGCCGTTCCGCTCTGTTGTCTAGAGCATCGTCAGCAGTACACTGAGTGTACTGTGGGTCGTCTGACGATGCTCTAAACAACAGAGCGAAACGGCCGTCACGCCATAACGTGAGTTAATTTCCATTCAAAAGTTGTTTTATTAAGTTTATATTACATATTAGTGGAAACAAGATGGATCTTCAACATTACTATTTATTTATATAATTTTATTTAAATAATATTTACCTGTACGAGCTCTCAAAAGATTTGTAATATCCGCAAATACTAATAGGACATCATTTACGAAAAACAGTGGCCTGTTGAATTTAATCCTCAAATAACAAGTACAATTATTTACAATTAATTTTTTATTGTAAATTTGACGACTTGCAGTCAATTATAATTGTGAATAAATAATAATTGTACTCACACTTGGCCGAACGTCTCGAGTTATGGAAACTCATCTTCAAGAGTCGTTAAATTTACGATAGTAATTTAATATTAACAATTCAGATCGTTATGGAACAAGAAATCCAAGAATACAATTTACAAGTTTGAGCTCACGTGAGGTTCTGCAGTATCGTATCTGCAAGTAGCTACCAATAAAATTTGTTTGTAAATTAATTGTTTTTTTTTTTGTAGATTACGTCTTGGAGACTCCAGTTAAGGAGTATAAGACAGGCAATTGCTGAAACATAACTTCAATTATTCAATTTATTTATATCATAAATATAGAGGATTGACTGAAGTGGAGTTATTTAACACAGGCCTCTGAAGTCATAGATTTTTGTTGAAAATAAATAAGCTAGTTCAAACTCTTGCCACTATTATGACACAATTCAAAAAATAAATAGGAATAGCAGGTTTTACGGATATCTTTAATTTAACGGTAAATCATATTTTTAGTTAAAAAGTTAATTGTCTAATCCAGTGTCTAATCGAGTGGACCCCCTCGGAAACCCCCTGGGAAGTGATAGCCGCGAGCCGTAGCAGGTATCTGTTCAATCAGATAGAGATAAGCTGCGTTCTCGTGGGTCCTGTTTGTATCGGTGACCGATTAGATTGGCCAGCAAAAAATACACTGTTCTCTGCTGTAAAATCACTTCCCGGTGGTTCGGAACCCACCTAAAACTGTAGGTCCAACTCATAACTCACGCACAGGTCTAAGACCTATATGGGCTTCATCCTAAAAAAAAGTCCACGGGGACCTGCTATAGGGGTCCATGTCAGTGAAAAATAAAATTGGGGGTCCATGATATGCTAATGGGGGTTCACAATAGCGAACGTCTTTGGATCGGGGCGTGGAATATAGTACCTATGTACAATCTAATATCCAAACTGACACTGTATAAAACAAATATTTCATATTTAAATTATGATTTTTACTCACTTATACTGGAGATACTGGAGGGATCCATTTGATTTCTAAAGAGAAACTTCATCAGCCTAGAAGTGGAATGCAGCCCTTTAATATATCCAGTACCAGTATACGTGAGTAAAAATCATAATTTAAATAGAAATACAGATTCCGTTTTGATATTAGATTGTTCATCAAGTATTTCGTCTTGGAAAACATCACAAAGTATATATATGTACTTGTAAAATACTGTTATACGTTATACGTACATGCAAGCAAGCATATATCTATTTAAAATAATAACGCTTTCTAGGAAAACATTTTTAAATCTCATAGAATTCATACTAAGTTTAATTATTAAATTTGAAAATTATAAGCCTTCACTGGAAGGTCAGTGAAACAACTCAACAGCTAAGGTTTTACCACATTGAGCAGCTTTGCTTCTGATTTTAGTAGATGTGAATGATGCAATTACTACAGAGGACACAATGTTGTTTAATAGAATACCGGCCGTTATACTTCTTGAGTTTTATTAATACTATTTCACTATAATCAACAACAATATGTCATACTATTTTATTATTTCAATGCAAATTCGATTACTTTACAAAAATTTACTAATAATTTTATGTGTTTTTTAATGTTTTCTGCACCACAATGGTTAATTTGAATCTGTTACTGACAGCAGTGGTAGACCTACTTCATCAACTTTCAAAAACACATTTTAACTGATAGTTAAAAAAATATGATATTTATGCAGGGGGTCCACCTAAAGCAAAAAATCATGGCAAGGGGTTCACAAAGTAAAAAAGTTTGGGAATCACTGGTCTAACCTATAAAGTAAGATCCATTCCTTTGTCTTGTTTGTGTTTCAAAGTCACCTCCCTATTATGTGGATGTGACTAGATCCTTGGCAAATGTTTACAAATTAGAGAATATTTGAAGATAAAGAGTGGGAAAAAGGATGAAATTGGGCATGAGAAGAAAAGAATAAGAGAAGGAGAAGTGAAAAAGTGAGAAGGGTGAAAGAGATGAGATGAAATTAAGAAACAAGAAAAGAGAAAGGGAAGAAAAAGGGGAGAAAGAAGGTATGAGAAGAAGAGAATGACAAGTTGAGATTAGATGAAGTTTATTGTTGTGGAATGTCAGGGGTCAACTAAATATTTAAACAAAAATCAGATTTTTTGGAGTGATTGCTGAGTGAGATGTCAGGGCGATTGTGATGTTGAGGCACGGGTGCTGGGGACTGCTCTAGGAAGGATGACCGGTAGCAATGACAACGTGATGTTATCAGCTTTATTATCACTTTCCCGGGGGTTTACCATTTAGTGCAGGTCAACCCCCACCATTCATTCCAGCGTCATTGTACAGTATCATCATTCAAATCATTACCCACGGACAAGTCTCTGATAATGATGGGGACTAATTAACTTGGAGAATAGAAATATGTAGCTGAGACATAACATGAGGAGTATCAGATCGGAGAACAAAGATAGTTGTTCGCATCCCAATACTTTTTATGAAGTTAGGTTAGGTTATATAGCGTCTATCTGAGCCCGTCATTGATATATTTATACTACTAGATGCGTAACTCCAACCTTCAAGGCTATGGCATAGTGAAGCCACTTTTTTCTGGCGGAAAAAAGGCCAAATCGGGCAAAAGTTCAAATTTAACACAGGCTCTTATGGGAAAAAGTCAATTTTCATTTAGAGATTTCTCGCAACTCCCTTGATAGATTTTAATAATTCTTTTTTTCAAAAATAGCTCATGATTTTGTCTTTCATATAGTAGTAATAATTTGGCATTTGGCATCAGATTGTTTCTGGCTCAAGCCAACTTCAAACTCAGAGCAGTGCAAAAGCAGTATAATAAGTATTTGATTACAGGAAAAACATACAGTAATTTTTTTCTCAGCATATTTCTATGTACTTTGACGCGCTGAATCCGAATCTGAACTCTCGCACCTCAAAAAACGCTCGCTTCACGAAATATTTCCAAGATGGCGGCCAAAATTTCATAAGCTAATTTTCTCAATCTCTGATGAAGAAAGAATTCTAGAGCAAAATTATTGTGGTCTGTGATTCTCTGAATTCGAATTTATGATTTTTTATTCTGAAAGAAATCGGGATTACAAGATATTTTCAATAAAGCAAACATCAAAGTCCAGTTTTTTCTCATTTTGAATAAAATAACAATAATAGGCTATCTTGTGGAGCAGACATACTGAATTAGTTTATTAAAACATCATAAACTTGATTCAGCAGTACGCCTCCAGCACACGGCTACCTCAGACACGCTGAGGTAGCATTACAACAATACGAAATTGCCATCACACGCGAATATGTAAATTTTGATAGTGAAGAATTTTTAAATATCATTAATATTTAAATATCAAGTGAAAAACTAATATGATGGAACTGCAATACCAAAGAAAATATATGTACTGTATAAATAAATATATATTATATTTTCAAATACCAAATGCTTCAAAATATAGTAGGCTCCTATACAAATTCATATATATTGAATAGCCCAAGAATGCTCATCAATGCCATTGCATTTCAAGCAAAATCGCTTGATCAAAAGAGTTAAAAAATAATATTACTGTATGGTATATCACGAGTAATAAATGATGCTTATAAGAAGAAGATTGAAGTGGTGAATATGGTAGTACATTATTTTTAATTAAAATAAACAATAAAAGTGAGGAAGCAGAAAACAATCTTGTAAGTTACGCTTGCACATAGACAATAAAAGGATAAAATTACTTGTTTGATAAGAAATATTTCCACCAGACTTGCACTGATTGGTACATCCATAATCATTACATGAAACAATCATGTTAAAAAATCATTTCACAACACAAAACAAGTAATTTTAGCACTGACAAATGCGGGTTTTTGCCATTACCGCTATACAAATTTTCCCGATGTTGCCCGATTTAGAAGCGGGCGACACTAGCGCTTTGACTTCACAGCGGATCCCGGAGTTACGCATCTAGTATCAATGGAGCCCGTCAACTTGCAACGCTTCCTAGCGTAACAAAAGAGAACTGCATTAGGCTTTTCTCTACAACAAGATTTTATTCCCGATTTATTTCGTATCAAATAACAATTATTATAACATTCAACTTACCCTATTGAAACCTTTATCTGACAATGTCGATGACGAAAACCTATTGGAACGTATTTGAATTTTCCAGCAACTATTTCGTCTTTTCCACCCTAAATATGCTCCTTTGTCAACTCTCGCATGGCTGTAGAATACCGTCATAGTATAATATGGCCACTCATTTCTATCATGAGTATACATTACAATAAAATAAATAAAATAATTATATTTTTGGAGAGTCAACCTGCTTAGTACCTAATTTTGTGTTATCAGCATTGGCTCAATTATCTGATTAAAATTAATTGGCATTTCTGATTTCAGGCATTTTTCGATTACCAATATTGCAATTCATTAATTTCATATTAGCAATTGTTAACCAATTACAGTAATCTCATATCTCCGGAAATCAAGAAAGAAGTTTTGATTTTTCAGTAACTATTCCATGTTAAAAGTACCCCAGCCCGCTCACCTTTTGTTACTCTGTGAAATATCAAATACGATGTGCGGTAATACTGAATTTTGTGGGTGTTCATTACTTTTCCAAAAAGATGCGACCGACTGAAAAAATTGAATTGAATCAAAATAAAATAGAATTTTGTGGATGAAATCATTTTTCCAAAAAGATGTGACCGATTGAAAAAATGAAATTAATAAAACATTCAACAATGAATACAAATTTAATTTTAAAAAATGTGTCTCATAATGAATAAATAAATGAATAAAATCCAATGCACCATCCAGGAACAACTATTGTGATTTCAGTCATGATATCAACAAAAATGAACGTTTATAATGAATGAATAATATTGAAATCAAATAAACCGTTTTTCAACGATTATTGTGAATAATTATTATGGATCAGTGTATCCACTGTTGATAATGATAACTTTTTTCGGGGGATAAAGCTCACTTAGGTGTGAGTCTTGTGCGTGGGTAATTTGAATGATGGTGACTGCTGGACCTACAGTTTTAAGTGGTTTGTGAACCACCGGGAAGTGATTCTATAGCAGAGAACAGTATCTTTTTTGCTGGCAAATCCAATCGGCCACCATTACAAAAAGGGCCAAGTAGCTTATAACTTTTTTCATTGACCGATTTTCGAGACTACACCCTCCATATTATGAATAACGGTAATAATTTTAACAAAATGTAATGTTTCTAATAATAATTTCTATGATTTCAATAATAGAAAATATTTAGGTGCGAATCAAGGAGACATATTCTCAATCAACGTTTTTAAAAGCTATTACAGTTTTTCGCCCCTGATTACTTTGATGCTAGGGTCCACATACGAGTCGATTTCATCGTTTAAAGTTTGAGATGGTGAATTGAAATTACGAGATTCTATGTGAATAAGCCCCTTTGTGACAAGCAGGAGCGTCCGACTCTCCCACTTTCTGTCCTCCTCCTCCTCTTCCTCTTCCTCTTCCTTGTACACCTCCTCTTCCTCCTCCTCTTCCTCTTCGTCTTCTTCCTACACCTCCTCCTCCTCCTCCTCTTCCTCCTTCTCCTCCACCTCCTCCTCCTCCTACTCTTCATCAGCTGACGAAGCTTCTCTTCAGAAGTGAAATGCATCCCTCCAGTATAAAGCCGCGTTTACACCGGAGTTAATAACACAAGTTATTAACATTTTTGTTATTAACTGATGTTAATAACAAAAGTTATTAACATATGTTAATAACATTTTCTTTTGGCTGCTAGTTTTGTTATCAACAAAAGTTAACAACACTTCACCAAAATGGTTTATCCAACGCTCATGTGTCGTCTGCTGCTGTAGTTGGTAGAGGGGCCACTGGCGCGCTCTGTGTAGCAGGATGCCGGGCGATGGGGTTGCGGGGAAGAGAGGAACCTGTTAACAAAATTAATGTTGACGCGCTAAAAGAGGCTATAACTTTTGTTATTAACATTTGCTTATAACATAACACATTTTCCTTTGATCTCTACCGACTCTATATGGATAACACAAATCTTGTTAATAACAAGGAATTTTCTGTTAATAACACGAGTTATTAACTTTTGTTAGAGAAATTTTTTGGCGATTCAGTCAAGTTAATAACTTTTTGTTAATAGCTCGCGTTATTAACTCCGGTGTAAACGCGGCTTTAGTGAGTGAAAACCATATATTGAATAGAAATTTAGGGAAGTGATAGCCGCGAGCCGTAGCAGGTATCTGTTCAATCAGAGAGATAAGCTGCGTTCTCGTAGTTCCTGTTCATAACGGTGACCGATTAGATTGGCCAGCAGCAAAAAAGACACTGTTCTCTGCTGTAAAATCACTTCCCGGTGGTTCGGAACCCACCTAAAACTGTAGGTCCAACTCATCAATCACCATCATCCAACTCATTACCCACGCACAGGTCTCAGACCTATGTGGGCTTCATCCTCAAAAAAAAAAAAAAAAATACAGTGTCAGTTTTGATATTACATTGTTCAAGTATTTCGTCATGGAAAACATCACAGACAATAAAAATTAATTAAAAATTCATAGTAATTAAATAATAAATGTTTAGAAATGTTTTCCAATTTGCATTCAATTTTTATTCATTTTTCTGAACACGTTTAATTGAAATTCCAATAAATTACTCCTCTTCAGCTCCCTAAATCATCCGTCAATAAATAATGTATTAAATGTACCGAGATTCTAAATTATTCATTTCAAACTCGCGGATTCAAACTAAATGGACAGCGGACAGGGCCGGAGCATACTGCAATAGTTTAGTATAGGAACCTGTTTTGGAAGCATAAATTGTAGTATACTGCAGCCCTGCATATTTTTGGAAACTGAGGTTTTACAAGAACATATTGTCCAGTATAGGCTCATGTTTTATTGTCATTTATAATCTTAAAATAGTAAGTCCACCATGTTCATTTGTATTGAGTTGAGTTAGATCCTTTTCAACATTTTCTACGCAGGGTCCTGGGCTAGTTAGCGTCAGTAGATATTGTAACAGTCGGTTAGTTAATCTGTGCTCTGGAAGTCTGAGAATATGACCATAGAATTTTAAACGCCGTTTCTTCATGTCACATTGTATGTTGGATACATTATTATTATTATTATGATTATTATTATTATTATCATTATCATCATTATTATTATTATTATTATTATTATTATTATTATTATTATTATCATTATTATTATCATTATTATTATTATTATTATTATTATTATTATTATTATTATTATTATTATTATTATAATATTCAAGCTCAACATATCAATCAGTTATAAAAAGTAGCCTTTTGAACAGTAAAAACAAACAAATGACAAAAATTTGTAATTGGAAAATATCATGATCTTCAAATAATTCTTCTTATTAATTGTATAAAATCCAACACACCGATCAAACAAAATAACTACTGCGTAACTGATTTCCAATCTGGGTTACCAGGTGACTTTATATTCTGCATGCTTTTGAATGTAGGTGTTTATATCCCACACTTAATTCTGTTTATGGAAGTTTCCTACATGGACAAGCTTCGTAACACTAGGTTATGTAACAAGAAATATTACCAACAAGAAATTTAAAATAAAAGTGATTCTTTTTTTGCATTTTAGCGGCATCTAGTATGAGACAGCTATGAGTCAATTATAAGGTAATTATAGGATAACTATAAAAAAAAACTTCAAGAAAACAACAAACTATAGTTATTATAATTGTGCAGTTCTCACCTATTCATTGGAAATAAGTTGAAATATCTCGTTGCATTCACATTCAGAGGCTTGCATTACAAAGTACTGACTATGAGTATCCTACTTGAATTACTATAACTAGAATCTGATTATTTTTACTAGTATATAGTATAGAATTGCACTAGTAGGCTACTTAATTGAATTAACATTACTAGTTGTACTTAAATGTGTAATTATTGCTAAATGATTTTGTATTTTTTTGTAGTTTGTTACCAGAGGAAGATTTGTTCACTATAAACAATTTTTGGGGCGGGGAATTAGACCTAAAAAAAGATTGTCACCCCAAAAGACACAAAATATTTTGTATACTTTTTCTTTAATTTTTCATCTGATTGTTATTAGAGGAAGATATGATCAGTATAATATAACATTTTTTGGATGGGGAATTTGACCTAAAAAAGTTTTCCCCCCCATAAAAACAAAATTGTTTTTAAAGTCGGTTGAGAATTTCGGGGGGAACACATCCCCCTAATATAATCGTGCCCGAACTGCAGTGGTTCGGAATCCATCTAGAATTGTAGTTCTATCATGTTCCCCATAATATGGCTCAAACGGCGAGGTGGAACTACCTGTTAGAGTTTCTCCTCCAATAGAAGCCATACGATTATTATTATCAGGAGCTATACTATTGCCTCAATCTTTGTCATAAAATGAATGATTTTTGTTGAATAAAAAATTTACGAAAGATGTTGGAAGTCCTGGGCCACCCACAACTTATTTAGAGCACCGCAACAAATTTTCAAGAGAGAGAACAACAAAATTTCAAGAGTGTCTGCAACACAGTCATACAAAAACCCTAGTAACCTATTCTTGCAGCAACATTCCTAAAGGAGATGTGGATTTATTCGCTTTTGTAAGCTTGATGTGTTGTCTACACCGAACTTTTTATCGTTTTTCGTTGTGAATATATTTCCATGTCATCATCTTTCAACACTGCTCCCACACAGCACAATAAACCTGTTCCAACCTTGTTTCAAGCCTAAAAGAACAAGCTTACAAGCTTAACTTTAGCTTGGGTAAACAAGCTTTTAAGCTTAAAAATAGCTTGTTTTAAGCTTCGAAGTTACCACTTTCTCAACTTGTTCTAAGTTTGAGGTTACAAGCTTAAAACTAACTTACAATACCAGGCTAATAACAAGCTTGTTTAAGCTAGGCTAAAGTAAGTTTATAGTAAACTTGCATTATCAAGTTATTAACTGACTTACAATACCAGGCTAAAAACAAGCTTATTACAACTAGTCTAAAGTAAGCTTAAAGTAAACTTACATTCCCAAGTTATTAACAGGCTTTTAGGTAGCTGATTGAACTTTATCAACAAAAATCTGCAAAATAACTATAGTTGAAACACTGCTGTTGAATAACAACAATATTGAAATTGGAGAGCAACATTTAAAAAACACTATAATTTCCTGGACAAAACTATAGTATTTTAAATTTTTTTAAATAAAGTATATAGGTATTATATGATAAAATTAACAGGTTTGATTACCAAATCACTCATAAAACAATGTATATAGTTTTCATAGTTAGTAGGGGTTGGGGATAAATTATATGTACAAAGAAGGAATCTTCATAAAATAATTTTAATGTATACAACACACACAGCAGTGTTTATTCTGAAGTAGCTGCTTGAGGGTTTTCTTCTACAAAGGCCCTGAAAAAAAGAATCACAATTAAAATGGAGGAAGTAGGTTGATAGGGCAAATGTCATGAATGCAAACATGTAATGGCATTTAGAGCCATTATATATTTTAATCAACAGTGATCATCCAAATGCTACAGCTTAATTTAAACCAAATTGTCACTTAAATCAGTGATAGGTGGCAATCATAATATGGCTGAAGTAGCTCACTCTAGATGTGTAGCACAAATACAAAAATATGTGCTGGCAGTTTACCCATTTCTCAATATGGTAATAATATTTTTGTCATACTCATACACATTCACCACTTTACCAAGCATTGAATCGAGCCAGTAAACAACTGTTTACAGAAAGAACAGCAGATTTTCATTACTGCATCCTTTTTCAGTGTGTTAATGGATATTACCACATTCCAGCTGATTCAGAATTTGGAAAAACAGCTGATCTCAGATAAATTTTTAGTATTTTACTACTGTGGTGGATTTTGAGGTTATGCTTAATGATGTTTCTTGTACTTGCTCAAATTTTATTATTTTTATATTTCAGACTAGTATGACAAAAAATATCATTTGTAACTTGTCTGAGAAGATGTTTACCATACTTGCATGATAATATACTGCACTTGACTTCATCTCATGCATTAACTTATCATACTTGTATGGTAAACTCCATTTCCCACACTTGAAGTGTAATATACTATCTTTTTTTGTCAGCTGATGTCACTTGATGATTATTACCGCACACTGTGTGGTAAAGATCATCAAATGATTATTACCGTACACTTATGGGTGGCTACTTGCTAATAATTCACTGATAAAACATTTGACCAAAAGCTAGATCAGCTGATCTAAGATCATTATTGCCCACTCAACTTCATCTTGTGCATAAACTATCATACTCATACAGTAAACACCATCTCACCACCCATGTTATGTAATATACTAAACCTATTATACTAAAACTAATATACTATTTACCTCGGGCCACTCCCGTGTTTCGGAGGACACGTTAAGCTGTCGGTCCCGGCTGCCTAAAAAAACAGTTGTTAAGTCACGTCAGAGGCCCTGAACTTATTCAGGTGCGACCTGATAACTCTGACACCAGACCTGAGCCAGCCAGGTCACATTATATTATTATTATATACTAAACCTATGTATTGTAATCTATACATTTTATAATAAAAACTTGAAAAACACTAAGTGGAAATTATGACACATTATGATGTGACAGCCGTTTCACTCTGATGTTAAGAGCATTGTCAGATGACTCACAGTATACTCAGAGTGTACTGTGGGTCATCTGACGATGCTTTTAACATCAGAGTGAAATAGCTGTCATGCCATAACATGAGTCATAATTTCCACTCAAGTGTTTTCTAAGTTTTTATTATATATTAGTGGAAACAGATGGATCTTCAACATCATATACACTTTAATTCATTATCATGGACACTTATGAAAAAAAATGTATTTCTGAAAGGAAAGAACTATTACACAATTTGGAGGATAAATGATTAAAATAACTTAAATAAGTATTCTTACATTTGGGGATCCTTGAGTTGGCTTGCTGCAACCAGTGACACATGTAGACCTTCAAATCTTGGTCAGTAGATGAAGGGTGAATTTTCTTCACAGCAACTGTAAAATAATAGTGTTTTTGTCATTTCAGTAACATGAAACTACTGACAATAGATCACTTTAGGAAACGTTGTTTAAACGCCTCAAGTCAGGGTGTACCATCAATTGAAATTGATGAAATCAATGAATCCACGTGGTCAAGTTAACTTTGAAATGGGAACTCCAAACAGGTGTATCTCAACCCAAGTATGAGTGAAGGATGGGTGATGCCTTGTGTAGCTTTGTTACTGACAAAGGCCAGCTGATTCATACGTCAGGATCATTAATTGCTGGACATATGCATGTCAGGATCATTAATTGATGGACATATGCATTTTAAGATAACTGAATCTGAAAATTAGGCATAGTGCATAATAAAAATGTATGTAAAGGTTGATCTTTGCATTGCCTTATATTAATCTGACTCTGAATTTTGAATTAGAAAGACAAAATAAATGTTAATGTAGTTAGTTACATGACAAACTTCAATGGGTTATGAAAAACATATTTTGCTGTTTGTTGGGTAAGATGTTTTTTTGTTGGAGCTGGTGTCTCAGGCTGATTGTTGTTCTGAATGCTGTGTTAAATACAGATTCTTGAAAAATATGTGCTACTTTGTGTTGCATAAAGTCAAAAGTCCTGTAGATTTTGAATGTGTTTTTTTATTGAAATATGTGTATGACAAATCTGTTTTGGTTTTCATTTTATTTAGGATTCTGTCTATCATATTTGTGTTGTATCCGTTTTGTTGAGCTAAGTATTTGATCATATTAATTTCTTCTTGGTGGTCGGTCAGCTTGTGATAGTGGATCATTTAAGAGTCTACAGATCATGGAGTTAAAAGCAGCAAGTTTGTGTTGATGTGGATGGTTGGATGAGTTGTGAATAAGTGTGTCTGTGAGAATTGGTTTCCTGTAGATTTTGAATTTGTGCATGTTATTTAGTTTTGTGATAGTGAGGTCTAAGAAGTTTAACGTGTAGTCTAATTCATATTCTGCATTGAATTGTAGGTTTCTATAGGGTTTGTTAGGTAGTTTTATTTGCATTCTAGCATAAGTAGGTATAAGGTTTAGTTTGAAGCAAGTTTTGTTAATGTGTGAGGCCAATGTCCTAACCTTCAAACAAGCTTCCTGATATATTTATTCAATCTTTAACAATCTTTCTATCAGCAGTGGCACTGTCAGTGATGATAGTTAGGTTGGAATGTAGATTCCAAATATTTTAGACAGAACATTTAAAAAAACCTACCATTAATAACTTTGCAGAGCTGCGTGGTCTTGAAGGCTATTTTCTTGGTCTTTGCCCTGTCCTTAGCTGCCACACCTGAATAAGACAATTTGTTTGCGACTGCGTAGCTTAGACACCATCTCAAGCAATTATAAGTCATTGCCTTAGCATCTCTCCCTCCCACCGACATGAGTACTTTCAGCTGAAAAATAAATACTTTATGTGACAAGAAATTGTAATTTGCATATAAAATATAGATGTTAAATTTGTAATCTACGATATTACAGCAAAACAGTATAGTAGCATTTGATTATTACGAATAAATTATTTAATTCAGCAAATATTAAGTTAATAATATAGGCATAGATAGTGCTGCTTTTGTAACAATATAGGTTCAGGTACGCAATGTTCCAGGGGGTCTGGGGGGTATTCAGAAGGGGTCCGCCCCCGGGAAAACTTTTTAAATTGATAAGATAAGAATACAAAGATTATTTGTCTGAGACAGTTTGAAATTTTTTATGCATATCAAACTTGTGGTTCCTTAAAAGTTATGTCTGCTTTTACTGGAAAAAAACTGTATTTGCTAACTAACTGGCCTACTGTAGAAATTTAATCTTGTACAGATTTCAAGGGCATATTATAAAAAGCGCACAAAAACCTAGTTTACATGTATTATTGCATAATTTTTCAAATAACAGTTTGTTACAAAAATGGAAAGTAAGGTAATCAGTGTGTTTTTAGATAGCTAGATTTCACAAGAAAAAGCTATAAATTTGATAAACTTAGGTACAGTCTCGCACCAAGTAGACACAGTTGCTAGTTCTACATTGCGTCAATCGCATAATGGCTCACCTAAAGTTACAAAATATATATATATTTTTTGTTTTTTGTCCCAAGAGGTACCAGTACGGCGTAGGCCTACTGTCACTAAAACAGCACTGGGCATAGATGCTATTTTAAAAATATGCTTGCACAAAATACGAATTCGTTTCATTAAGTCAAATTCTCATTCAGTCAAAACAAGAAATTCTATCTATCAGATCCAAAAATGTAAATTCTTGCTGTTGCACAGTGCCAAACTTAGTCTGCAGGCAATAAATTTAAGCTAGATCTCCTAGACTTCTGGCAAAGCTAATAATATGCTAAATAAATAATAGATCAAGACCTTTGCCTACCTAGAAGTTTACACTGCTTTAGCTTAAAGCCTAGAAAGTGATGACTTCACTACTACACAAAACAATGGGAGAAAGTAAGGTTTCTGAAATAAGATAAAATAAAGTAGGGTAGGTAACACCTTATTGTCAACTAATCATTGAAAAAAAAACAAATAAAAAAACTGACATTGATGATCTAGGAACACGCCTCTGAAAACGGATCTCAAAGATTCGAAAGCCTACAGAGTAAGTAAATTTTACTTATTCTTAATGAATATTTGACTGCAAGTCGTTAAATTCACATAAGTTAATATTAACAACGCAGTTCGTCATGGAACAAGAAATCCAGGAATCTAATCATTGACTTGTGCTTTTTTCTGTATTGTTTAAATGGCATCAAAAATCGTATTGAATCATAGTCTAAGGATGCTGATAATATGGAATTATAAGAGTCAGTAAGACTCTTTATTTTCACAGTTAATACATGATGCACAATGGTTTATCCTTACCTAAAATTAATATTATGTGCATATGCACGTATACTTGCAAAATACATGAATAGTGCTCAGTAAACACTTACCTTTTGGATCTTGATGTTCAACTAAAACTCTGCTCGAGTGGGCAAACAATTGAAATATTAAAATTAAATAACTTGAATAGATTGCTGAAAGATTGCAAATTGCTGCGTGAGGCGGTGAATCGGTGATCCGGTAATGGAGCAATCAATGGCGGACCTATGAAATAACAACGATGTTGACGAGATCACGCTACGTGCTACTAGCAATACTAGCGCACAAAAAAGAAACTTTATGAGTTGCGCGCGCACCAAACGCACCTCCATTATTATGCCATGAAACCCAAGTTATTAATAAGCTAGGGAATACCAGCTTGTATTAAACAGCTTGATTTGAGCTTGGAAATAACTTGGATCGCCAAACTTGCTTGACAGTGTTAAAACCAAGTAAAATACAAACTTAGTTTAAGCTTATGTGCTGTGTGGGGCTTTGTCCACTTTCAACATTTGGTCGTCAAAAGCTTGCAATATGTTGCCTTTCGAGAGGCATGCCGCAATTGCATGCGTCTTGGTTGCGTAGATTCAAGACCTCCCTATACAATATTTCAAAGAAATTCAAAAAAGGAAATAATGTGCAATAAGAAATTACCATGCAAATCAATTAACACTATCAACCATTAGTGAATTAATTTTTCTCAAAATTATTAAAAAGCCAGTATTTAAGCTGCATATCTTTCTTATTCCACCTATAATTTAAATTGAAATCCATAAACATCACCCAGTCTTCCACAAATTGAAAATTATTTCAATCTTTTTATTCATTTAAAAAAAGCAAGATATTAATTTTGATATTCCTTTTAATGCTGAATTAATTAATGCCAAAGACCACCACTACTTAATAATTTTAAAGTGTCAAAAGGAATATCAAAATTAATGTCTCTACCTTATTATTTAATAATTAGTAATATTATTATTTACCTCAATTGTTCGTACTTTAGCAACTACATAAAATTTCCACATCTTTCTAATAATCGTTTATTCTTTTCTCAAATTTTTTGTAATGGATTCGAATACATTAAGACATTTTTTTGGCATCACAATTTTAAGATTAATATTATAAATTTTAAATTCTATTAAATTTCGGGCCTTTTTCGTTAATTTCTCATGATAGTATAGTAACACATAGTGAATAATTTGACTTTTAAATAACTATGATACTTTTACTGCAATTTTGTTACCTACAATCCGAAATTTCAACCGAACCCGGGTCCTGAATTTTTCGTTCTTTAATTTTATTAAGATCTACGGATATCTACCATTGAAGTGCTAATAACCTCTTTAACCTCAGTTTTGCTTTCGAAATAGTTGACCTGATAATTTTTTTTCGGAGGATGAAGCCCACATAGGTCTGAGACCTGTGCGTGTGTAATGAGTTGGATGATGATTGATGAGCTGGACTTACAGTTATAGGTACCGAACTACCGGGAAGTGATTTTACAGCAGAGAACAGAGTTTTTTTTGCTGGCTAATCCAATTGGTCACCCTTACAAAGATGGCCCATGAGTTTCGTAGCTTATCTCTGATTGAACAGATACCTGCTACGGCACTCGGCTATCACTTCCCATTGTATCAGGGTACGACATTGGTTGAGTTCATGGGAACCTTCCCATTTACCGGTAAATGGGTTTGGTCTGTTCAAAATTTTCAACGTCTATGAATTTGAATAATTATACCAATCAGACGCCACCAGTAACATTTACCGGTTACCGCTAAAGCTCCCAGGGACTCAACCAATATTGTAGAGTTTATTATAGAAGCTTTACCGTTCACCAGTAAATGGAATAAAAAGCTATGGCGTCTGATTGGTCTATAAAAATTTTAAACGTCCATCATTTTGATTAAACCAATCAGACGCCTTGGTTTCCGGTACATTTTCATTTATTGGTTCACGGTAAGGCTCCCGTGAACTTAAACCATTGGTATGCATACAGTATCATAGCCGATCACGACTGTAGGCGACTCTTCAACGTTTTGTTGTACATAGGTCGAAGAGGGATTGCAAATTGTTTTTACATTACAACTAGGCCTAACAAGACCCTACCTCATGCACGGCATACAACGCAAATATTGCAAGTCGAAAGGACCACTAGTTGCAAGTTGAATGGAAAGTTGCACGAGTATGTATGGACATTCACCTACGGTACTTATAAATTTCCATTTATGGACAAACCGCTGTTCCTTTCCCCCTTTGAAACCAACGATAAATTCTCGTTTAAACTTAACGGGACCGATAAATTATCGTGTGATTTACAGATGGCGAAAAGACGTTCGAAAACGTCGTAAATTTTGTCGTAAGTCTCGGGATGGGAAGCGGTTGGGCGAAGTTAGGGCAGAAGAGGACATAGATTCGATGAGAAAAGATACAGCATCCGCACTTATCTCCAGCAATCAGATGATAGTCTCACTTCTCACGACTCAAACATGGATGATAGTGAGTTTCCCATGTATTCCAGCTAAATCCACTAACTATCCCGGTTATGTTTATATGTATAATTTATATGCAGGTGTATATATATGTCGTGAGACATCATTTATTTTACTTTCACTGTACTATATACTTACAATTTCCAGCTGGGTCGTGGAATGATGTATAATATTGCGTTGCTTGAGATTGTTCAATTTATTAGTCCTATCACAATACTCCGCTAGGCGTGTGAAAGGGCGAGAAGTGAGAAAACTCTTTCTCCTACAGTGACCCGAAAAAGTGCCTATTTTTGCACTAAATGTAGCACGCAAAATAGTCTATTCCTGCACCAGTGCGGGAAAGTAAATTCCAGTGCGGGAAAGTACTTTTCCGCACTCCAGATTTGCAACCTAACAACACGAAATAGTGAGCATGTAATACGCAGGTTCCCTATTCTGCATTCAAAAATAGGTTGGCTACTCTGCTTCAGCTGCGAAATAGTTGTTGCAGTAATGTTGTTGTTGATGAAATCGATTTGATTCGAAGATAGGTTATGTGAGAAATTTTCAGGTTATGCATGCCCTGTTTTGTTCTGTTTAAATTACTTTATACATTACTGTAGGAAAAATTTAATGTGTAATACGAGCGCAAAGTATTGTTTCTGCACTCTATTACACAAATATTTATTTTGCACTTATAGTTATTTTGCATTTTTTTTTTTTTTTTTGTAGATTACGTCTTGGAGACTCCAGTTAAGGAGTATAAGACAAGTCAGATCAACAATATTATACACTAGATACCATAATTACTTCAATTAGTTGAGGTGAGGCTTAATTTTGATGTGAAAGGAACTCTTGTACACTATAAAAAGCTTTATCAACTAAATATTTCTTCAATTGTTTTTTAAATATTTCTATATTTTCAAGACTCTTCAAAAACTGCGGTAGCTTGTTGTAGAATTTCCTACCAATATAACTAGGTTTTTGTTTGAATAAGCTACTATTGTGACTCACCAAGTGATAATCTCCTCGGCTTCTTGTATTATAATCATGTACATCAAGATTTTGGTTAATATCATTCGTTTTTACATATAAAGTAGCTTCATACACATATAAGCAGGGTACAGTTAGGAGACTCTAGTTACACAAATAGCTATTTTTTATCAGAAAATAAAAATCTTGACTAAAACTCTAAAAATGACTTTAAAACGAGTATAGTATAACAAGTAAAATTCCAATTCATTTCAATTTGACTCTTTCTTCTTCAAAGTAATAATAGTGCTCAATTTGCTTCATAGTGTAACTGTCGTCCCTAGTAAATAGTTTTAGTCATACATTACAGCAATCAACCATAGACAAAGCATTCAAGTAGCCTACGAATGTTATGTTTGTTGTATGGATTATGGGACTTTGGGGCAACAATGGACTTGAGCAAACAAAGACAAATAGTAGAGAAAGAGGGGATTATTATAGGACATCAAGAGAGGGGTAACCTGAAAAAGTAAGAGAGAGAGAGAGAGTGTGAGTGAAAGAGAGAGAGTGGGAAAGAGTGAATGAGATGGTAGCAGTCACGAAGGCATATCAAATCAAGGGTTGTGTCATTGATGGCCGGTAAAGACCGGAGGTTATTTTCAGAGGAGGACAGAGTCGTGGCAAGAGTAATGGAGGAGATTAGAAGAGTATAAATACATCGACGCACTAATGGATGTACGGCTATGGCTATGATGATAATTCCTCATTGTACAAAAAATACCCTCTGCCGTCTGCTGGCATGAGGTGTTGCATGCGGCGGATTGCCAGTAGCCCTACTCGTCAGTTGCTCGACCCTACCAGTAGACCGACCAGAACAAACTTTACGAAAATTAAATTTTACTAAAGAAGTAAGAGCGTACATTTCGTAACATTGTCAGGCTAGGTTAGGGAAGGTTAAATCGTACAGTTTGTTATGGTCGGTCAACTGACGGGTAGGACAACTGGTAATCGTTGCATGCTGTATCTCTCGTTATCTCTACATTTCTTGCATTCCTCAAGTTCTTTCAGCTCTAGTAAAGCAATACCTTTTACTTTTATATGTTCTGTAGGCATATCATCCTCAAACACGGCATTTTACACACATTTATATTATATTATTGACCGAGCAAACAGAGGTCTCTGTTTCAAGTCGACCGTTTTGCATTCGTCTGTCCGTTCGTTTCTTTGTAACGTTTTTACGGCCCAACGCGTGGACCAAATTCTATAAAATTTTGCATGAATTTTATTTTTAGGAATGTGCAGCGATGTGTATGGATTTTCAATATTTGGTCCCATTTTAAGGATAATTAAAAGGAAAAACAAGGAACGGCACACAGACCTTCTACTACAGGAAACATTATGATTTTTAAAATGAGCTTCTTCATCATATTAGGTATGCTATATTAGGTAGGGACATATTAGGTATGCTATCTTAGTATGGGGTAATTCATCAAAACAAAATCTTGATAGGGTGTTTAAGATCCAAAAGAAAGCGGTTAGGTGTATAGAAAGAGTAAATAGATTAGATTCATGTAGGACGTTGCTCAAGAGACTTGGTCTCCTAACTGTACCCTGCTTTGAAACTACTTTATATGTGAAAACGAATGATATTAACCAAAATCTTGACGTACACGATGATAATACAAGAAGCCGAGGATATTATCACTTGGTGAGTCACAATAGTAGCTTATTCAAACAAAACTCAAGTTATTTTGGTAGGAAACTCTACAACAAGCTACCGCAGTTTTGAAAGAGTCTTCAAAATTTAGAAATATTGAAAAAACAATTGAAAAAATATTTATTTGATAAAGCTTTTGTACAAGAGTTCCTTTCACGTCAAAATTAAGCCTCACCCCAACTATTTTATTGTTTTATTTTTTTATTGCTGATGATGCCCACATTAGTGCGAGACTTGTGCGTGAGTAATGAGGTGAATGATTACATATAAATGAAGCGGGATTCGAACCCACGACCACTTAAACGACAGTAAGCTGAAGTTGCGATGCCCCAACCAATTGCGCTAAGCGGCCCGCCATTTGATATAGTATCGCTATTTGATAGCCTATAGTAATTAAGGTAACTAGTGTATAAGAGTATACTTGTTGATCTGACTTGTCTTATACTCATTAACTGGAGTCTCCAAGACGTAGTCTACAAAAAAATATATGGAACTGGAATCAGGTTTTTAAAGATAACCCTCTGGCCCTCTTATTCATTTGGTTGATATGAGTCTTCATAATTATGAAGTAAGTTATCATTCATAACTTTAAAATATTTGTTTGTAAGAAAAAATCAATTTTAATAACTTCTTTCAATTGACTATAAGAAATTAAGAAGTAAACGATGATTATACAAATTTCTGAATTTCTTGTTCCATGACGAACTGCGTTGTTAATATTAAAATTTTTGGTGATTTGAAAACGTTTGGCCAAAAAGTGAGTAAAATACTACTTATTCTTAATTAAAAATTGACTTCAACTCGTTGAATTCACCAAAAAAGTTAATATACAAATTTCGTTGTAGATATTGTTCTATGAATTCACTCATCAGACATATCCAATCTGATTTGAGCAATCAGCTGTCTGTAACAACATGAGTACAGGCTGGATGAGAATAGAAACGCAGCCATGATGCCGTGATACAGAGTGAATTATTGTGGAAAAGACAACGCAAACTTAATCAATGGTTAGGTCCGATAATTGCGTTCAATTTTTTGATGGTGATTAACTGATTATCAATAATAATTGAGTTCATGGGAGCCTTACCGGTAACCGGTAGATGTTATCGGTGGCGTATGATTGTGCTTTGAAAATTCATAGGCGGTTAAGATTATGAATAGACCAATCATACGCCACCAGTAACATTTACCGGTCACCGGTAAGGCTCCCATGAACTCAACCATCGAGTACATCGAGTATATTCCTCTGTACAAGCAGCCTTAATTTTGGGCATGAGGTCTACTATTCACAGAACTACTAGTTCAAATTTATATTTCATATCTACAGACACTCAATGTATCAGAAACTTACTGTTACAAAAGTGAATGGAGCAGTTATTTACGCACTTGTTCTACGTAGATTGTTCCATTGTTTTCATGGACAAACGTGATTTGCTATCCAATTCCTCTTGTTCTCTCTCGTTAGATGTCTTTCTCACTCCTATTATTTATATTTGTGTCCCTTGCACTCAATTAAATTTCTCGAGATTTCTTCAGACTTCCTGAACAATCGAGGCCTATATTCTGTGACCTTCCACAGCATTCTTGAAGCATCGAGAAGCCACCAATTCTTGGAATTAAACAACTATAACAGCTATATAAAGAAGTCCACGTGAACAAGCTAGTCAGTTTACAAACCCGCGTGTCAGAATGTGTTACAGATCTCGTGCCAGTGGAGTAAACAATGCTCGATTCCAGTGTATAGTGCAGAGAAAAGTGTTTACTTTTTATGCAGCTTACTAATAGTTTAAAGACGTTGTGTAAAGTGATATTATTTGGGACTGTCAAATAACGAATTGGACTGTGTTTTGTAAGTGATAAGTTACTCTTTTTATCATTTCTTTCTACATTATTGTACAGTTTATTGGACTATAGTTTCTTTTGTTATTGATCAGCCTGTAATTAATTATTCATTAATTCTTGTAAATAATTACTGAAAAAGAGTATTATTTGTTGATCAGTTTTTCTTTATTAATTGAACTTACAATTAGTGTGTGTAAATAGACTAATTTGTGTAAATAAAGTGCAAGTGTGAACTTTAGTGTTGCCAGCCTTATTTTAGCCAGTAGAATCTGTAACATTACGTTGAGAGGAAAAAGAAGAAGAAAAGTCTCCGATTCGTGTGCATAACTTATATCACAGTCAGTGAATGATATTGATATTTGTCTACCAATGTGATTGCTTCAGTACACAGTTCACAGTTGGCGTGCGGCGTGTCTGAGTCTGAATAACTGTTGCAATTATCTCCAATTTGTCTGACAACAAGAAGTCAGCGAAGCAATTTTCTGCAGTAGATGTGATCACGCCCAAATTTTCAACACTATGGTGGCACGCACTTGGAATTTTATTGCCTCCAATCATAACTTGTTATACCACCAATCATAACTTGCTAATAGAACGCGTGCTTTCAAAGTAAAGAAGCAACACCCAACAGTCATTAGCAATCTGATGATCATCTAGCATGGCAAGATTTTTTTTTGGTGGTCAAGTCTTGAAGACTCTGGAAGTAAAGCCAAGTCAAATCAACAATTATATGCATACAATATTACCAAACTTATACACTAGTTGCGATCAATTAGGCTAACTTTTGATCTGATAGAGCCCTTGTTCACTATCAAAAGCTAAAACATTTTGCTGATAATTGTTTTTAAATAGTTCATACTTTCAAGACTCTTTAAAACTCCAGTGGCTTGTTGTAGAATTTCCTACTAATATAACTAGGTTTTTCTCCGAATAAGCTACTATCGCGACTCACCAAGAGATAATATCATTGGCAATCTAATATTAAAACTGACACTGTATTCCACTTTCAAAAAATGTTTTACTCACAATATATTGGAGATGCTTGAGGAATGCATTTTACTTCTAAAAAGAAACTTCGTCAGCCTGCCGCCAGGGGTCATGCTTTGTTGAGGTTAGAATGAGCAGCCATTATGTAGTTAAAAATTGCGTTTGATTTGAATTGTATTTGGTCATTGAGTACGTTGGTTCTATCTTGTTTATGGTGTTTGAATATTTCATATTGCTCCAGTGCATTTAGTTTGTGGCTTTTTTGGAATGTGTGTAGAATTTCTGAGTCAGTTTGGATGTTATTGTGTGAGTGCCCAGTAAGCTATTTTGTGTGATTTTTTGTTGAATAAATATTTAGCACAACAAAACGGATACAACACCAATCTAGTAGACAAAATCCTGAATAAAATGAAAAGTAAAAATCCAAAACCTACAAACCAAAACGGATTTATCACACTCACATATTTCAACAAAAAATCACACAAAATAGCTTACATATTCCAAAAATCCGGATTTAACACAGCATTCAGAACAACGAACAACCTAAAACACCAGATCCAACAAAAAGCAGCTCACCTAACAAACAACACAATTCACAAATTTAACAAACCAGGAATATATAAGCTCAAATGCAACACATACCCCAAGTACTACATAGGACAAACAGGTAGATCATTCATCACAAGATACAAAGAACACATCAAAGCACTACATATGAGTGCTCTGATAAATTATACCATATGCGATAAATTATACGAGAGAAATAAGCCCTCAAAGACATCATTTTGGACTCGTATTAAGAAGTGGGATTGTTTTTTCCAGAATATTGCTTGAAATTTGTACAGATGGGGAAATATTACAAGAAAAATTAAGACGTTACACATTTCTGAATGAAAGAATTCTTTTTTTTTTATTTTTTTTTTTTTGCCAACTTTTGCCGTCTTTAACTGTATAACAAAGCATTTCCGAATCTATATTTATATGAACTTAATTGTGACCGATTCGATTGGCCAGCAAAAAAGACACTGTTCTCTGTTGTAAAATCACTTCCCGGTGGTTCGGAACCCACCTAAAACTGTAGGTCCAACTCATCAATTAATTAATCAATCAATGATCATTGTACAGCAAACACACAAAGTATTGATATCTCTATGCCAAAAAAAAA
>OX418217.1:114536241-114622478 GCA_948455865.1 Conomelus anceps | reverse complement strand
TTTCTCAAATATTCTCTCTGATAACTGTCACTGAATTGTTTACGTTCTAAGTTGTTTACTAAGCTGCTAACAACTTCATGATCGTTGCTATCAAAAAGCCGAAACATATTTAGTCTTATTTCTAAACATAATCCGTACGAAGGACGGGCACAATAGCTAGTCATTCATAATTATGGAATAATTGGAAACAGATTTCTAGATAACCATCGGGCAGTCATATTCAACAGGTTGAGCCTTCATGTAAATTTAGTTATTATTCATAACAATAACATATTTTGTTTGACAGAAACAAATTATTTTCATTATTCCAATCAAGGATAATAACAAGTGACACTAAAACCCACCTAGCTGGTCCACCGTGTTCCCCATAACATGGTAAAAACGGCGAGGTGGAGTGGAACTACTTGTTAGGGTCCCCCTACCAATAAAAGCCTTGTGCTTATTATTAATATTATTATCAACTTATTATTACTAAGTAAATGATAATTATAAAAGCTAATTGATAATATTCTATGAATTCATTTATCAGGCATATAAAATCTGATCCGATTTGAGTAATCAGCTGTCTGGCTCTCTTACACATAAAGTCAAGAGGCTTGGTCTCCTAACTGCACCCTGCTTATATGTGTATGAAGCTACTTTATGTGTAAAAAAGAGTGATATTAACCAAAATCTTGACGTACACGATTATAATACAAGAAGCTGAGGAGATTATCACTTGGTGAGTCACAATAGTAGCTTATTCAAACAAAAACCTAGTTATATTGGTAGGAAACTCTACAACAAGCTACCGCAGTTTTTAAAGAGTCTTCGAAATATAGAAATATTTTTAAAAAAATTGAAGAAATATTTAGTTGATAACGCTTTTTATAGTGTACAAGAGTTCATTTCACATAAAAATTAAGCCTCACCGCAACTAATTTATATAAATAGTAATTATGATAACTAGTGTATAAGATTGTAAAATAATTGTTGATCTGACTTGCCTTATACTCCTTAACTACAGTCTACAAGACGTAATCTACAAAACATTTTCCAGACATAAATCTAGTAGGCTATTACTTGGAAATTTCGATTTTATAGGGTTTTTTGTTTTCCCTGGGGGGAACTCGTACTCCCAGGCTGTAAATACCCCGTCCCTACTTTGCTATCATGTATAAGCTCATGAGCAGACTCTATTCCTGCTTTAGAGAATAGAATGAATAGAGTGAGAATAGATAATAGTAAACATGGATAGAATAAACAAAGAAAGAAGATAAAACCAACTTGTTCAAGTTATGAGATGGCGAATGAGAACTTCTGGTACCTACAACTTTAACAACTATTCTCTGTGGTACTTTTGGACTGAAAATATTGTTAGTACCAAAGTTGTAATCCTACAACGTGATCTTAGTTGTCCTATTTTTCTTCTCCTTCCAGCTCTTCTTCTCCTCCTTACAGCGTATTGCAACTTTCATCAAGAAAGTATGCGGTGATAGAAAGAGAGGCAGATAGAGAGATTGAGCGAATAAGGCAGAGTGAGAGGGAAAAGAGATATAGAACAAGGAAGAGAAATGAAGAGATACAGTTAAACAAGAGAGGAGACATACTCAAGCTTATCATTGTGAAACAACGAGTGAGCATTGTCCAAATAATTTTGGTTGCATTGAACATGAATGCACTTGGGTAATTAACTTTGAAAGTTGTAAATCATTTTGGAAGTGCACTACAGTGGACGCTACGTTACAAAACGGTGTAACTTTGTTCTATTGTACTTAGTTTGTTGCAGTTAAGTTAGCAGATAAGCAGAACAAGAAAGAAAATGCAGAAGAAACGTGGGAAGAACAAGAAGGAGAAGGAGATGAAGAAAAGAAGAAATAATTAGTGATAAGGATTCCATGGACTCTTACTGTCACATATTAGGATCTGTTGTTTTTAGTTTGTTGCACTTTAGTTAGCAGATAAGTAGAACAAGAAAGAAAATGCAGAAGAAAAAACGCAGCAAGAACAAGAAGGATAAGAAGAGAAAGAGAAAATAATAATTGGTGATAAGATTTCCAAGGACTTTCATTGTCACAATTATTATGCTATCTTAGTCTAGGTTAAGTCAAAACTTTTTTCTGAGGATGAAGCCCACATAGGTCTGAGACCTGAGCGTGGGTGATGAGTTGGATGATGGTGATTGATGAGTTGGACATACAATTTTAGGTGGGTCCCGAACCACCGGGAAGTTATTTTACAGCAGAGAACAGTGTTATTTGTGCTGGCCAATCTAATCGGTCTCCGTTACAAACAGGACCTACGAGAACGCAGCTTATCTATCTGATTGAACAGATACCTGCTACGGCTCGCGGCTATCACTTCCCTAAAACTTTGATCTAACCCTGAAAAATTTACTATGTTCATGATGAATACAATTTATTTTTAAGTTTATTTTTTCACATTTATTAATTTTATTAATTACATAATATTACATAATATGTAATAACACATAATATGCACTAACACATAATATGCATAACATAATATGCACTAATTACATAATATGCACTAACACATCTAACTTCACTGTTGGAAAATATTTCAACTAACTATTATACAGTATTTAAATAGTAGTTTATGCAACGATTTTATTTATATCTCAGGAGTGCTTTAATGGCCAAATAAAATCGTTGCATACACTATTTTATCTACGACCACTAGTATACATTTAATTAAAACAATTTCATTTTACCTGTGACTGTCAGAGATACCTAACCTCTCATCTCAAATACGAGAAGTTATAGTAGATTGTTAGGTTAAAGCAGCTGGTGTAGCAGTTTGATGAAATCAGCTGATAGTTTCACAATATTGAATTACGATATTGATTCCATCAAAAATGCTTCTGATTGGTCCAGAACCCGTGTTATAATGTAGAAATAATTAAGCCTCACCTCAACTAATTGAAGTAATTATGGTATCTAGTGTATAATATTGTTGATCTGACTTGTCTTATACTCCTTAACTGGAGTCTCCAAGACGTAATCTACAAAAAAAAAAAAAAAAAAAAAAGAACCTGTACTATAATGAGCTCATTATGCAACGGGTTTCAAAAAGCATTTCGAAAAGACAGCTGTTTTGGCATCAATTGTGAAACTGTAATCTATACATTATGACATGGTCGTAGATAAAAAAAAATATATTAACAGACTCAAATACCACAACACATAGTTTTTTATGGGGTCTTTAAAGGTGAATCACTGATATAACATATTCTGCATTTATGAAGTTTAACTAAAAGGATTTTGTAATTATTATCAGTAGTATATTTTTACCAAAGCTGGAGCAACCTTGACCTTTGACCTTTACCCCCCCCCCCCCCGGCTCGCTGCAACCTTCCGGACCCATTCCCCTCTTCGCCCTCTCTCTTGTCCCCTCTCGCTCTCTCGCTCACTCCCGCTCTCTCTCTCTTGCTCTCTCATACCCTCTCTCTTGCTCTCCCATACCCTCTCTCTTGCTCTCTCTTATACCATCTCTCTTGCTCTCTCATACCCTCTCTCTTGCTCTCTCATACCCTCTCTCTCGCTCTCTCTCACGCTCTCTCTCACGCTCTCTCTCTCACCCTCTCTCTTACCCTCTCTCCTTCTCCTTCTCCTTCTCCATATCGTCCTCCTCCTTCTCCTTCTTCTCTCTCGAGCGTGAGAGAGAGCGTGAGAGAGAGCGAGAGAGAGGGTATGAGAGAGCAAGAGAGAGGGTATGAGAGAGCAAGAGAGATGGTATAAGAGAGAGCAAGAGAGATGGTATAAGAGAGAGCAAGAGAGAGGGTATGGGAGAGCAAGAGAGAGGGTATGAGAGAGCAAGAGAGAGGGTATGAGAGAGCAAGAGAGAGAGCGCGGGAGTGAGCGAGAGAGCGAGAGGGGACAAGAGAGAGGGCGAAGAGGGGAATGGGTCCGGAAGGTTGCAGCGAGCCGGGGGGGGGGGGGTAAAGGTCAAAGGTCAAGGTTGCTCCAGCTTTGGTAAAAATATACTACTATTATCTTATTGGTTGAATAATGAATTTTGATTTACTTTGGCAATCCATTGATTGTTCCCATTAATGTTATCCAATCAAATCGATATTCTTGTCTCCCAATGCCAAACTTCAAATTTCGCGGGTGAAACAATGGCTTCCGCTAGCGGTTATGCGGCAGAAGGTTAACAGAGATTGGCGCAAACTCTCCATTGGATGACAAGTCTGAAAAGTAGGGCAACTCTGTGCTAAAACTCTCTGGAAGCCTACTTCTTCTCGGCTTTACTTTAAACTAGAAAACAGAAATTCGTTTTCCACTTTGCGCTGACTGATGCAATTTTCAGCATCCAGCCAGAACTAACATTTTTCATGTATGCGGAGTGAAATTTTTGAAAGGAGGGGAACCAGAGTGGTGATGAAGGGGAGGGGAAATGGAGTGATGGAGGCTGTTTTAAAAATTCAAGGAGAAAGGGAGTCATTTTGAATACGACTGTATATGCATTTGACTAGCGAATAGCATGCATGTACGTGTGTAGAACTCTCTACTTCTTCTTCTTCTTCATCTTCTTCTTCTTCCTCTTCCTCTTCCTCTTCCTCTTCCTCTTCATATTCCTCTTCCTCTTCCTCTTTTTCTCCTTCTCCTTCTTCTTCTCCTTCCTCTTTCTCTTCCTCTTCTTCTTCCCCTTCTTCTCCTTCTCCTTCTTCTTCTCCTTCCTCTTTCTCTTCCTCTTCCTTTTCCTCTCCTTCTCCTTCTTCTTCTCCTTCCTCTTCCTCTTCCATTTCCTCTCCTTCTCCTTCTTCTTCTCCTTCTCCTCCTTCTTCTCCTCCTCCTTCTTCTCCTACTTTTCCTTCGCCCACAGCACTTTTATTACTTGTAAAGTGCACAATTAAAAGTCATTTATCTATCTATCTATCTACTTTTCCTTCTCCTTCTTCTCTTTTTTCTCCTTCTTGTCCTCCTTCTTCTCCTTCTTCTTCTTCTCCTCCTCCTCCTCCTACTTCTCCTTCTTCTCCTCCTTCTCCTCCTACTTCTCCTTCTCCTTCTTCTCATTCTCCTTCTTCTCTTTATTCTCCTACTTCTCCTTCTTCTCCTTCATCTACCTTCTTCTCCTTCTCCTCTTTTCTCTCCTTCTTCTCCTTCTCCTTCTTCTTCTCCTCATTCTTGTCTTTTGGAGTGGGTCAATTTTATTGGCCAACGAACTTGACCTGTCTAAAGATACCAAGAATCTGTGTTTCAAATTCGAAGTTGATTGATAAAGGCGTTCGAAAGTTATCGTGGAACATACAAAAAAACACACAACGCCTCGAGCCTCAAGTCAAAAGGAAGAACTCGCTTCGTTCGTTCAACTATATTTAAGAAAATAGTTGTTTCCACCATGTGGAATTCGCAATATATTTCAAAATATATTTTGAGCTATCATCAGCTGTAGGTGAATAAATGCGATCAGGCTTCTTATAGGATCTCTATAAGCTGATATACTAATTTCATTGCCCTGATATATGGATATATAAACAGCTGTGTTTCATGTGGTAAATATATCTTCTCTATAGATTGATACACTAATTCCATTGCCCTGATATATAGGTATATGAGCACGGTAGGTCTTTTTTGTGGAAAATAAATGTGTGTATCAGAGCAGCGATGAACTTGAACTTCAAGTGATAGATGTCTTGTGAATTTTATCTAAATCATTATTTTCAAAACAGCCGTTTTTTGTTACCACCTTTCCCTACGATAAGCTTCCCAAATGATTTTCCCTTTCCAAAATTAGTTGTTTGTAAGCGAGTTCTCCAGCCCATTGGGCTCACTAGTATATTAATAATTGCATTATAAAGTTATAGTTTATTTCATTTTATGGTATATGCTGATTTTTTATTTTGTATTCAGTTTCTTTTTCATGCAAATAAAAACGACTAAGAAGTTACATAATCATAAAATAACCTAAGCACAATAGGTACTGAACTACTGAACATTATAAAAACACTATAGAAAACTATCGATTTTTACCGATATCCTTAACTATCGATAGTACTATCGATTATTCTCCACCACTACGCTACGGAACACGGTTATGAACCGTATTAATAGTAGATGGCGCATGCGCAAAATTAACTTCAGTCAAGACTATTAATCAAAATTGAGTACAGGGATGGTCTTGTAGTTTAACGTAATTTCGCGCAGACTCTCTATTGTCTATCGATAGTTTCTACTTGATAAAAACGTTAAACTAATCCGATCAATGAAATAACGAGCGGGACAATAGCGTACGTTTCGCTGAAACTGTTTAATATCAAGAAGCATCAAGTGCAATCAAGGTATCCACTACACTTGAATCCAATCAAACCCGTTCCAAGCTATTATCTTTTTTCTTCTAGCTGTTTTTGAAATCAATAAAAATACCAAGAAAAGTTGGGCTGGATGGGGAGGGGAGGGGAAGACAAAGTAATAAGTCCTTTCTTAACGTACAGCAATCAACTTGAGAAGTTTACTTCAATCGACGAACGAAGTTTGGAGGGAGAAAGAGTGTGGGAGAGAGATGACAAGAGGAAAGTCTTTGTGGAGAGAAAGAGATGGATATAGATAGACTGCTGAAGTTAGAAGACAAGTAGCATTGGAAATTACTGGGTAGAGAGGCTCTAATTTTTCCAATAGGCAGGCTAATTGCTGGAAGAGAGAGGGGGAAGGCTGAGAGAGGAGAAAAAGAATAAGAAAGAAATAAAGAAATGGCGGATAAACAAGAGAAGAATAGGATTAAAGAAGGGAAAGCCTGAGGGAGGAGAAGAAGAATAAGAAAAAATAAAGAAATGGCGGAGAAACAGAGAAGAATAGGATGAAAGAAGGGAAAGGCTGAGAGAGGAGAAGAAGAATGAGGAAGAGGAAAGGGAAGAAGTAGTAGAAGAATAGGAAGAAAAGGTGTAAGAAGAAAAAATGAGAAGGGAAAGACGAAAAAAATGAGAAAGGAAATATGGGAAATAGGGAGAGGAAGGAGTTGGAAGAACTAAAGGAGGATTAGGAGAAGGAGGAGGAAGGAGAATGTGGAAGAGATAGAGAAATGGCGGAGAAAATGAGAAGAATAGGAATAAAAAGGGTAAGAAGAAAAAAGAAGAAAGGAAAGAGGAAAATAGGGAGACAAAGGAGTGGAAAGAACAAAAGGAGGATTACAAGAAGGAGGAGGAAAAGAAGAAGAGGAACAAAAGAACAGGAAGAGGAAGAAGAAAAGAAGTAAAGAAAGGACAATAGAAGAAGGCGGACAAAAGCAAAAAAAGAAGAACAGGAGAGAGAGGAGGATGAGAATTGAGCAAAGGAAGAAGAAAAAAGGAGAAGAATGGAAATATTTAGAGGAGGTGGTAAAAAAGAAGAGGATATAGGGAGAGAAAAATTAGAAGGATGAAAGGGGAGAAGAAAAGTAGAAAGTAAGGATGGAGACAAGATAAAAGAGGAAAAGTAGAAAGATGAAGAAAAGACGAGAAGCAGAAGAAGGGAGAAACGAGGTGATGGAGAAGAAGAAGACTACGAAGAAGAAAAAGAATACGAGAAAGGAGTAGAAGGAAGATAAGGAACTAGAGGATGTGGAGGAGATGGGGTACGTGAGAAGAAGAAAAGACAAAAGAAGAAGGAGAAGGAAGAGTATGGAAAGAAGGAAGGAGAGGAAGTACAAGGAGAAGAAGGAGGAGAAGGAGAAGGAGAAGAAGAAAAAGGAAACGGAAGAAAATGAGAGGAGAAGAAGGAGAATAAAGAGAAGTAGAAGTATGGAAAAAAAGAAGAAAGAGAAGAAGGAGAAAAAGGAAAATGAGGAAAAGGAGGAGAAGGATAACAAGGAGGTGGAAAAAAATAGAAGAAAGAGAAGTAGAAGTATGAAAAGAAGAAAAAAGGAGAAGGGAAAGAAGAAGATTAAAATGAAGAGAAAAAGAGGAGGCACGAGAGGTAAAGCAGAAGAAATAGAGAAAGAACAAAAACAAGCAATAGGCCTGGGAGAAGAAGAGAATGGCGAGTAGTGAGCAGAAACGAAGCATGAGGAAGTAAAGGAACAAGAGGAGGTGAAGGAGAAGAGAGAATTGAAAGATGAGAGCAGGTGGCGAGGAGGAGAAGGATGATGAGGAGGAGGAGGAGTAGTAGGAGAAGAAGAAGAAGAAGGAGGAGGAGGAGGAGTAGGAGGAGGAGAAGAAGCATGAGGAGGATGAAGAGGAAGAGAAAAATAAGACGTAGGCAAGAGAAGAAGATGAAGAAGTAGGAAAAGAAGGAGAGGAGGAAATCGAGGTAAAGGAGTGAGGGAAGTAAAAATATTGAGAGGATGAGAAGGAGAAAGAAAAGGAGAAGAATGATGAAGGGGAGAAAGAGAAGCAGAAGAAGGATGAAAAGGCTGAGAAGAATACGGAAAATTCAAGAGAATAAGGAGGAGGAGGAGGGGGAGGAGGAGGAGGTGGAGGAGGAGGAGGAGGAGGAGGAAGAGGAGGATGAGGAGGAGGAGGAGGAAGAGGAAGAGGAGGAGGAAGAGGAGGAGAAGGTGGAGGAAGATGAGGAGGAGGAGAAGTAGGAGGAGGAGGAGGAGGAGGAGGAGGAGGAGGAGGAGGAGGAGGAGGAGGAGGAGGACGAGAAGGTGGAGGAAGAGGAGTTGGAGGTGGAGGAGGAGGAGGAGGAGGAGGAGGAGGAGGAGGAGGAGGAGGAGGAGGAGGAGGAGGAGTTGAAGGTGGAGGAAGAGGAGTTGGAGGAGGAGGAGGAGGAGGAGGAAGAGGAAGAGGAGGAGAAGAAGAAGAAGAAAATAATAAAGAAAAAGGGGAAGAATAAGAATAATAAAAAGAAGAAGAAAGAAGAAGACAAGAAATAAAAGTGATTGTTTCCATTGGTTTGATCAGTGCGCTAGCAGCTGCGAAAAGCTCTCATCTCTTCTCTCTTTTTTTTAAAGCAGGCAGCCAACTAAGATAAGTCTTCTCTTGAGACTCAAGCAGCCAATATAAATTCTCCGGATAATTTAATCGAAATCGAGAGTCTTATTAGCTGGAGATCTTTGTACCTACAGCTCCAGCGTAGTATGCCTTCCCTTACTCTGAATAAGAAGCTACTCTTTAAAGGCACTGATTCCACCTGTATCATCTTACACAGTGGTTCGGAACCCACTTTAAATGGTAGTTCCACAATGCCTTTATAGCATGGCTCAAACGGCGAGGAAGAGTCTCTCCACACACAAAAGCCATAAGCTTAAAGTAGAAATGTTTTTAAGATCGTTAAAAAATAATGACTTTGAAGTTATTAATTTTTCAATGTAGGTATACTTTGAAAGAGCCCGAGTTAAATGAAGAACAAAATTAATTTTGGACTTTTGGACTTTTTTTCTTTGAGGATGAAGCCCACATAGGTCTAAGACCTGTGCGTGGGTAATGAATTGGATGATGGTGATTGATGAGTTGGACCTACAGTTTTAGGTGGGTTTCGAACCACCGGGAAGTGATTTTACAGCAAAGAACAGTGTCTTTTTTACTGGCTAACCTAATCGGTCACCGATACAAACAGGACCTACGAGAACGCAGCTTATCTCTATCTGATTGAACAGAATTTTACTTTTATGAAACCCTTCGCTATTATAATATGACAATAAGGAAAAATCTGACAAAACGGAAAGTTAACAAATTAAGTTAAATCCTACAGGTCTTTATTGAACTTAGAATATTGTATTCAGTTAAATTATAATAGCGAAAGGCTTCATAAAATTAATAGTTATTTATGTATTAAGAGCGTGAAGCGCGACTTTATCGCTCGATCCAAAACATTTACAGAAATTTTGCGAGAGCGATAAAGAAACTTCACGCGCGAATTGCATACAATATTTTTCCTACAACTGCAGTTCTGGATTCCAACACAATAGAAGCTTGTAGTTTGTAACATCACAGACCATGCGCGAATTTGGTTAGCGTTCGCCTTTTTTGAGGTTATGTGAATTTCACGGATTCAGTGATCCACCAATGAGAAGACATCAAAATCAAAAAAGAAGCGTAAAGAAAACAGCTGGCGAGCGTAAAGTACTTTACCGCTTGCTGAGCAGTAAAGAGGTATTTTACAATTAGTTTTCAGTACGTAAAGAACTACTTTACAAGCAGTTGTAGGAAAAATTAATTTTGAATCTCCATTTTAAATCAGGCCCTTCCAGAATGTTTCAATATGTAATATTGATTGTACAGATTTTCTGATTTGCTAAATTTTTCATAATGTTTAAGAAATTTCTCATGCTTACAAAGATGGAATATTCAATTAAAAAGCTTGAAATTAACTAATTTTAAAACAAAAAAGGATACAGATACCAACTTCAATGAATTGATAATCTAAAATTTAAAACTTACGTACCGAAAAATTTAAAATAAAGTATTTACTTCACACTGGGAATTTTCCTAATTTAATACAAGAAACTTTTTGAAGTCGGTGCCAAATATTTTATAAGCTTCTAAATAATGCTATGCAATATTTTAGGAGTTCATAAAATTTAGTGCTGACTTTGAAGAGTTACTTGTGAAAATATTCTCAGTGAATACTTCATTTTTAACTTTTTAGCACGAGAGTATTTTTTTTTCTGAGGATGAAGCCCACATAGGTCTGAGACCTGTGCGTGAGTAATGAGTTGGATAGTGGTGATTCATGAGTTGGACCTACAGTTTTAGGTGGGTTCCGAACCACCGGGAAGTGATTTTGCAGCAGAGAACAGTGTCTTTTTTCTGGCCAATCTAATCGGTCACCGTTACAAACAGGACCTACGAGAACGCAGCTTATCTCTATCTGATTGAACCTGCTATCATTTCATTGGAGTGTTTCTTTTTGTTTTACTTAAAATTGAAGACTTTAATAAAAAATTGATTTATTTTAGTGTAGCACAGCTGTTTGTATGTTTCATACGATTTTTTTTTCAAATTTGACAATATTTTTTATTGTAGCTTTATGTATTTTTCATGTAAAAGAAGGAGATTTTTTTATTTTTGTGAAATTGTGTTAGCCTGGTTAAGTAGCAGTGGGGAGTGAGGGACCAAATGGATCCAACCTTGCCTGAATAACACTAAAATATTCAATCAATCTCCCTGTGACACTCTCTCACTCTCTCTCTCTCTCTCTCGATTCTCTGTCTTTTTACTTTTTAATTAATCTTTATAATTTATCTTCTTCTCTTTCTTGCTTCCAAGGATTAGGTAGTTGCATGTTCCGACTTACAATAGCCTATATATTTTTTGAATCTGTTCTACAAGATAATACAAAATGAAGCCTTATTTCCATCAATACTTTTTTTCAACTATAATTACTTTTTATGTAATGCAATATATTTTTTTGTTATATTTATTAGTGTTTGTCATAGGTATCACTAGACTTGGCAACGTATATATAATATATAAAGCTTTATTTACGTCCATTAAGAACAAAAGCCTCTCCCAAGAGATAGATTTTTACATGAGGTTGACATGAATTATTTCTTAATCTTGAAAAACAAAAATATACATTTGCAGTTACACAATTATGGGAGGTGAAACTGTTGAAGGTGCTACAGAGAAATTACAGGTAGCAGTGAACAGAGTCAACATCTGGAAAAAACAATGGCTTATCAAGTTGAATGAGGCAAAGTCAGTCCATGTCAACTTCATAAACAAAAGAGTGCAATATATCCCCTTAACGGGAATATAGTTCCACACTCAAACACCGCAAAGTATCTGGGCATGACGCTGGATGTTAAACTTAGATGGAAAGTGCATGTGAAGAAGAAGAAGAGAGAAGAACTTGGTATCAAATATAAGAAAATATACTGGCTGCTTGGGAGGACATCACAATTGACAACCTACAATAAATTGCTCCTCTACAAGCAGATTCTAAAGCCAGTGTGGACCTATGGAATACAACTATGGGACTGCACTCGGCCATCCAATATAAACATCATCCAGCGATTCCAGAATAAGGTACTTAGGAATATTGCTGATGCTCCATGGTATGTCAGAAACACTGATCTTCACCGCGACCTAGGAGTGGAGACAATAGCCAGTGAAATCAAGAGATTTGCCAATAAACATGAAGATAGACTGCATCAACACCAGAACATAGAGTCAATCCAGCTGCTGAACGTCCATGGGGTGATACGAAGGCTAAAGCGGAAGAAGCCACACAAATTAGTGTAGTGTGAAGTGCAAAAGCAGAGTTTTTTAATGTGCAAAAGTTAAAAGCAAAAGTGTGTATGGAAGTGTAAAAGCAGAAATGTGTATGAAAGTGATTAAAAATATTCTTTAAATATTGTTTATTGTTAAAATAGAGGAGGTCAAGCCAATGGGTTAATCCTTTCCATAGTAAATAATTAGCAATTTAGGTTAAAATAAAATAGCTTATTAGTCTCAGACTAGGTGCTAGAATAACTTCAGCAAAAAAAAAAAAAATAATTATGGGAGGAGCAAGAGTTATTATCCATTCATCAAGCTATCATATAGTAGCTATCATAGTTTCATTATGATTTTGTTCCATAATGTCCTGTCCCTTGCCACTAGTTCTTTACACGTTTGGCAACGTAAGATGTAATAAATAAATATAAAATATATCTCTCTCTATACCTCTCTCTCTCTCTTTTTCTCTCTTAAAAAAGGCAATTAATCAATCAATCAATCTCTCTCTCAAAGGTTAAGTGTAAGCAATGGCCAAGACTTCGCCTTTTTGTGTAATTCATCTCTCAGATCCAAGCTCTCTTTTTCTTTTTTTTCAACAATCACACATCTTAGTTTGAAGTGAATGACAATTGAATAAACTGACAAATATACATAAACAGAATTTATTAATTTCGAATTCCTCTAACTGCTATTAGTTTATACTGGAGACTTCCGCAATGGCGGATATTGACAACAGTATATTTAATAGCTGATGGAAATCGATGAATGCTACTGTACAAAAATATCAGTCACCACCGGGAATCGAACCACGGACCTCTCAATTGCCGCCATTTGCTGTCAATATCCGCCATTGCGGAAGTCTCCAATTCCTCCTCTCAATTGCCGCCATTGCTGTCAATATCCGCCATTGCGGAAGTCTCCAGTATAAACTAATAGCAATTAAAGGAATTCGAAATTAATAAATTCTGTTCATGTATATTTGTCAGTTTATTCAATTGTCAGTCACTTCAAACTAACTTGTGAGATACGAGCCGATATGGCCAAGTTGAAAATGAATGCTGCTGTGCAGAGGGGTCTCCATGGTCTAGTGGTTAAGGGCGCTCAACCGACAATTGAGAGGTCCGTGGTTCGATTCCCGGTGGTGACTGATATTTTTGTACAGTAGCATTCATCGATTTCCATCAGCTATTAAATACTGTTGTCAATATCCGCCATTGCGGAAGTCTCCAGTATAAGCTAATAGCAATTAAAGGAATTCGAAATTAATAAATTCCAATCACACATCATTTATTTCTGCTGTACAACACCTTAAAATATATATTTGTTGTATTTATAATCTATTCTATGCAAACTATTCAACCATTATGTTCACTTTTCAAATATCACTGTACATCACTAGATCACTTGAACTTGAACTATGGGACCTGAGAGTTGCTAATATTAATAATACTTTATCATTCATGTACATTGTAAATTTACACAAATAAAGTCATCTGAATCTGAATCTCTCACGCACTCACTCCAATACTAACACTCTATCTTTCTCCCATTTTCATCAAGAACCAGGGAAAAACTGCGAGAAGCTTACTGTCATGCAGCAGGGATCGCTCACACCCACTAATTACCTTTGACTTTGGACTCCTTCTACTCTCTCAGCCCCTCAACTCTCTTCCTCATCCTCTCTTTCTCACACACACACTACTTTGAGTGAAACAAAGAAAGAAAGAATGAGTGTGAACACCCCGTTAGCACTTCTGCACACGTCAAGACATGCGACCATTATTTATTTTCTCCAGTCTTGTTTTCTGTTGGCGAAGGGTGCTCTTTCTCACTCCCTCTTTCTCTCTCCTCCCTCATCCCCTCTCTTTCCACCATCATTCGTCGTCGCCTTCTTCAAGTGGTGGATGTGGTGGTGTCGGATTGTCTTAACCGCACATCAATCCCGTCGCGAGGCATGGGCACACGCACGCGTTTCCAATTTATAACCTCCTCAACTTCATTCCGAGACCTGCTCAAGTCACTCAATGTGTGTGTGCCACTTATATATATATATATATATAGGTATCCAGTACATAGCTACACACCCACATGATCCTGACAACTATATATAAATTGTTTCAGTGATGGCCCGACGCTTTCAATCTTCTCCCTCACATTCACCATCTTTTACTTCCTTCCTCCCTTCTTTTTCTTTCTCTTTTTCTTCCGATTCTCCTTTTTTTCTTCTTATTCTCTTCGTCGGGGTCTACTTGTGCTACACACATCATTTATCGTGTGAATGAGGAAGGCGTGGATAAATTACAGCCGAATTGAATCCGTCTGATGGTAGGAAAATTATTTTAATTCACATCTGACACAATTTCTCAAGAGTGATACATCATGGATTAATAGATTTTAATTCTCGTCTGACACAATTTGAGAATATTGTATCATGGATTAATAATATATACCCTGGTCTCACAGACGCCCTATCATAATAATGGTACATAATCTGTTTCACTTTTATACCAGGCCACTATCCATGACATCATTCAGTATAAAAGTAAGCCATTGTTTTGTTTTTTTTTTTGAGGATGTAGCCCACATAGGTCTGAGACCTGTGCGTGGGTAATGAGTTGGATGATGGTGATTGATGAGTTGAACCTACAGTTTTAGGTGGGTTTCGAACCACCGGGAAGTGATTTTACAGCAGAGAACAGGTACAAAAGTGTTCTGTTACTCGAACAATGATAAAAATGAGCAAACATAATGTCAAATTGTGAACACATAGAAAGCAACTAACAAGAACAATACACTAGTAGGCTAGAATTGAGAAAAATTGAAGCTAAATGAAATGCAGTCAAGGTCAACCGAGAAAAACACGACACGGAATAAGTTAGTTGTATTGAATTGGTTGACATAAATATGGTTGTTTAAACTAGTATTGGAATCGTTTTTTACCAACCTCCTTTAATTGCCTGCCTTTGCCAATCAGCTACAATTTTTTAATTAAAAATTTCTTTAATTCTAGCCTACTTGTGTATTGTTCCTGATTGTTGCTTTTTATTTGTTCACGGAGTTTGCTTCTTGATTTAGATTTTGTTGCTCCTCCCACCAGTGGGCCTGACTTCTTATGGCCTTCGGCCAATCACAGACCTTCAATGAAGGTCAGCCTATCATAGACACTTTCTCCCTTAGCCACTAGTACCATTCTGTGGTTTGAATAATTATTTTAAGCTACTCTGTACTTCACTTTTAGTTTGATTGAGACTGTTAATGGTGTAACAACCGAAACTAGAATCTCACGGTTGAATGTGGCTGTTACAACTTTAATGTCCGGTTTCTAGGTCGTTCATTAAGTTTAATGGATCATTAACTTACAGCTGGAGCAATGGGTTAACATTGCTCCAGCTGTGAGTTAATGATCCATTAAACTTAATGAACGACCTAGAAACCGGGCATAAGTTTTATTATCCATAACAGCTAGACTACAATGCAGCCAACAAAGGCAACTAAAAATTTAAAATTCCAATAACAGATGAGCATAAAATATAGTCTACTAGCTGGCTCGACGGGCGTTGCTGCGTTCTCATAAAAATTCTCCTTGATTTTATTATTCGCCACCTCCCGCTGAGGTTACATTTAAAATTAGGAAAGAAGTTAGTCCTAGGGCTCTTCCAGCTGATCATAGAGGCTTCGTTGTTTTCTTAATCACCACCTCTGAATGAAGAAACATTTCAAATTTAAACCTCCTATGACTATAAGGGTAGAAGCTAGGTTTTTGATTTTATTATTCGCCACCTCCCGCTGAGGCTGCATTTCAAATTTCTAGCTGCATTGGTTAACAGATCATCAACCTAGCATAATTACATCTCATCATACCCAGTCGTATGCTTCCTACATATTGCAAGGCTCCAACTGCACGGTAGCCTACATGCACAGTGCAAAGTCTTTTGCTGTTCAAAGACAGCGTAAATAACGCCGCTAAGGGGCCTGCCATATGATTAAAAACTGTTGACTTCTATCAGCTGTTCCTTTAAGCTGTTTGGCCGGCAAGTTCAGTAGGTTAGGTCTATAAAATGGATTAATTAATAGTAATTATTAGCTCTTCTATTAAAATTTATGGTCAGAAACCATCCCCAATATTCACACAACATATTCCCAAAGTGTCATGCTAATCTGTCAAGTGGTTTTGAAGTCTATAGGGAACATACATACATACATACATGCATGCATACAGACAGACATTCATTTTTATATATATAGATAAAAATTAGTTGAATAATTCGTTATAAATTGAATAATGTGAATAAATTATACCGTTAGAAGAGTAAATTAGCTTTCAGAATTATAAAATAGACTTATTAGTGACTAGTATCGGCCATTAATATAAGACTTGTTTTAGATTATGTTGAGTTATATAACAATATGTCTCATATGCGTAAATGATGATACCACGTTCATACATTGTACACTGGGTATGTGCTTCACCATTCAAGATACATAGATCGTACGAATGTATATAACATGTATAGCATGTATATCATGCAACAATTATAGCATGTATGTAGCTATATATGTATCTGTTCAATCAGAGAGATAAGCTGCGTTCTCGTAGGTCCTGTTTGTAACGGTGACCGATTAGATTGGCCAGCAAAAAAGACACTTTTCTCTGCTGTAAAATCACTTCCTGGTGGTTCGGAACCCACCTAAAACTGTAGGTCCAACTCATCAATCACCATCATCCAACTCATTACCCACGCACAGGTCCAAGACCTATGTGGGCTTCATCCTCAAAAAAAAAAAAAAAAAAAAAAAAAAAATTATATGCTGCTTTCACATGGCAGCTTGGTATAAAGTTGGAACGAATAAAGAACCATGATAATGATAAGACGTTTGTGCAGCTAGGGCCTGGACTATTATTGCATTAAGTGTAGTTATCTTTCAATAATCTCAAAATAATACAAATGTCTTCTATGAATGTCAACTTTTGTCTGTGAACAGCCACTGCTACAGTGATTAATGAATTATCGAAAATAGGAAAATATCCCATAATCGATACACTAATTCCATTGCATCACATGTTTCTCATGGCAAGGGCTCAAACAACGAGGTAGAACTATCCCCAAGGGTCTTTTCACCACACAGAACCTTTTAAGAGCCTTACGTTAATCAATTTTATTATTATTATTTTCGTGATTGGTCACTCAAGACCGATTAGGATTTAACAATTTAGACATTTTTAATCTTTGATGGTAATCTCGCAGCACTTGTCCCCGTCTTTTCCGTTCTTGGTCAGACAAGTTCATTGTTCTTCTTGTTCTTGTCCTCCAAAAACTCTCGTGAAGTATCAATCTTGAGCTGGAGCAGTTCCTCCTCTGAATTTCTTCAAACGGTATGTGGAGCGTTCTAAGGTCCTTGTGACAGCCATCAAGCCATGGATTGTTTTTATTTGAATCAAAATATTTGAAAATCTTGTGTGTAAGTCGGGAGGGGTCCATTCTATAGAGATGTCCATAGAATTTTAGTCTTCTTTTCTTGATTTCTGAGTAGATGGGATTCATGTTTTTGTAGATTTCTTCAGAACTTTTAAAGCGGTATCCACCTTGTGTAAGTTTTGATCCGCAGACCTTTCGAAGAATTCTTTTTTCAGTTTTAGTAATTTCATTAATTTTAGATTTTACATTCAAAATAAAATCTTCACTCCCATAAAGAATTCCTGATTTTACAACAGTGTTGTAATGTTTCACTTTGGTGTTCCAAGATAAGTTCTTCCCATTGGAAACATTTTTGGTTTTGTGGTAAGCAGATTCTGCAATTGAAATCTTTCTTGAAATACTCTTACGTTAATACTAATACGTTAATCAATTTATTATGATAAAAGAAACTAGGTTCTACAAGATTTCAGAGTATCACCAACCTAACACTATATAAGTAGGGCAGGGTAAGAGTTCTGGCGCAGTTTTTCCTTAACCTTAAATTTAAGGTTAACCTAAACCAACTATCCAAACCTAATTTAACCTGAAATAGGTAAGTTCAAGTAGAATCAACGCAGCCTATCCGATCTCGAAAATTCCCATTCTCACGTGGGTTCCGAACCACGAAAAAATTTGAACTTTTTAACCCGTGAAGGGAATTTAAATTTGAAAACGCCATCTTGTTCAGCATTTCAAGGCATCCCAAATTCATGTATCAAATACAATTTTCCGATCACGATTAATTGAGGAAAAAATAATAGAATTTTTGGGCGTGGTCGCCTCGCTAAAAGTGGTAAGAGTTCTGGCGCAGTTTTTCTTGAACCTTAAATTTAAGGTTAACCTAAGTCAACACAATTAAACCTGACCTAAATTATCATAGGTAAGTCAAAGTTGATTTAACCCAACATTTTAAATTCCCAAAATTCCCATTTTCACGGGAGTTAAAAATCACGAAAAAATTTGAACTTTTCAACCGCTCAAGATAAATTTAATTGGATGGTGCCATCTTGTTCGGCTTTTTAAGGCATCCCAAATTCATGTATCGAACACCATTTTCCGATGATAATTAATTGGAAAATAAAGTTTTTCCCACGCTCACACATTTTTTCCCACGCTCTTTCCAACACAACTAGACCCCCCAAGACGAAAATTTTCATTCTCATGGAAGCTAATACCACTGTATGAACTTAAATCCTAAATTTTGATACATTTCTACGAGTTTCATATCTATGATACAGTTCTAGGAGTTTTGTATCAAATATGATACAGTTCTAGGAGTTTTGTATCAAATATGATACAAACCTCCACTGAAACGTAAACTAAAGAAAACACTAAAACATTGAAAACCAACACTATATGAAAAGGTGAGACCTAATCATAAACAGAGATAACCCCAAGCTGATTTAAAATAAACTATCAGCTCCCGAAAATTTCCGTTCCTGTGGGAACTATCGTTCCCGGAAAAATATCAACTTTTGAACCGTTCAAGATAGAATGGATTGAATGACAATGGACAGTGGGACAATGGACAGTGGGACAATGGACAGTAGGAACAGGACAACAGACTCGAGCAACACCATGAAAAATTCGGTATATATAAAAATGGATAGAATAATTTCATCCACCTACTCATCACCAATCTGCCAACACAGCATCAACAAAAACTGTCTCTTTTTCATATGGAACTCATTCAACACAATTGATGTAAAAATATTGTTTGAAAACCTTAAACCTCATATAATTGATATAATACTTGAAAATTCTGAAAAATTTCATTATAATATTAAGTGGTATGTGAGTTTAACAGTTAAATTGAAAAAGATTTCTGCTGATAAAGAGTTGTATGTTGAACCAACATTCCATGGACAATCGAGGTCTATAATCTCAGTCCATGAGAATCTTGATAAATTTAGTGTGCAATGGGAGGAGGCAGAGGGAAAAATTATGGAAGGGTTAGATAAATTCATAAAGTTAGGGAGTGGTTGGACTATAGACATATTCAAACAATTCAATTTCAATATGGTTAGATACAGACCAATAAGTGGTTCTGGCTCATACATTCCTACTCCAATTAAAATTATAAATAGGAAAGCTGTTATAAATGTGAAAAATGAAGATGATCTCTGCTTTGTCTGGTCCATCCTCTCCTATTTCAACACCAATAAGGAATATCGAGTATCTGCACTTAAAAAAATAAAAGATAAAATTAATATTGAAAATTTATGCTTCCCACTAAAATTGAAAGACATACCTAAATTTGAGAACCAAAACACAACAATAGCTGTTAATGTTATTACATATGAAGAAGAGAAAGATATGTTCTATCCAGTCTTTGCATCCCAACACAGAAAAAGAGAGCATACAATCACACTGTTGTTGTTATCTAACAAAGAAGAACAAAAACACTACACCCTTGTTAAAAATCTATCCAAACTACTATCACATCTAACAAAATATAATGGTAAAGTAGAAATTTGCCCCCATTGTTTCCAAAGATTCACCAAATCAAATGCAAAACGTAGTTTAGAAAAACATATTGAATTGTGCTCATCACACAAAACACAACGCATTAAAATTCCACAACAAAATACTGTTTTAAAGTTCACAAATTTCTCCTACACCCTACCCACACCCTTCACGATATACGCCGACTTTGAATGTTTAATTAAAGATGAAAAACATATACCATGTGGTTATGGATATGTAATAGTAAATGAAAGTGGATCAATTCATTATGGACCAAGGATAGTTAGAGCATCCAACCTGTCTGAATCATCAAATTTAATAGAAAAGTTTCTAGATGAATTAGATAAACATGGAAATGAATTGAAAAAGCAATTGAAAATACAAGTGCCAATGCAGATTACAGTAGAAGAAGAAAACAAATTTAAAATGGTAGATGTGTGTTGCCTGTGTAATAAGAGCCTATTGTTTGATCGTGTGCGACACCACTCCCATTCAACTGGAAAGTTTATTGGAGCTGCTCATCAATCATGTAATCTTAATGCAAAACAAGTAGAGTTCATTCCTGTAATATTCCACAATTTCACCGGTTACGATTCACACTTCATTGTTCAATCACTCAATAAATATAAAAAGAGAATAAGTTGCTTAGCTAGGACAAGTGAAAAAATAATTTCAATAACACTAAATAACACTCTAAGATTTATCGATTCACTACAATTTCTGAATTCATCTCTTTCAAAATTAGCAGAAAATATGTTATCAAATGCTTTCCAACTGATTTCAGCACATTTTCCAAATAATACAAATTTACTCTTGAAAAAACAAATATACCCATACGAATATATGGATTGTTTTGAGAAATTCGAAGAAACACAATTACCTTCCCGGGAAAAGTTCTACAACAAACTAACCGATTCAGATGTAAGTGAGACTGACTATCAAAATGCTATAACCGTTTGGAATGCATTCAACTTGAAAAATCTTGGTCAATTTCACGATCTCTACCTGACCACTGATATACTCTTACTCGCCGATATATTTCAATCTTTCAGATCAACATTCCAGAAAACCTACAGTCTTGATCCATCCCACTTTTATTCGCTACCACACTATTCATGGAATGCAATGTTGAAAATGACTGGTATTGAACTTGAACTTTTAAGTGATCCAGATATGCACCTGTTTGTAGAGTCCGGCATTCGCGGAGGTTTAAGTGTAATCCCCAAACGATATGCAAAAGCCAACAACCAATATTTATCTACATATGATAAAAATTCCAAAACCACATTTATAATCTACTTAGATGCAAATAATTTATATGGTACAAGTATGAGTGAATCACTACCACACTCTGGATTCAAGTGGCTATCTAATGAGCAAATTCAAAATTTCGATGTTACAAAAATTTCAGATGAATCACATGTTGGCTACTTTTTAGAAGTCGATCTTGAATATCCAGAAAGTCTACATGATATGCACAACCATTACCCCCTTGCACCAGTAAAAGCCACACCCCCATCAGGGCGATATGAGAAATTGATTACAACTTTTGAAAATCGTAAAAATTACATTCTACACTATAAAAATTTGAAACTTTACATGAGATTAGGTTTGAAATTAACAAAAATACACAGAGTGATGCAATTCAATCAATCAGCCTGGTTAGAGCAATTTATATCATTAAATACCGAATTGAGAAAGAATTCAAATAATGATTTTGATAGAGATCTATACAAGCTATGTTCTAATGCAATTTATGGAAAAACGTTGGAAAATGTAAGGAATCACAATGATTTTAGGATTATAACTGATGAAAAACAACTTGATAAAGTGATTGCATATCCAAGAATGAAATACTGGTCCAGATTTAACGATGATGTTGCTGGTGTATGTCTAAATAAGCTTGAGGTTCATCTAAATCGTCCCATTTATGTGGGTATGGCAATACTTGAGTCAAGTAAAGCAATAATGTACAAATTCCATTATGATGAAATTCTAAAAATGTATCCCAATGTTGAACTGCTAATGTCCGATACAGATAGTTTTATGTATCTGATTCAAACAAACGATATTTATAAAGATATTGAAAGAAATTTGGATTTATTTGACACATCTAATTATCCAAAAGACCATCAATGTTACAGCACAAAACATAAAAAACAACTAGGTAAATTTAAGGATGAGTGTGGTGGAAAAATAATTTCTGGGTTTGTTGGACTACAAGCCAAAATGTATGCAATTCGCATAGGTGATTCAGAAAAGAAGGTTGCAAAGGGAATTCCCAAGAGTGCAAATAGAAATCAATTGAGATTTGAAGATTATAAAGAATGTTTGTTTGATGTAAAACACAAAAATGTAACATCATCAGCAATTGAAAGTAAACTGCATCATGTCTATACTGTTCAACGTGAAAAACTAGCTCTTCAACCTCATGATGATAAACGTTTTATACTACCAAACCGAATTGATACTCTAGCTTGGGGCCATAAAGATATTCCAATAAGAAAACGTAAAATTCGTGAGCAACCATCTCAAGGAAAAGTACAAAAACTTTAAAACCTGAAAAACTTTAAAATATAAAGAAACTTTTGAAAACTTTAAAATAAAATAAAAAAATTTTTTTTTTTTGCTTAAATAGGTCTGAAATCTAGAGTTTTAGGTGGGTTCCGAACCATTTGAAGTATTAATTTTTTTTTCATTGTTGTACTACTGTGTAAAAAAAAAATATCATGTAACTATTATCGAATTAGTTTATATTGAAATGATAAATTGAAGAATTCATCTAAAATATACAATCTATGTAAACCTGGGTGTAGGTACCTGCGTAGGTGCGTAGGTGCGTAGGTGCGTAGGTGCGTAGGTGTGGGTACCTATACCTAGATTAATGTATGTAGGTAAAAAAAAAAATTTTTTTATTATTTTATTTATACTTTTTAAATTACTCTAATTATATAACTTATTATATTTATACTTTTTTTAAATTACTATACTACTTTATCATTTTGTTTTGTTAATATTATTTGTTTACATTACTTTTCTAACAATTCCACTCAATGGTGTATATTCATAGATATTTTCGTATATAATGAGACAGTATGCAGATGTATTTTCTGGGATATTTGCAGTTGTGTCAAATGAAAGTTTCACATCTAATGCACCCGATTTCAAAAGTTCCCTTTGACGAGAACAGTCTATCACAATTAGTGGTGTTTTTTCAAATTTATCAAATGCTATTGATGTTCCCGAATCACTTTGTTTGTAGTAGGCATGTTGAAAGGCGGCAAACATCTGATACAATGTATGTTTATTACCCATAATATTATCATAGGGAAAGTATTGTGCATTCAAATACAAGCGAACATTATTCAAATTACAAAAATCAAATTGAGATATATCGTTACGAAGGCTATTCTTTCTATTAGTTTGCAGTCCTAGTATAACAAATCTTGGTTTATCCATTTGTGATGCCGTCTTAACAGTCCACTGATGACTTGTGCTTTCTGGTAGGGTAGGATACTCGTGTAATTGCCAAGATCTGAATGGAAGGCTAATTGGTTTATCATTGTGAGATAATTTCAGTAGATTAAGACGAATTGTGTCTGCAACATGTATGTAGGGTACTTTCCATTGTATTTTTGTTAGATTAATTTCGATTTTAGTACCAGCGGTGGTTTGAATTGCATTTAAATCAGATGAAGATCGAAGCAGAACCAATTCTTGTTTTACATTCAAAATAATTTTTCTATAGTCTTCCATGAAACCTAACCACATTTCCAGTGGAATACAAAAGCTGAATTTCTTTTTATTTGCCCATCCATCTCGATTCCATCCTGCATTCTCCCATATACATTTATTTTGTGGAGTTTCGCACAAGAGGTTTTTCATTGTTGTTGTCATGCCAACGTTACGTGTACGGTCAACTTCGACTCCACCCACCTCATATCTAATCTCATCGAATAAATAGGCTATTCCATTGTTCACTAATACAAAGTCAACTTCAGTATTGTCTGCTTTTTGTACTTTAATATTACCCTCTATTAGAAGATAGCTTTTACATGGTAGAGTGTAGACATCCTGTTGATTTACATTGATACGAATTTCATCATTATTTTTGTATGTTTGTGATGCATATGGTGTGTGAGTGTGATACTCGAATTGGGTTATACTCTCATCGAATTGTACTTTCTCACCAACATTGAATATTGAATCAATTTGCATACCGTGAGGAATTTGGTGATTCATTGTTTATATTTTTATTATATACAAAAAAACCTAATCTTTGTAGTAGTTGTCTATTTTTAGGTGTAAGTAATTTCCTATCTGTTGCATCATGCTGTTGTGATTGATGATTTTTTGTAAATATTAGCATATTTTTTTATATATGTAATTATACACCAACTGGTTTCTTTCTTACATGTAAGCGTACTGTTATTGTTTCTCCACGAAAGTTTACCACATTCCCGTCCTGATCGATTATATTTATACAAATTTGATTTATTGTGTTTGTATTGATTGGCATGTACACCACAGTTGTGGGTGATTCAATTATTTTATAGCCAGGAGGTACAATTGTGTAAAACTCATGAATTGTGTGACCTTCACTACCGTTATTGTATGAACCCTGTGCAATATTGCATTCTACACGTATACTATTCACACGCATTATATGAACCGGTTTTGTTGATATATGCCATTTATTTGCTAGTAATTTTTCATGTTGAAATCCAAGTATTGGACCAATGCTGTCCTTCATAGTAAGATCAATATCTTTATCTGCATACAGCTCACACTGTAGTGTATTGTTGTTGGCTTTGATTCTCAGTTGACTGCTTGTCAGTTTAAGATTATTTCGAATATAATTTAGAATATCCTCCAATTCGTATGATCCTTCTGGTATTTCAACCACACGTCCATCATACACGAACTTATTATTTACATTTGTTTCAATATTTGGAATTGTATTGTATGTGTACATGTTTACTAGACCCACTTCATAATCAAAGCTATCCAATTCAACTGGTGGGAAGATTTCACTAACCAATGGATTCTCGTTTGCTGTTAGCGTAAACATAATCACTATATTTTTTATACAGCCACAATAGACACAGATGTCCGCATGAGTGCTCCATTTGTTGATATTTCTTGTAGTTGTATCGAACTCTTACACCTTGCATATATTTCATAAATTCAAGTGGTGGACTTAGATTACCAAAACTGTCAAAATAGTCACATAGATTAGCGTTTTTGAAGTAGCACGTCCAATGAGTGCCCTCACCAATTTCATTATCCAGATTGATTACACCCAGTTCTAGGTGTTTAAGTGGTGTGTTTGGTAGTTTATCTCTCATATAAATTCCACGTAACGGTAAGTCAAGCTGTTTTGCATACTTTACTATATCTACATTTGATAATGGGGATTTTTTTTTAAAATGGCTTTCAATGCACTCTCTACCTTCTTCTTCTTCTTCTTTATACCACAACCTTTGTACGGTTTCAAATAGACACCTTTACCGAGTTTCTTTCCTCCTCCACCAAATTTCACTTTTGCATTCATAAGATTTGTAACTAGATAGGCTGCTGCTCGTTCAGGAAGACTAGCATCGGCTGCTTTTACTCTTTCCCATGCGAGTGCTGCAAGTTTCCTATCAGCTTCCGTTCGATTTTGTGTTGGGTCACTATAGGCTATATCATGCTCTCGACATGCTTCATCTAATCTATTTATTCCTTTATCTCCTCTTGCTAATCGTTTTTTCAAGTTTGTCGCGGGTCCGCAGAATTGGTACCCGGGAATATGGAGCTCCATGGGCAGTAGATCAATTGCTTTATTAATTACGGAATCCAATATACCAGATCCCAACTTCTTTTTCATTGACCTCTTCTTTTTCGGAGTATTTTTTCTATTCATTTTTATATAGATAATTTTTCTCATACCATCTTTTAAATGAAGAATTATAGATGGAGAGACCCTTTACAGCCTCTCTATAGTTGGTAAGTAATTGTGGATCTGTCATGTGTTTCCACTGTTGTCTAATATCAATGTTTGGTAAGTAGAAATCTTTAACTGTATCTATTTGTTGTGCTAGAGTAATGGCATTTTGAAACAAGTTTATCATCTCTTCTCTCTCCAAGTCCACTGTCTCTTTTCTACTCAAATGTCGACCAAATTTATCAATAGTCATACTTGTTTTTATTATAATTCATGTTTGTAGATAAATTTACTCTCAAACCATGCTCTAAAAAACCATGGATTTTCAGTTTCCTCTGAATATTTTCTATACTGATCAAATAGATTTGGGTCTGTCATTGCTCGCCACTGATCAATGTTGTTGAGATCAACTCTTGGAAGATGGTGTGCCGCAAGTGGTATCAATTGTAGGATATCAATTAAATTCTGCACCAACTGTTTCAATTCTTCATTGATATTCGCCTTTCTACTTGCATACAAATGTCGTCCAAATTTATCAATAGTCATTTTTATAATACTAAATTACCACCTATAATGATACCGATTTCACGTAATTCTTCAATTATTGATGCAATTTCTGAATCATGACCGGTGTGTCCGGCAAGTTTTGAATTAATCAGCAATTCCAATCTTTCACACAATTCATTTGGATTATCCCAATAGGTGTAGACGTTGCTCTTAGGTGAGGTTTCAATTTGCATATCATGTATTCCACTACCCAGTTTTTGTTCAACTCCTTTAACACGTTTAGGTGGAAATAAATCTTTAATTATGTGAGTGTATTTATAACTGGTATTTCTTTTCACACGTCCCAATGCATCAAGATGAACCCCAGTTAGTTCAAGTATACGTTTATAGTCGACAAGATCACCTTTCCTATAGATGAATGTATCTGGAATTGCTTTGAATAGCAGCTCTAGTAGACCGTGTGTAAGCGGGAATGATTTATTACCATCAATAATGATTTTTTTTATCATCAAACTTGATAACTTTCTTTCCAATTTGCCATTCATTGATTGTGGGATTAAAGTGAACTCCATACAGATTTTGACCTTTTGTTGTTCTCATAAAATTATCAATGTATTTACCTATACGATTTCTAGATGCAAATTTCCGACTAGACTCTCTACTGTCTCTTCTACTACTTTCATCTAAATTACTGGGAACATTGGAGGTGTCTAAATTAGAAGATTCTAAATTACTGGGAACATTGGAGGTGTCTAAATTGGAAGAGTCTAAAAAACTGGGAACATTGGAAGAATCGAAAATGTTTGTTGTGTCTAAATTAGAAGCATCTAAATTAGTGGAGTCTAGAATGGGGTAGTCTTCCTCCTCCTCTACCTCCCCCTCCTCTTCCTCCTCCTCCTCCTCTTTCATTTCCTGTTTAACATCAAATAATTTTGTTGTTTAAATTGATTCAATGATTCTGTAATTGGTTTATATTGTTTCTGTAAATTTTCTTCTTCACTAATTGCATCATACGATAATTCTCGATGTTTTCGACGTATAGAGTCACGCAGCTGTTTTATATTATTCTTGATGGCTGTCAATTCTTTTAGATCCTTTTTCAGTATCATTTTTATAATAGGATAAATTTATCAAATCCAACTCTGTATCTCCCGTTATCCAGTCCACAATCTTTGTTTATGACTAGAAAATTATTATTATTCCATGCTTGAGCACACATTCTACTGAATTCATCCCTACTCAAATCTGGATATACATGATCATGATATATGTGTTGTAGATTACGATTATCCTGTTTGAATATAACAATCAAATTACTGTTGTCTCTAATCAATTGTTTAGGAATACTAGAGTACGTTTGACAAATGTAGAATCTATCAATGTTTTTGTGTCTACCCATACTGAAATAGTCTCGAATATTCTGTTGTTTTTCCATACAAATATCATCGAAAATCATAACTGAATTGGGGTGTGCATCGTTTGGGTGTGGTATTTCTTCATTATGCTGGTACAGATTGAATCCAACCTCGGCTACTTGACTCATAATTTCCTTGAGAAGTTGATACTTGTCTTGCTGGTGAGATTTGGTGAATACATATAAATGAGAAAACTTGACACCATTCTCGGCAAATAATAAATTAAAAACAGTATTTGTTTTTCCAACATTGGACGGCCCACACACAATACATCTTACACTATTTGGTAGAAGCACACTGTGTCTTATTTGTTGCTTTTTATTTAAATACCTGTCAAAGTTAATCAGTGGTAGTTTTGATTTGTGCTGTTTTAGCTTCATTTTTTTAATGTATTATTATCAATCCATGAATTGTATTTCGAATCAAAACCCAACCATTTCACATACAATTTATTACCTTTCTTCTTTAGCACTCTTTCAATAAGATACACATCTGGGTACTTGGTTTTCTTCATTTCATACTCATAGAATGCACCCTTAATAATTTTATTGTTATCGTCTTTGAGGTGATAGGTGAGGGGAATGCTTGGTAGTACATTGTGTACAGTGAAAATCTCATTAGTGTAGTTTGGTAGGTATCCTTTATCAAATATTCGCTTGTAACGTGTGATTCGAACCTTATCACCGATTTTAAACTTTTGCTTTTTAAGTTTGAAGGAACGCAGGGTAGCCTTATCAATATTCATTAGTACATACTTTTCATTTTCAGTATTCACCTCACTCGGTTTCATGCGAGTGGTTCGATGAACGGTGTTATTGTATTTGTCTAACAGTTTTGGGAGTAAATTCAACCATTTATAATTTCCCTGTACAGTGAATTCACGAAACATGTGCTCTTTCAGGGTCCTATTGAAACGTTCACAGATTGCCGCCTTCTTATTACTGAAAGTACTATAGTGATTGATATTGTACATTTTAAAGAGTTTTTGAACAGTAGCATTGTAGAACTCTTTACCGGCATCAGTTTGAAAATTCTTTATCTTATTCTGTTCAAGTATTGGTTTGAGGGCGTTTGCTACATCATTACCCGATTTACTTTTCAATGGTATTGCAAATGCAAATTTACTAAAACAATTTATTACTGTTAGTATGAATTTGAAATTTCTATTGATGGTACTGTAATTTGACATATCAACAAGATCGGCCTGGTACAGATCTGTTACACCTTTGATTTCTGTACGACGTGTGGGAAAATTGTGTCTAACACTTGCGTGTAATTCTTGAGCAAGTCCTTCTCTTGTATTCATTTTTTTTATACTAGAGTTAGATCTCCGTTATAACCACCGTTAAAACCAGCGTTAAAACCAGCGTTAAAACCAGTGTTAAAACCATCATTAAACTGAGCCAGAATCCTCAGTGCTTTTAGTATAAATGACCACACCCAAAAATTCTATTATTTTCTCTTTTTCAATAAATTATGCTATTAAAATTCTATTATTTTCCCCAATTATTAATGGTAGGTTTGGTAAAGATAGGAGGTCTAGTTGGGTTGGAAAGAGCGTGGGAAAAAATGTGTGAGCGTGGGAAAATCCTTATTTTCCAATCAATTATCATCGGAAAATGGTGTTCGATACATGAATTTGGGATGCCTTAAAAGGCCGAACAAGAAGGCACCGTCCAATTAAATTTATCTTGAGTGGTTGAAAAGTTCAAATTTTTTCGTGATTTTTAACTCCCGTGAAAATGGGAATTTTGGGAATTTAAAATGTTGGGTTAAATCAACTTTGACTTACCTATTTCAGGTTAAATTAGGTTTGGATAGTTGGTTTAGGTTAACCTTAAATTTAAGGTTCAAGAAAAACTGAGCCAGAATCGGCAGTGCTTTTAGCGAGGCGACCACGCCCAAAAATTCTATTATTTTTTCCTCAATTAATCGTGATCGGAAAATTGTATTTGATACATGAATTTGGGATGCCTTGAAATGCTGAACAAGATGGCGTTTTCAAATTTAAATTCCCTTCACGGGTTAAAAAGTTCAAATTTTTTCGTGGTTCGGAACCCACGTGAGAATGGGAATTTTCGAGATCGGATAGGCTGCGTTGATTCTACTTGAACTTACCTATTTCAGGTTAAATTAGGTTTGGATAGTTGGTTTAGGTTAACCTTAAATTTAAGGTTCAAGAAAAACTGCGCCAGAACTCTTACCACTTTTAGCGAGGCGACCACGCCCAAAAATTCTATTATTTTTTCCTCAATTAATCGTGATCGGAAAATTGTATTTGATACATGAATTTGGGATGCCTTGAAATGCTGAACAAGATGGCGTTTTCAAATTTAAATTCCCTTCACGGGTTAAAAAGTTCAAATTTTTTCGTGGTTCGGAACCCACGTGAGAATGGGAATTTTCGAGATCGGATAGGCTGCGTTGATTCTACTTGAACTTACCTATTTCAGGTTAAATTAGGTTTGGATAGTTGGTTTAGGTTAACCTTAAATTTAAGGTTCAAGAAAAACTGCGCCAGAACTCTTACCACTTTTAGCGAGGCGACCACGCCCAAAAATTCTATTATTTTTTCCTCAATTAATCGTGATCGGAAAATTGTATTTGATACATGAATTTGGGATGCCTTGAAATGCTGAACAAGATGGCGTTTTCAAATTTAAATTCCCTTCACGGGTTAAAAAGTTCAAATTTTTTCGTGGTTCGGAACCCACGTGAGAATGGGAATTTTCGAGATCGGATAGGCTGCGTTGATTCTACTTGAACTTACCTATTTCAGGTTAAATTAGGTTTGGATAGTTGGTTTACGTTAACCTTAAATTTAAGGTTAAGGAAAAACTGCGCCAGAACTCTTACCCTGCCCTACTTATATAGTGTTAGGTTGGTGATACTCTGAAATCTTGTAGAACCTAGTTTCTTTTATCATAATAAATTGATTAACGTATTAGTATTAACGTAAGAGTATTTCAAGAAAGATTTCAATTGCAGAATCTGCTTACCACAAAACCAAAAATGTTTCCAATGGGAAGAACTTATCTTGGAACACCAAAGTGAAACATTACAACACTGTTGTAAAATCAGGAATTCTTTATGGGAGTGAAGATTTTATTTTGAATGTAAAATCTAAAATTAATGAAATTACTAAAACTGAAAAAAGAATTCTTAATAATAAATTAAAAACAGTATTTGTTTTTCCAACATTGGACGGCCCACACACAATACATCTTACACTATTTGGTAGAAGCACACTGTGTCTTATTTGTTGCTTTTTATTTAAATACCTGTCAAAGTTAATCAGTGGTAGTTTTGATTTGTGCTGTTTTAGCTTCATTTTTTTAATGTATTATTATCAATCCATGAATTGTATTTCGAATCAAAACCCAACCATTTCACATACAATTTATTACCTTTCTTCTTTAGCACTCTTTCAATAAGATACACATCTGGGTACTTGGTTTTCTTCATTTCATACTCATAGAATGCACCCTTAATAATTTTATTGTTATCGTCTTTGAGGTGATAGGTGAGGGGAATGCTTGGTAGTACATTGTGTACAGTGAAAATCTCATTAGTGTAGTTTGGTAGGTATCCTTTATCAAATATTCGCTTGTAACGTGTGATTCGAACCTTATCACCGATTTTAAACTTTTGCTTTTTAAGTTTGAAGGAACGCAGGGTAGCCTTATCAATATTCATTAGTACATACTTTTCATTTTCAGTATTCACCTCACTCGGTTTCATGCGAGTGGTTCGATGAACGGTGTTATTGTATTTGTCTAACAGTTTTGGGAGTAAATTCAACCATTTATAATTTCCCTGTACAGTGAATTCACGAAACATGTGCTCTTTCAGGGTCCTATTGAAACGTTCACAGATTGCCGCCTTCTTATTACTGAAAGTACTATAGTGATTGATATTGTACATTTTAAAGAGTTTTTGAACAGTAGCATTGTAGAACTCTTTACCGGCATCAGTTTGAAAATTCTTTATCTTATTCTGTTCAAGTATTGGTTTGAGGGCGTTTGCTACATCATTACCCGATTTACTTTTCAATGGTATTGCAAATGCAAATTTACTAAAACAATTTATTACTGTTAGTATGAATTTGAAATTTCTATTGATGGTACTGTAATTTGACATATCAACAAGATCGGCCTGGTACAGATCTGTTACACCTTTGATTTCTGTACGACGTGTGGGAAAATTGTGTCTAACACTTGCGTGTAATTCTTGAGCAAGTCCTTCTCTTGTATTCATTTTTTTTATACTAGAGTTAGATCTCCGTTATAACCACCGTTAAAACCAGCGTTAAAACCAGCGTTAAAACCAGTGTTAAAACCATCATTAAACTGAGCCAGAATCCTCAGTGCTTTTAGTATAAATGACCACACCCAAAAATTCTATTATTTTCTCTTTTTCAATAAATTATGCTATTAAAATTCTATTATTTTCCCCAATTATTAATGGTAGGTTTGGTAAAGATAGGAGGTCTAGTTGGGTTGGAAAGAGCGTGGGAAAAAATGTGTGAGCGTGGGAAAATCCTTATTTTCCAATCAATTATCATCGGAAAATGGTGTTCGATACATGAATTTGGGATGCCTTAAAAGGCCGAACAAGAAGGCACCGTCCAATTAAATTTATCTTGAGTGGTTGAAAAGTTCAAATTTTTTCGTGATTTTTAACTCCCGTGAAAATGGGAATTTTGGGAATTTAAAATGTTGGGTTAAATCAACTTTGACTTACCTATTTCAGGTTAAATTAAGTTTGGATAGTTGGTTTAGGTTAACCTTAAATTTAAGGTTCAAGAAAAACTGAGCCAGAATCGGCAGTGCTTTTAGCGAGGCGACCACGCCCAAAAATTCTATTATTTTTTCCTCAATTAATCGTGATCGGAAAATTGTATTTGATACATGAATTTGGGATGCCTTGAAATGCTGAACAAGATGGCGTTTTCAAATTTAAATTCCCTTCACGGGTTAAAAAGTTCAAATTTTTTCGTGGTTCGGAACCCACGTGAGAATGGGAATTTTCGAGATCGGATAGGCTGCGTTGATTCTACTTGAACTTACCTATTTCAGGTTAAATTAGGTTTGGATAGTTGGTTTAGGTTAACCTTAAATTTAAGGTTCAAGAAAAACTGCGCCAGAACTCTTACCACTTTTAGCGAGGCGACCACGCCCAAAAATTCTATTATTTTTTCCTCAATTAATCGTGATCGGAAAATTGTATTTGATACATGAATTTGGGATGCCTTGAAATGCTGAACAAGATGGCGTTTTCAAATTTAAATTCCCTTCACGGGTTAAAAAGTTCAAATTTTTTCGTGGTTCGGAACCCACGTGAGAATGGGAATTTTCGAGATCGGATAGGCTGCGTTGATTCTACTTGAACTTACCTATTTCAGGTTAAATTAGGTTTGGATAGTTGGTTTAGGTTAACCTTAAATTTAAGGTTCAAGAAAAACTGCGCCAGAACTCTTACCACTTTTAGCGAGGCGACCACGCCCAAAAATTCTATTATTTTTTCCTCAATTAATCGTGATCGGAAAATTGTATTTGATACATGAATTTGGGATGCCTTGAAATGCTGAACAAGATGGCGTTTTCAAATTTAAATTCCCTTCACGGGTTAAAAAGTTCAAATTTTTTCGTGGTTCGGAACCCACGTGAGAATGGGAATTTTCGAGATCGGATAGGCTGCGTTGATTCTACTTGAACTTACCTATTTCAGGTTAAATTAGGTTTGGATAGTTGGTTTAGGTTAACCTTAAATTTAAGGTTAAGGAAAAACTGCGCCAGAACTCTTACCCTGCCCTACTTATATAGTGTTAGGTTGGTGATACTCTGAAATCTTGTAGAACCTAGTTTCTTTTATCATAATAAATTGATTAACGTATTAGTATTAACGTAAGAGTATTTCAAGAAAGATTTCAATTGCAGAATCTGCTTACCACAAAACCAAAAATGTTTCCAATGGGAAGAACTTATCTTGGAACACCAAAGTGAAACATTACAACACTGTTGTAAAATCAGGAATTCTTTATGGGAGTGAAGATTTTATTTTGAATGTAAAATCTAAAATTAATGAAATTACTAAAACTGAAAAAAGAATTCTTAATAATAAATTAAAAACAGTATTTGTTTTTCCAACATTGGACGGCCCACACACAATACATCTTACACTATTTGGTAGAAGCACACTGTGTCTTATTTGTTGCTTTTTATTTAAATACCTGTCAAAGTTAATCAGTGGTAGTTTTGATTTGTGCTGTTTTAGCTTCATTTTTTTAATGTATTATTATCAATCCATGAATTGTATTTCGAATCAAAACCCAACCATTTCACATACAATTTATTACCTTTCTTCTTTAGCACTCTTTCAATAAGATACACATCTGGGTACTTGGTTTTCTTCATTTCATACTCATAGAATGCACCCTTAATAATTTTATTGTTATCGTCTTTGAGGTGATAGGTGAGGGGAATGCTTGGTAGTACATTGTGTACAGTGAAAATCTCATTAGTGTAGTTTGGTAGGTATCCTTTATCAAATATTCGCTTGTAACGTGTGATTCGAACCTTATCACCGATTTTAAACTTTTGCTTTTTAAGTTTGAAGGAACGCAGGGTAGCCTTATCAATATTCATTAGTACATACTTTTCATTTTCAGTATTCACCTCACTCGGTTTCATGCGAGTGGTTCGATGAACGGTGTTATTGTATTTGTCTAACAGTTTTGGGAGTAAATTCAACCATTTATAATTTCCCTGTACAGTGAATTCACGAAACATGTGCTCTTTCAGGGTCCTATTGAAACGTTCACAGATTGCCGCCTTCTTATTACTGAAAGTACTATAGTGATTGATATTGTACATTTTAAAGAGTTTTTGAACAGTAGCATTGTAGAACTCTTTACCGGCATCAGTTTGAAAATTCTTTATCTTATTCTGTTCAAGTATTGGTTTGAGGGCGTTTGCTACATCATTACCCGATTTACTTTTCAATGGTATTGCAAATGCAAATTTACTAAAACAATTTATTACTGTTAGTATGAATTTGAAATTTCTATTGATGGTACTGTAATTTGACATATCAACAAGATCGGCCTGGTACAGATCTGTTACACCTTTGATTTCTGTACGACGTGTGGGAAAATTGTGTCTAACACTTGCGTGTAATTCTTGAGCAAGTCCTTCTCTTGTATTCATTTTTTTTATACTAGAGTTAGATCTCCGTTATAACCACCGTTAAAACCAGCGTTAAAACCAGCGTTAAAACCAGTGTTAAAACCATCATTAAACTGAGCCAGAATCCTCAGTGCTTTTAGTATAAATGACCACACCCAAAAATTCTATTATTTTCTCTTTTTCAATAAATTATGCTATTAAAATTCTATTATTTTCCCCAATTATTAATGGTAGGTTTGGTAAAGATAGGAGGTCTAGTTGGGTTGGAAAGAGCGTGGGAAAAAATGTGTGAGCGTGGGAAAATCCTTATTTTCCAATCAATTATCATCGGAAAATGGTGTTCGATACATGAATTTGGGATGCCTTAAAAGGCCGAACAAGAAGGCACCGTCCAATTAAATTTATCTTGAGTGGTTGAAAAGTTCAAATTTTTTCGTGATTTTTAACTCCCGTGAAAATGGGAATTTTGGGAATTTAAAATGTTGGGTTAAATCAACTTTGACTTACCTATTTCAGGTTAAATTAGGTTTGGATAGTTGGTTTAGGTTAACCTTAAATTTAAGGTTCAAGAAAAACTGCGCCAGAATCGGCAGTGCTTTTAGCGAGGCGACCACGCCCAAAAATTCTATTATTTTTTCCTCAATTAATCGTGATCGGAAAATTGTATTTGATACATGAATTTGGGATGCCTTGAAATGCTGAACAAGATGGCGTTTTCAAATTTAAATTCCCTTCACGGGTTAAAAAGTTCAAATTTTTTCGTGGTTCGGAACCCACGTGAGAATGGGAATTTTCGAGATCGGATAGGCTGCGTTGATTCTACTTGAACTTACCTATTTCAGGTTAAATTAGGTTTGGATAGTTGGTTTAGGTTAACCTTAAATTTAAGGTTCAAGAAAAACTGCGCCAGAACTCTTACCACTTTTAGCGAGGCGACCACGCCCAAAAATTCTATTATTTTTTCCTCAATTAATCGTGATCGGAAAATTGTATTTGATACATGAATTTGGGATGCCTTGAAATGCTGAACAAGATGGCGTTTTCAAATTTAAATTCCCTTCACGGGTTAAAAAGTTCAAATTTTTTCGTGGTTCGGAACCCACGTGAGAATGGGAATTTTCGAGATCGGATAGGCTGCGTTGATTCTACTTGAACTTACCTATTTCAGGTTAAATTAGGTTTGGATAGTTGGTTTAGGTTAACCTTAAATTTAAGGTTCAAGAAAAACTGCGCCAGAACTCTTACCACTTTTAGCGAGGCGACCACGCCCAAAAATTCTATTATTTTTTCCTCAATTAATCGTGATCGGAAAATTGTATTTGATACATGAATTTGGGATGCCTTGAAATGCTGAACAAGATGGCGTTTTCAAATTTAAATTCCCTTCACGGGTTAAAAAGTTCAAATTTTTTCGTGGTTCGGAACCCACGTGAGAATGGGAATTTTCGAGATCGGATAGGCTGCGTTGATTCTACTTGAACTTACCTATTTCAGGTTAAATTAGGTTTGGATAGTTGGTTTAGGTTAACCTTAAATTTAAGGTTAAGGAAAAACTGCGCCAGAACTCTTACCCTGCCCTACTTATATAGTGTTAGGTTGGTGATACTCTGAAATCTTGTAGAACCTAGTTTCTTTTATCATAATAAATTGATTAACGTATTAGTATTAACGTAAGAGTATTTCAAGAAAGATTTCAATTGCAGAATCTGCTTACCACAAAACCAAAAATGTTTCCAATGGGAAGAACTTATCTTGGAACACCAAAGTGAAACATGAATTTGGGATGCCTTGAAATGCTGAACAAGATGGCGTTTTCAAATTTAAATTCCCTTCACGGGTTAAAAAGTTCAAATTTTTTCGTGGTTCGGAACCCACGTGAGAATGGGAATTTTCGAGATCGGATAGGCTGCGTTGATTCTACTTGAACTTACCTATTTCAGGTTAAATTAGGTTTGGATAGTTGGTTTAGGTTAACCTTAAATTTAAGGTTAAGGAAAAACTGCGCCAGAACTCTTACCCTGCCCTACTTATATACCTAACTTTTATTGAATAATTATGAGTACTTTGAAGAGAAACTAGGCTATACAAATTCAAATTAAATTTATTGCACACACACACACACACATATTTATTACAATATAGACATATTATACATATAGACACATATAGACACGTATAGGCCACATATAGACGCGTATATACGATATAGATATACCTGTCTATATTATTATAATAAAAAATGAATCACCATTATGTGAATAAAAGTATTTTAAGCATCATGATATTATGAAATTTAATAGCATTAAATAGAAATTTTATTACTAACATGTGGGTTGGATGTCACGTTTAAGCAAACAATAACGAAGACTTCAGAGTATCACCAACAGCCTATAAACCAAACTTTTATTAAATAATTATAATTACTTTGAAACGAACTAGGTTCACAAGGCTAGCACAAAGATTTCAGGTTGATGAAGAATTTATTGTGTTCACTGTAGAAAAGCATTCAATTACGTTAGCATCAATCTTTATGTAAATAAAATGTTCAGAATAGATCCTGAGGGAGTGATTTTCCACAGCCTTTCACATATTCTATGACAGTCGGTGTTGGATAGGGAAAGGATGATGCTGTTTTAAGGGTTGATGGTGAACGGGTGAGGGTGTTTTATGGATGATGGGTGGGAGGTGCGCTATTATACGCTCGTAACAATGGCACGCACGCACGCACAGCCCCCCTCTATCATGCACCCCCCTCCTCACCCTCCTGTAACATCTAGATTTCGGTTCATTCATCAGCTGAGCTGACATCGGCCACTCTGTGATATGTGATGGCATCCTACTATCCTGCAAACACAAATAATACGACCACAGCTGCTATATAAGAGCTGACAGAGATTCTTTCAGGATTTCAGGCTGAGATTGCTGTGGGGTAGTGGGGGGGGGGATTGTCAAGGAAGGGAGAGAGGTGGCTGACAAGAAGAAGTAGAAGGTGAGGTGGATTGTCAAGATAAGGGAGAGGAGATTGGGAGTAGGTGAAAGAAATTGAGGAGAAAGAGAGAAAAAGTGATGAAAGGAGTTTTGAAGACGAGAGGAGAAGATGAAATATAAGGAGGATGGATGAAGAAGACGATGATGAGGAAGAGGTGATGGATGTAGAGGAGGAAGAGTAGTAGGGGTGATTGGGGGATTGTCTAGAAACGAGAGAGGGGATTGGGAGTGGGTGGAAGAAATTGAGGAGGAAAAGAAGGAGTGAAAAAAGAGGAGTTGAAGAAGTGATAAAAAGAGGGATGAGGACGAGAGAAGGAAAGGAAATATGAGGAGGAGGAGAAGTAGGAGAAGGAAAAGGATGAGGAAGAGAAGAAGGAGAGAGTGACGGAGGAGGAGGAGGAAGAGGAAGAGGAGGAGGAGGAAGAGGAAGAGGAGGAGGAGGAGTAGGAGGAGTAGGAGAAGGAGAAGGAGGAGGAGGAGAAAACTTGTTTAATTTCACTTGAAGCTATTAATTTAAAAGTTTACTTCAAACAGAACTCTAAAAAGTAGTTAAGAGTTTATAATATTGAATATCAACTACAACTTTTGAACGAAAATACTCTGCTGGTTGCTATAGAAATTATTATGGGTGGGTTCCGAACCACCGTGAAGTGATTTTACAGCATTGAACAGATTATTTTTTGCTTGCCAATCAAATCGGTCACCCTTACAAAGATGGCCCAGGTAGCTTATAGTATCTGACTCAACAGATACCTGCCGCAGCACATCAATGAAAATTAATAATAATCTGATTTTTCATATAATTGGTCTTAAAGCTGGGTAAGTATTTGCGTTTTGTTATTGAGGCCTTTCAATATTGGGATATATTTTTATAGTCACCCTTAATATGTAAGCGATCTACAATGATTGGATGATTTATTGTTTGATTGAATGATTGTTTGATCAACTCACCCTCTTGCAATCACGAAACTTGAGGTATCCATCGACGATGGTGCAATCAGGATTTGAAGGATTTTCGGTGTAAATTTCAAGTATTTCGTCAGTTTCTGAGTCAGCTGATGTCAGGGAGCACGGCTCCCCAACACTGCGTGCCGGCGAATTGTACCGGCTGTCACCCATACTGGCACTGACTGCTTGTCACGTCGCTGAGCCACACACTCACACAATCAAAGACGTTCAACTATTATTTCAATACACTGAATACACGGCACAAGGATGTTTCACACTTGACTGGTTCACACGATACGGCACTAGGCTCGTTCACACTTTACAACCGAAAGCATAAAAAACGTATTGTGATTCACAGAAACTATAACCCAAGTTTCTAGATTAGAATTTTACAAATATTATAATTTTAACCCTATATTGAAAGTTAAATAGTGTCGCTAAATTCAATAATGACACAATTATTGTCGCTAAATCCAATAATAAAAAGATTTTCACTTAGAATTCACAATTAACAGATTTCGAAATCGTTTTTATCCGCTTTAAATTGAATTTTGCTGTCTTATGTTTAAGAAAATGTTGTTGGTTATCAAAATGTATGCAAATATAGAAAACAAACTATAATTTTAACCTAAATATCATCAGAAAATTTATTAATAAATAGATTTTCACTCACAACTCACAAATCTCAATTTAATAGATTTTTAATTGAATGCTGCTACCTGGGTTTTTAAAAAATGTTATCACAAAAGTTTATGTATTAAATAACATTAAATAACCTGACAAATATGAAAATCTCTAACTGAATCTGCCTATTTCCTATAAGCAGATTTCTTCAATCTTTAAGATAAGTTAGTTTATTTGAATGTGGCCTTTCTGAATGTTCAAGAAATATTGTTATTAGCCCAATTCTTCGAGAAAGTATTAAAACACTGCGAATTTTGTAAATAGTTCCAAAATATTCGATTTTTGCGGCCTAGCTTATTTGAGAACGATTCAATAGTTCATCACAATGAAATGGATTTGAACATCACAAATTCCGGTTCAAAATCTCCAGGTTTTGTTAAAAAACGTTGAAAAATTGGCCAAATATTACGAATTTCCAGAACCCCTTAGTAAAATTTTTCTAAGCAATGGGAAAATAGAGGGTATTCTACATTGATTCTGGCCTACAAGTTTTCAAAATTGTCCGAATTCTTGATTCTAGTCCAACAAAAATTTTCTGGATTGGATATTATCCATAAACAGTTCAAGAATTACAAATATTTATCCATCTACAAGAATACTGTAAAAAATGTTCTTCAATAGTTCATATAACTTCGTAACTACATACTACATTGTTTATGGATGATTTTTAGAGAAACAATAACTATTAACTATTACTTTTTCTTGGAAAAATCTTTTTTTTTACTAGTCAATTTAAAATATGAAACACCTAAACTTTTCAAGTATAACACACTCAGAATCAATCAAGCACTAAACTACCTCAAAACCACCCCTGAATCATCTAGTTTTTTTATCCATCCATAGTTGAAAGAAACTTTTGGGAGAAATCTACATAGCTTACTAAAATATGTACACCAAATGCTCCATTTTATTCGAAAAAAATTGTTTCCTTCTATGAATTATTGTAAAATTCGATTCCTATATCGTATTTCTCTACCATATGTTTTATTCGTTTCAAAAAATATTAACTATTTTAAATTAGACCCATATTTTTCCAAATATTCATGAGGTAATATTTTCCATTTTCACGAAGAAGCACACTAAATTATTCATGACATTTTTACAGAAAAAAAATTATTCGAGTAACACCACAAACTATTCGGTAAGAAGATTCACTTTCATCACTCACACTTTTGTAATTTGAGGATTTCTTTATTTTTTCGTACGTACGAAATAATTTCGCTTTAAAAACGTTGATGCAGACGTACGAAATAATTTCGCATCAAAAACGTTGTACCGGCTTTTTTGGATACGCGTGATAAGCGACTGATAACGAACGTTTAATACGCGGCGTTTGGTGAGCAGACGACGCGAGTAACCAGCGTGCAATGCTGGCATTCCGCCGGCCGGTGTTTTTGGTGAACTATAGAAAGGATGCTCACAAGATACGGAAGTCCTGCTGAATTGAACGGTGATACAGATCTGTTGATAGTGTCGTCCTAATGTTTCCTAAAGGGGTATATTCAATTACCAAAGACAATTTGATACTAATAGTCTTTGATATTAGTCATTCGGTCTCATGTACGCTTCATAAGCCAGAAAAAACCTTTAATTTTTTGCATCTTGGTACAAAGTAGACAAATTAGGACAAGGCTAGTATAAGGTCAAGGACAAGGTCAGTGTCCGATTGACACCGTGTAGGAGGCTAGCAGCTGTTGGATTGAAATCAGTAGAACCTCTCTAATCCGTCACTCTCAGAAGTAGGAAGGCAAAAAAGTCGGATTATCAATAAATATTAATTTATTGCTCATTGCTATATACATGAAAATATATTTTCAAACGTAAAACATAGTATTAGAACTGAAAAAAATTGCTGTACTATTCTCAACAGTGACATTATAACCAATTATACACAATAAAATACATGATATTTTTTGACTGCATTGGAAAAAGTTAAGAAATGTAAGCCAGTTTGCGAGCTTGGCAAGGTCGGATCACCCGGGGTGCCGGACCATTTAAGACTGTACAAGAGGATTCTTTCTGAATTCAACTTTTATGAAACAAGTGATGAAGAGAGCATCGTTATTCTTACTTCGACTTCTTTTTTCTTTTTTTTTTGGAGGATGAAGCCCACATAGGTCTGAGACCTGTGCGTGGGTGATGAGTTGGATGATGGTGATTGATGAGTTGGATCTACAGTTTTAGGTGGGTTCCGAACCACCGGGAAGTGATCTTACAGCAGAGAAAGTTTTTTTTTTTGCTGGCCAATCTAATCGGTCACCATTACAAACAGGACCTACGAGAACGCAGCTTATCTCTATCTGATTGAACAGATACCTGCTACGGCTCCCTACACTTCCCTGTTAATCCTTAAGGGCTTCATCCTCTTAAGGGCCTTCCTATAATTTTCCTACCTTATAATCATAATCAATATTTAGTTAATGGTTCATTACGAATAATACAGATGATGTCACAACCACTAAATTAATCAACATTCGAGATACTATAGTTTCGGCAGTCACGTTATTGTCAATCATCAATCTCGAAGTAAAACGAAATTTTCGACTTCTATTGTTTAAAATTTCATTTCATTTTATTTTCTGTTTCAAATAAATTTTTCTTGTTGACATCTTTCAGTTGGTTTTTGGCTCCTCCCCTTTCTAATAGGGGGCGTGTCAAGCTCCAACCAACCCAATTACCTTACCGCAAATTGTGATGTAATTCAACCAATGAGATGCTCCGGTACAGAATAGGTACTGGAAATACATATTCGCATAATTAGATCCTATCCGGAGCTCCGGGTCTGTGAGTTGATTATATACTGATAATATAATTGATTTTTATAAATTCTAAGTCGATGATTCATCCAAAAAGCTCAGTTTTGACTGATTTTTCATTTGAAACGTAGTTAGGTTGTAGCTGGCAGTTCTATCACATGTTTAAGTTCTGTATTTATAGAGTACTTGGAAAATCTCGTTTAAAATATTGGCTGTAGTTATTGTATTTAATTGATATGGATTGGTAAAGTAATTATAATCAGTTTCCAAAATCAAAGTGTTAATTGAATTTTTATGTATATTTCTATAAGAATTTCATATGAAAGTTTTGTTATATAACCTTGTTTATCAAACTCTGTTGTTTAATATTGTTAAAAAGTCTGAATTTACCCGAAAAGTTATGTAACAGGCAAGAGGAGTGGATGTGATACAAAGTGGCGTGATACTGTATCAGGCGAGCTACCTTCCTACAGCCAGCATTCCGTTTAGCAGGCGCAAGTGTCGGAGGCATCAGAGCAGGAGACTTGGCTTGGTTTGATCAGTGGAAAAGATCAGCATCAGCTGAGAAAGAGAGTGTGTAGGAGTGTATGGGAGAGTGAGTGAGTGTGAGGATGGGAGAGAGAGTCAGCCAACTACTCAGTCGGAACAAACATAAACAAAACTGAAAGGAAATTAACTCATTTCGAAAACTTTTTTGAGGGTGCCAACCTCAACTGAGTTTAGGGCGAATGATAAATATTCAGAAATTCATTAGACTGTCCAGATTGAACTGAAAGTTTGCTTTACAAAATTAGAAAAATATATTTTTTAAGAGAAACTTTAAAAATGCGATACTTTTCTGATTGCATTCGATAATTTATTCATTGAGATTCTGATGCTCGCTTTCGTAGTCGTACAGTAAATCAATCATTGATTCAATAGCGGCCTTGAGGCTTGTTTCGCACATACCCGGCAGTCGGGTGACTGGTGTTGTCTACCGAGCTGTAGATATTGTATCATATGGAGCGTTTCATAATTGACCGATTTTTGAAACCATATGATGCAATGTGATTAAAGCCGGGTAAATGACTCCGGTTACCTGACTGACGTGTTTGCGTTACTATTGAATCTATAGCTATTGAAGAGGATGTAGTAGAGTATATTTATCAATAAAAGTTGTTTACACGTTCAATCCATGTCCACCATGAGATTGTTTAGAGCTAACTCAAAAGCAAATTTATCAAATTAATGAAGAAACACACCTTCTTTGGCTTCTTTTGCATTTCTCTTTATGTTTAATTTCTTATTCTACTATTTCTTATTTTTCTCTTTCTAACCCTTCTCCTCATTCTATTCCTTCTCCTCCTCCTCCTTCTTCTCCTTTTCCTCCGTCTCCTCCTTCTCCTCCTTCTTCTCCTTTTCCTCCTTCACCTTCTTCTCCTCCTTCCCCTCCATCTCATCCTTCACCTTCTTTACCTCCTTCTTCTTCTTTTCCTCCGTCTCCTCCTTCTCCTCCTTCTTCTCTTTTTCCTCCTTCACCTTCTTCTCCTCCTTCCCCTCCATCTCCTCCTTCACCTTCTTTACCTCCTTCTCCTCCTTCGCTTCCTCCTCCTCATCCTTCTTCTACACCTCCTCCTCCTCCTCCTCCTCCTTTTCCTTCTTTACCATCTTCTCCTCGTTCACCTTCTTTTCCTCCTTCTTCTCCTTCTCTTCCTCCTCCTACTTTGCTTCCTTCTCCTCCTTCTCCTCCTTCTTCTCCTTCTCCTTCTCTTCCTTCTTCTACTTCTCCTCGTTCTTCTCCTTCTCCTCCTTCTTTTCCTTATCATCCTCCACCTCCTCCTTCTCTTGCTCCTCCTCCTTCTCCTCGACCTCCTCCACCTCCAACCACTCCATCTTTTCATCCCCCTTCTTCCTCATCCTCCCCTGCATATTCTTTCTCTTCCTTTTACTTCATTCCTTCCCTATTTCTCGTCTTCCTCTTCCACTCAGGACGGTATAGTAAAGGGCGAGGACATTCCTTTGTAAAGAGACTCGAGCCGACCGTCTCCAAAAAGTGGGGGCGAGTGAGAGCTGTGACATCACCAACGAGACAAACCTCTCAACCCTAATGCTAAGCAATGCTTTTCCGTTATCTTTTAGACTCTCTCACAAATTGTGTAATGAACTTTTTTGCATGCAAAAAAATTGAAAACTATCTATTGTTATATACACTATCAGAATGTAGCTTCAAAAGTAATTTATTATAAGTTCTACTCACCAATTTGGTCCAAGTTCAATAAGACTGTATTTTGAAAAAGTCAGCAGAAGATTTTCTTCTAGTCCCGGCACACACATTATGAAACGTTTGATCTTTGATACAAATGAAATTGAATTTGAGATAATGAATTTAAACAATAATATTAACATTAAATTTATTAATATTGAAAATTAACATTATTTATTATAAATTATCTCATTATCTTATCTTATATAATGATCTTTTCTAATTATCTTATATATTATTTATTATTATTATTATTATTAATTAATAAAATGTATTAAATATTAAAAATCAATATTAAATTTGAACACTAAATAACTTGAACACTGAACACTAATATTTATATTTGAGCACTTTTCAAGTTATAATATTGATTTATTTCTTGGACCCAACCTTATTTTGTCCACTTTAAGTGTGGTCCAAACATTGAAGAGATAGATACAAGAATTCCTTTTTGAAAAAGCAACATTAGTGTTCAAATTTAATATTGATTTTTAATATTTAATACATTTTATTAACTAATAATAATAATAAATAATATATAAGATAATCAGATAAGATCATTATATAAGATAAGATAATGAGATAATTAATAATAAATAATATTAATAAATTTAATGTTAATATTATTGTTTAAATTCATTATCTCAAATTCAATTTCATTTGTATTAAAGATCAAACGTTTCATGATGTGTGTGCCGGGACTAGAAGAAAATCTTCTGCTGACTTTCTCAAAATACAGTCTTATTAAACTTGGACCAAATTGGTGAGTAGAACTTATAATAAATTACTTTTGAAGCTACGTTCTGTTAGTGTATATAACAATAGATAGTTTTCAATTTTTTTGCATGCAAAAAAGTTCATTACACAATTTGTGAGAGAGTCTAAAAGAGAACGAAAAAGCATTGCTTAGCATTAGGGTTGAGCGGTTTGTCTCGTTGGTGACGTCACAGCATGCAGAGCTCACGACGGCCGAAAAAGGTCTAATGTCCTCGCCCTTTACTATACCGTCCTGTCTTCCACTTCTCTTCCTTCTCCTCCTGCTTCTCCTTCCACTTCTCTTTTTCATCTTCTTTGTCTTCTTCTTCTAAATCTCACATAATTCTAACTCCTCTTTATTCTTTTCCTTCTTCTTTTTTCCTCTAATCATCCTTCTCGTTACCTTTTGTGTATTTATAACATCTCATAAATCGTTTTCACCATTATGTAAATAGAATAAAATGACACCTTTGAGAAGATATTCAAAACAAATGACACTGCAGAAGCTATAACTCAATTCTAACAACCCTTTTCCAGATGCTTTAAGTTTATGGGCTTCCTATTCATATTATTCTCGGTGTAGAGCACAAACATAACTTATTATCATCATTACTGTTGCAGTAAATAAAACTCCTATTTATGATCACTATTTTTAGAGCAAAATCTATCTTCCTTTTCTTTGAGATGTGCTTTTTTTTTCTTGAGTTTATTTTTCCTTAAGACTCCGGTTATGTGGAATAAGACAAGCCAAGTCATAGGCCTATCAACAACTATAATATAGTATATATAACAGCTATAATAACACTAGATCAATATAACACTTAATGACATAATTATAATAACACTTACCAAGATTGGTAATATTGTATATTATACAATATCACTAATCTTATTCACTAGCTATCACAATTACAATTGAAATTAATCGAGATGAAGCTCCATTTTTGATCTTATCATTATTGGTATGTGGCAGCTATCCATAACGAATGATGCAAGCACTAAAATAATTAACTCTCGAGATTCGGTACTATTTTTACAACAGCAACCTGAATTAAAATAGCTAGTAGCTCAATATAAGACGAATACAATTGGTTCAGAGACTGGAAGCTCCCATTGGTCGCACCCACTTTGGAGGCGTGTCATTGCTTGATAATAGACACGCCCTTAAGTAACAACAAATAATACAGAGTCTCTAAATACAGCAGCAATGAAAAACAAGTTGCAACAGATGTCCTATAGACTAAGGACAGGTCAACAATAAAATGAACTTGAACATTTTTGAAGGTCAATAGCTCAATGAAGGTCAAGCTAACGATAATCAGCCGATACAACTTTGAGGTATTGACATTGGACTATTTTTTGACAAGGTTGAACAAGGTTGACAGTGTTAAACTGGTTGAAGTAGATCTGATCATTTAAACTATTAGCACATTGAAGAACAATTCTCACATACAAGACTTAAATATTGTTCATCCATTACATCAATAGCATCATTACAACCAATGAGTATTTGAATTTAAATTTAAATTCCTTCATTGCAAAAAAAGTATATTTCTTTTTATACTATTTCCATTAACTGTGAATACACGAAGTGTGGTAAATCATTATGTTTAAAATATACTTGATTATTTATGCTTGGGATGATTTTCATTTTTTCTTTCTTTAATTTGGTTTTCAGGTCAATATTAATCGTTCTTTATTGTTATTTATGTATTAAGAGCGAGAAGCGCGACTTTATCGCTCGAGCCAAAACATTTTGCAAGAGCGATAAAGAAGCTTCACGCGCGAATTGCATACAATATTTTCCCTACAACTGCAGTTCTGGATTCCAACACAATAAAAGCTTGCAGTTTGTAACATCACAGACCATGAGCGGATTTGGTTAGCGTACGCCATTTTTGAGGTTATGTGAATTTCACGGATTCCATGATCCACCAATGAGAAGGCATCAAAATCAAAACAGAAGCGTAAAGAAAACAGCTGGCGAGCGTAAAGTACTTTACCGCTTGCTGAGCAGTAAAGAGGTATTTTACAATTAGTTTTCAGTACGTAAAGAACTGCTTTACAAGCAGTTGCAGGTAAAGTATCTTTATTGAATCAGAACTTTGACTTTCTTGGTGAAGTAACTCAAAACTAGCTTGTGTTTTATCAAGATATAATAATTTTATAGTGCGTTTTTAGTTGATTTCAATTTGAGGATCACACAAACCAACAGGTATAATGAAAAAATATATTTAAAAAAATATAGAAAGATAAAATAGATAACTTATCACATTACCACACCAGGTGATGGTGTTTGTTTTAAGTACCTTATAAACGAGTAGTTATGTGAACAGTAGACCTTAAGCCCAAAAATAAGGGTTCTTGCACAGAAGAGCATACTAGATGTACTCAATGATTATCACCAGCGCAGAATTAAACACAGGCATAAGACCTAACCCTTGATTCAATCTGCGTAATCTATTTCATGTCTGTTTTACACAAAAAGTCACTGTGTATCACACCACCAAGGCTGTTTCTATTTTCCAGACAGATTTTATTTTTCTATGAATTCATTCATCACTGATGAATGAATTTATAGAAAAATATTAATTAAAATTGTATAATTATCATTCACTCGCTTTTCGCTTTTTCGTAATCGCTTTTTATTATGCTTAATTGAAATATCATGAATGATTTATTCCTCTAAAAAAATATTTTATTCTCATGGATGATATCTTAATTCATATGAAGGCTCAACCAGATGAATAAGAGGGTCCGAGGGCTATCTTTTTTCCTTTCACATCAAAATTAAGCCTCACCTCAACTAATTGATACAGTACTTATGGTAAATAGTGTATAAGATTGCATAATTGTTGATCTGACTTGTCTTATTTTAACTTATTGTAACTGGAGTCTCCAAGGAGTAATCTACAAAGAAATCTTTAAATCTGGTTCCAATAATTGCATATGAGAAAGAGCACATTTTAGAAAACATGTGTTTCCTATAGAAGAAGGTCTTCCCTTCCTTCTAAATATCCTTCAATTGGGAGAAAATTTTGAAAACCCTTACACATACATCACTAAGAATTCCTTGAAGAATTCCTGCAATTGGATCCATACAAAATTGCATAGAATTCAAGCCATGTGTTTAGCCGTGAATACCTTAAAAACAGACTAACAGACAGACAGACTGACATACAGACCGAAAGACAGACCAACAGACAGACTGACAGACAGACCTACAGACAGACTGACTGACAGACTGACCAACAGACAGACCAACAGACAGACCAACAGACAGACCAACAGACAGACAGACTGACAGACAGACCAACAGACAGACAGACTGACCAACAGACAGACCTACAGACAGACCGACAAATGCAAAACGGTCGACCTCAAACAGTGACCTCTCTTCGTTCAGTAATCTGCTAACATTTGAGATTGAAGTCAGCTGTTTTCAATTTCTTTGAAACAAACTGGTCACCAGGCACCAGGCCTAGTGTGGACGCACCTAAAACATACTTACAATCATGGTCGCGAGTCAATGAAGGTCAAGGAACGCCAATTAATACTTAGTGATGAACTTTCAAGCCCATACGAAGCACGGGTACAAGCTAGTTCAAAAAAATTTATATTGAGTGAGGAAGAAATTAAAAATGAGGGGACAACAAACAGACAGAGAGAGATTGCATGAGAGTGAGAGAGAAAGAAAAAGTGATGTGGTTAAAGGTATTTTAGCAGCGCCTGTAATCACTCAACAGGCAACTGTGTTCTGCCACTGCCTGCTAGATATTATTTTTTGTCGTTGACATTCTCAACGGCAGCGTCGACGAAATCCTGTCATCACTAATGAGGCCCTCGAAGAGTAAGCTACATTTTTGCCCCCCCCCCCCCATCCGTTTTTCAAAACTCTTCCGGTCCCTTTTTGGCATTGCCTTCATGACCCTTTGACATTATTTTTGTGTACATTCACCATCATCATCGTCATTAATCCACTTATGACATGATTTATGACTACTTATGTCTACGTCACTGTTCCCAGCCATAATTCACTTGTGGCTTTCCCATCTAATTAACTTTAACGTTTTTTGTGGGCAGGAGATTATTCTTTTTTCTGGTGCCTACTGCAAGGGGTTTAGTCGGAAAACAATGTAGGCCTACCATATACAGAAATTGATGATGTTTTCTTTTCTGTTCTAGATCTATACTAATTCTAGATAGAACGTTTTTATTATCCTAATTTTGTTCGTAGCAAAATTATTCTTTTTAGTGCTTCGTTTTTAGAGTGAACATCTAAATTAATATTGATGTTTTGGAAAGAATCAGGAATTGTTTTTCAAAGTGAAATTTCTACCTGTGATGTTTTGACAAGAGGCTGACGAAGCTTCTTTTCAGAAGTGAAATGCAGCATCTCCAGTATAAGTGAGTGAAGATAATATTTTAATAGAAATACTGATTCAGTTCTGACAAGAGGCTGACGAAGTTTTTTTTTCAGAAGTAAAATGCATCCCTCCAGCATCTCCAGTATAAGTGAGTAGAAATAATAATATTTTAATAGAAATACAGTGTCAGTTTTGATATTAAATAAGAAGTTCTGACAAGAGGCTGACGAAGTTTTTTTTTCAGAAGTGAAATTCATATCTCCAGTATAAGTGAGTGGAAATAATAATATTTTAATAGAAATACTGTGTCAGTATCGATATTAGATATGAAATTTCTAGTTGTTGAACTTGGTTGTAAGCTAACTTAGGGATTTTTCAATTGAAATTTTTTAAAGAAAGCAGAAGTGGGTTGTGCCTGTTGTATTTTTACCTGATAGTGTTTTGAAATAAATAGATTAATAAATAAATAATACTACACGGTTTTTAGATGAAAAAAATGTGGGCCTACCATACAAAAAAAATTGTTGTTGCAGATTTATAATAGTTCTACTTTTCGATGTAGGAAGATTTTTCCATACACAAGATTAAAAATATTTTCTCTTTTCTGTAGGATTTTAATTCTAGGTTTTAATTGATCAAAATACATCCTGTTTGATAATTTTTGTTATTCAAATAACAGGCTTCCTAAGATAGATTTCCATGTAGGCTCAACATACAGAAAATTAATTTTTTTCTTATCGTAGATTTATAATAGTTGTAGGTTTTGATGGAGTCCATTTTTTGCACAGATTAATTTTTCCTCCTTATTGTAAATTTCAAATGAGTCTAGGCTTGGATAGAGGAAAGTTTATCTCATTTAATAATGTTTCTCAGACAAATAACAGGCACGTAAAACTTTGTGTCACGTGAAACAAAGAGGAATAAAGAGGAAAAAATAGGATCAAGTGGAAGATGAAGGAGTAGAATATGAAAGGAGAAAAAGAGAGACGATGAGGAGGAGGAGGTGCAGGAGTAGAAGAAATATAAAATATAAAGAAATATAAATGGCAAAAGACGAAAGGAAATGTTGAAATTGAAGTAAGTGACAGAGACCGATACAAACTATAAGAAATAAAGAGGAAGAAGAAGAAAAAGAATAGAATAACGAGGAAGAAGTAACAGAAAAAGAAGAAGAGAGAGAAGAAACAGAAGAAAAAATAGCGTGATAAGGTGAAGGTAGCAAGAGAAAGAGATAAGTGTGTTCTTGAAGCGATTTGCTCGTTTCTCTTTTGGGTTTCCCAGACATTTAATTCTCAACAACCCCTGAACCCCCTCCCCTACTCCCCCCCTTGGGCCTATCGCCCCACTACATCAATGTTTGTTGCCCTTCGACCAGCAGAAGCAGGTTTAATGGCCGCTCATTCCAGAGTTGATGAAGAATCAATGGCCTAAACCATTACCGCTTATTTCTTGCCCTGTCCGGAAGCCCCCTTCCCCCCTCATAAGCCCCCTATTTACCCTTCCATTCTTCACCCCCTCCAAACAGAGGTACTTTAGAGTGCCCTTTTACCTTTAAACCACAAAACCATTCTCAACTGACAAAATCTTTGAAACAATACTCACTAGTAAAGGTTGTTTTTTCAGAGTGATAGTACTTCAAAATGAAGTTTTCATGATGAAAAATATTATATCAAAACTGACACTGTGGGTCGTATTATGAACGTTTCTTATCAAAGAAAGACTTGGATAAGTCATACATAGCGGCAATAAGTCTTACTTGTACTTACAGGTACACAAAGTGACAAGTTAGCGAGTAGCTGTAACAATAACAGCCAACCCAGCTCCCCCAGCAAAGACCTGACTCCTGATAAATATAATTTAACACTAATAACATACATTAAACAACACTAATTTTTACCAATATAAGAATTTACATTGCATAAATATGGCGGGGTCGGCTTGTAACTTGACTCGTCAGCTAGTAAACTTACCAAGTATATCAATGCCTGGATTTCTTGTTCCATGACGAACTGCGTTGTTAATATCAACTTTTCATGTGAATTTAACGACTTGCAGTCAAATATTCATTAAGAATAAGTATAACTTACTTAATCTGTAGGCCGAGTGCTTTCGAATCTTTGAGATCCATCTTCAGTGGCCTCTGAAGATGGATCTCAAAGATTCGAAAGCACTCGGCCTACAGATTAAGTAAGTTATAATATTCTTAATGAATATTTGACTGCAAGTCGTTAAATTCACATGAAAAGTTAATATATCAATGCTTCAAAGTTCGTATTTATGAACCTAACTTTAATATCTTCGTAACTTAAAAGTCAAGTCTTTCTCAAAATCTGTATCTCAAATCCATTCTTAGCCAAGTTAGGTAGAGGGCTATTTTGAAGCTGTTCTTCGGATTATGCTCTACCTTATTGAATTTTGGCTTCATTTTTCTAGTACTGTATAGCATTGGCTCATCAAAATAGAATCACCGTATTCAATTTTTTACAATGTAATAATAATAAGCGTATGGCTTTTAATGGTGGGGAGACCCTTACCGCCGTTCCACCTCGCCGTTTGTGCCATGTTACGGGGAACATGGTATGGACCTACTATTTTAGGAGGGTTCCGAACCACTGGAATTCACTGTATATGTGGCCTATTGGAACAATTTTTACTTTCTTCATACAAATCGACTTCTAACCTATAAATTTTTGTGATTTTACACAAAATTGGAGGTGATTTTACAGCAGACAGCCGAGGCTCTGTATTTATCAACATTCCTTCAGTTTCCCTTTTTTTCAGAGGATGAAGCCCACATAGGTCTGAAACCTGTGCATGGGTGATGGATTGTATGATGGTGATTGATGAGTTGGACCTACAGTTTTAGGTGGGTTCCGAACCGCCGGGAAGTGATTTTACAGTAGAGAACAGTCTTTTTTGTTGGCCAATCCAATCGGTCAACCTTACAAAGAGTGCCCAGGAGTTTCGTAGCTTCGTAGTTCCGAGTTTCTTAGCCCAGGAATTTGGACTTGAGGTACTCTTGAAATGTAATGTATTTAAAAAGGGACCAAGAGACATTGGAGGAGAATTTGTTCATAGATACTCAATAACAAAGTATCTTAACTTTTCAAGTGGATTCAACGTCAAATTTGACTACAAGTCGTTGAATTCACTTAAAAAGTTAATATTAACAACGCAGTTCGTCATGGAACAAGAAATCCAGGAACAAAATATCTACTTTATAACTTTATCTACGACCATGTCATAATGTATACATTACAGTTTCACAATTGATGCCAAAACAGCTGTCTTTTCGAAATGCTTTTTGAAACCCGTTGCATAAAGAGCTCATTATAGTACAGGTTCTACATTATAACACGGGTACTGGACCAATCAGAAGCATTTTTGATGGAATCAATATCGTAATTCAATATTGTGAAACTATCAGCTGATTTCATCAAACTGCTACACCAGCTGCTTTAACCTAACAATCTACTATAACTTCTCGTATTTGAGATGAGAGGTTAGGTATTTCTGACAGTCACAGGTAAAATGAAATTGTTTAAATTAAATGTATACTAGTGGTCGTAGATAAAATAGTGTATGCAACGATTTTATTTGGCCATTAAAGCACTTGTGAGATATTTATAACACTCGCATTCGCTCGTGTTATAACTCACATCTAACTCGTGCCTTAATAAGGGTCAAAATAAAATCGTTGCAAAAACTACTATAGTATTAAATAGACTACTATTTTTGTGTTAGTGATAAATATATGAGACAAACTCGAGAATTATGAAATCGTTATAAGAAGCAGAAGGAAAATGAGAGAAGAGGTAAAAAACAAAAAAAAAAGAAGAAAAACAGAAGAAAAATATAGAGTATTTTTGGCCTACTGGGTAAAACTCTTTCCTTCCTGCATCTTTACGATTCACCTTGAAATATAAGTTAAGAGTATTGTATGCATAATTCAAGCTTAGTCTCACTTTAGTGGTTGTGGTGAGGGGGAAGAGTAGGGGTTTGTGGATAGGGGGTAAGTCGGAAGTGGGGAGGGGGATTAAAAGTGCTCAAGGTCTTCTAGCTTTGGGGGAATAAGTGAGTCAGGGAGTTGGAAAGGGGGGTAAGTTGAAGGGGTACACCGCTTTTTCATGGGGCACAAGGGGATCGTTGCCTGTGTACGCACACTTACCCCCCCCCCCTCACCGCCTTCTGAATCATAATATCAGACATAGGTCTCCCCTCCTCCTATTAAAACGTTCTAAGTGAATTGTGTAACACTTATGGATGTTTCAGAATTATAATAACATGTTGTAATGATTGAATAAAGTAAAGGATGGTGACTTTACCACTTCTTGCCTCCACCAGGTAAGGATTCTGCAGTGAATAATTATGGTGTAATATCATTATCGCACCTATTAACCTTCAATTACCACATCCAACCTTGCCCTATGAATGTGGAAATCGTGAAAGAGAGGGCGCAACAATAATATTTCACTAATTCATATTTCAAGGGCTCAGCATAGCTTTTGATGGTAGAACTCATTAATTATTCGATCATTATTCTAACTTATAAAATATTTATAAATCTAGTCATCAGCGAATAGAATAGAATTAATTCGGTTATTTTTTTTCTCTCAGCTGGGTATTCTTACAGTTTATGCACAGTACATGAGAACCAGAAAAGTACAGTAGAAACAATTAGGCCGGCAATAGACGGACTGCTTCAAGTCTTCAAGTCTGGGCGCACGGCCGTTTGGTAGTCAGCCATGGCGAGGGGAGTGTTTATCGCTCATTTCTAAAAACATGTGCCCCGTACGACGCTGCAGATGTCTTCAAGGTCAACTAGTCAACTTTTAACAGGACGGCTAGTAGTGAAACTAGAGCCACGCGCCGAGACTAATTGTTTCTACTGTAAATTACTGGAGAAAAGAAGGAAATTTGATGTTATGATGTATTTCGAGCAACAAAATAATAGATCCCATGATTATAATACAAGATCAGGAAGAATGCTTCCAGACGAGTGTTTTTACAGTATCAGGGAGTTCTATGAGCGAGGATAGCATAAAAGAAATGAATTAGTATAATGTAACGAAGAATAGAAAAAGACTATCTTGATTTTTATATAAAGAAACTGTGATATACACAAAAAGTTTATAAATTCTTGGACAATATAGCATTTCATGTGTGTTAACTGTGAAAATGCTGATGAAGCTTCTCTTTAGAAACCGAATACGTCTCAGTATAAGTGAGTAGAAACCATAATTTAAAAATAAATACATTTGTTTATTTATTTACAAGTCAATGATCTCCACTGGGTCTGATGAGACCCGTAGTGGTACAAAACAAATTAAATAATACTATACTAGTCTACAGAATATATACATGTAAAAGTAACTATAAAATTGATCAATATTAGAGAATTAAGAAAGAAAGAAAAGAAAATAATAATAATCTAGAGATAAAGAACCATGCAATTAATAAATCAGGTATAGGCAATTCATTATCCTTATGATTAACCTTATTGTAGAAGAGACAGAAATAAAATAAGATAAAAATATGAATAAAGAAAACTCCTCCTTGTTTCTTTTAGCATGCATTTCCAAATAAACATACAATAGGCTGAACATTAACCTGAGGAAGTTAAGGCGCGACTCCACCAACCGAACATGTCTGCCGAACATTGTTGGCGAATACAAAAAACAGACAATCATTAAACATATGGTTCACCGAACATGTTCGTAAGTTCAATTGAAATGTTCGGTCTGTGAGCGAACAGTGACGACCAACACAGGTTCCCACCACACCGATCATAATGTTCGAGAAGGCGTCCACACCAAACCAACTCCAAAAAATGTTCGGCGAGATCAGCTGATTCCAGCGAACACTGTTCGCCGAGCATGTTCGGTTGGTGGAGACGCGGCTTTAGTTTCCAGCAGCAATAGTTAGGTGCCGGTATAATCGTTTACGAAATAGTGAGAAGGATGGCGAGAGGATGAAAATGCAGTGTCAGTTTTGATAATAGATTTTTCACAAGGATTTCGTTATGGAAGAATCAGAGAATTTATTTGTAATGACGATTGCAAAACATGCTTCATTGAAATGTACATGCAAGGAGAAGAAAATTCAAATTCAAAAACATAGATAGCTTCGATAGGAGAGTCTTCAATATTTAAATATTTAAACTTTTAAATATTTATCAAAAAAATATTTCAAAGTGAAATTTTGAAAGTGAAGTACTCTGTTTCCCAGACTACAAACCCCAAGCCAGACATCGCGAAAAAGCTGTTAGCTTTTCTATTGTTTTAAGACCCCGAACGTTTCCAACAAAAACGCGCTACGTTAGATTTCCCTGCGCTACAGAATTTCCCAGCAAGTGTCTGAGGCAGAATTTTCATCCGCCTCGGAAAAGCGTCACGTTGAAGAATCGCATCGGAATATTTTTATTTCGCTGAGGGTCCTTGGGGATGTTGATTTTGTGGGAAGGGGGGAGCCCCTCTCAAGTACCTCTCTTTTGGTGAGCGCGTCTGTTGACACAGGGCACATACGTGAGGGGGGCTGGGCCCCCAGACAAACCCCCCCCTCTAGGAAAAGGGGGTCCTCCTTCAATCTACAGACCGATTACTGTCATGTGTGTCCACCAGGAGTCCCCCTTTTTTATCACCCCCTCTTTCTTTTTCAAACAAAGCTGTCGATATTTTTTTACCTCCACCACCTCCATGAAAACTTTACATTGAATTCCCTTTGTGGTTTGTGGGGAGGATGATGGTTTATTACTTGAATTCAAGTGGAAATTATATTGTTGAAAGCCTTATTCTAACTTTGGGCTTAATTGCTGGCTGTATCATGGCAACATTGTTGGCTTAGTACTGGGTCAATGCCAAGCCTCTTTCAAGTCTAGAGGACTTCATTGTCATCTTCCTAGTACAGGTTATGGTAAAGTTCAATAAAGTTCAAATATTCAATTCAAATAATTTTTATTTTGTCCAAAATACATTAACAATTTAACCAAAAGAAATCTTTTGGTTAGCGGGCCGCTTAGCGCAGTTGGTTGGGGCGTCGCAACTTCAGCTTGCTGTCGTTTAAGTAGTCGTGGGTTCGAATCCCGCTCCACCGTCAGGCATTTATGTGTAATCATTCACCTCATTACCCACGCACAAGTCTCGGACTCATGTGGGCATCATCTCCAATAAAAATATCACTATTAACTTAACAAAAATATAATCAAATTCAATAAGATAGATGTCACGACATATCCTTAGCCTACTGAAAAACAAAACTTACAAAATATTTGGGGGAAAAAATACTGCTTGCTGATTTAGAATATAATACGTTTGCAAGCAGGAGCACAGTTGAATAAAAATTGTTGTGTCCCATAAGTTGCACAAGTTAGTAAAATAGAAACGTCACTCTGTTCAGAATCACCCCTATTATTCAAATTCCATCTCTATTTGTATACTTCTCAGTACAAAAATGTTGTTTTTTTTTTAAGGGTGAAGCACCACACAGGTCTGAGACTTGTGCGTGGGTAATGAGTTGGATTTGATGAGTTGGACCTACAGTTTTACTGGGGATCTGAACCACCTGACGAATTAAATTATTATTATTATTATTATTATTATTATTTATTATTATTATTATTATTATTATTATTATTATTATTATTATTATTATTATTATTATTATTATTATTATTATTATTATTATTAGAATAGAATAGAAAAATCTTTTATTCACTCAAAATTACATAACCTTAAGCTAACCTGCAAGGTTGCTTGACAAGGATCAAGACAACAAATCAAATTTCTTTTTACAATAAAAATTTATGTAAGATTATTTTCACAATAATTAGAATTTAACGAACTTAATCAAATTAATACTGTTTTAAAATTACAATTGTTGACTCAGCTCTCAATTACAACATAAAATAATAACTTCAATCAACCTCAATCAGTAATTTCTCCATTAAATGAAATTGCTTAGGAACAACTGAACTAAACATTGTCTAACGTATAATGATTAAGCCAAACCTTTAAATTTTGCTTCAACAATTTCATATTTACAAACTTAGTGCAGCACTCAGGTAAATCATTAAATATTTTTGGAACAATATATGATAAATTATTCTTTGCAATATTATTATGTGCAAATGGAACAATATATCTCTCATTTCTCAAGCCATAACGGCTTTCTTTAAGAACTAAATACTTTTTACTAAAATAATTCTCCATTATTATTGTGAAGAAAAATAAACCTTTAATACTTAAAACGTTACACCTGTTCAAGAGGGTTTCATATGGAATTCTTCTAGGTGAATCACTAGTCAAACATAAATTTTTTTCTGAACACAAGTTATTCTTCTCAAATAAACATCACTGGCATAACCCCACCCTTGTAAACCATATCTCATGATAGACTCACCCAAAGCTATGTACATCATCCTCTTCACTTTACTAGGAATTAAATCTTTCACATAATGCATTCTGGCTATTAGAACTTGTTTCAATCTGTTACAAACATTTTTAATGTGTATATCCCATCGAAAATAATTGTCTACTGTTACACCAAGATACTTGTATGAAGAACAATTCAAGATAAATTGACAATCCCTGGTACATTTTTCTCTTTTGTAACTTGAAACATTCACAACAATGGTACTTAATTTTTGGCTCTCTAATGCTACTCATATATGGTGTAGTTATATGTAACACCTTTGTTTAACAACATTGATATTCAAAAAATTATTGTGAGACCATTTCGCAAGAGTATTAGTATCATATTGTAGCCGTATTTCTGCTGTTTCTAAAGCGGCGTTCTCGTAGGTCCTGTTTGTAACGGTGACCTATTAGATTGGCCAGCAAAAAAGACACTGTTCTCTGCTGAAAATCACTTCCCGGTGGTTCGGAACCCACCTAAAACTGTAGGTCCAACTCATAAATCACAATCATCCAACTCATTACCCACGCACAGGTCTCAGACCTATGTGGGCTTCATCCTCAAGAAAAAAAAAGAAAAAAAACTCATGAGCAAAAATCAGTAAGATATCATCTGCAAACATGAATATTTTAACATGAAACATTATTAGTAGTAGTAGTAGTATTAATAATATTATTATTATCAATTAATTGTGCTGATATGCACATGCACCATTCAATTAAGGTAACCTCGCAACTAACCTTGCCATTTAACTGGCTTGGTTTTTTTGAACATCATTATTATGCTTCCCAATTAATTGTTGTTGTATATTAGTTAATTTTTTGTATGCTGATAGAATACCGTGACTATCACTTGCCCACATTCTTTCGGTTCCTTGACCTTGATTGAGTCATTGACCTTCAAAGTTCCCATAATTTTTCACGTTTTTTTTGCATATTGTGATTATTTGCTTAGTTATTCTCGAAATAAAACCAATAGATTTGGGCATCATCTTAAATCTTAAAAAAATACAATAGGCCTACTTCAACTACAAACTTAACGACAATCCATTCAAAAATTTTATCTCACATACTCAAACAAAACAAATTTTAGTCATTCAATTTGAAAAATTCAGAAATATCTTTTAGAGTATTAAATAGAATAAATCGAAGTCCTTCATCGTTTATATAGAACTTGGTGATTGTGTTTTCCAGAAGATTCAAGCTATATTTTAATATGTATGCTATCTTAGTATGGGGTAATTCATCAAAACAAAACCTTGATAGGGTATTTAAGATCCAAAAGAAAGCGGTTAGGTGTATAGAAAGTGTAAATAGATTAGATTCATGAGGCCGTTGTTCAAGAGACTTGGTCTCCTAACTGTACCCTGCTTATATGTGTATGAAGCTACTTTATATGTAAAAACGATTGATATTAACCAAAATCTTGATGTACACGATTATAATACAAGAAGCCGAGGAGATTATCACTTGGTGAGTCACAATAGTAGCTTATTCAAACAAAAACCTAGTTATAGGAAATTCTACAACAAGCTACCGCAGTTTTTGAAGAGTCTTGAAAATATAGAAATATTTAAAAAACAATTGAAGAAATATTTAGTTGATAAAGCTTTTTATAGTGTACAAGAGTTCCTTTCACATCAAAATTAAGCCTTACCTCAACTAATTGATATAGTAATTATGGTATCTAGTGTATAATATTGTTGATCTGACTTGTCTTATACTCCTTAACTGGAGTCTCCAAGACGTAATCTACAAAAAAAAAAAAAAAAATAGAAAGAGTAAATAGATTAGATTCATGAGGCCGTTGTTCAAGAGACTTGGTCTCCTAACTGTACCCTGCTTATATGTGTATGAAGCTACTTTATATGTAAAAACGATTGATATTAACCAAAATCTTGACGTACACGATTATAATACAAGCCGAGGAGATTATTGTTTAAATCTGTTATTTTATGGTGCCCCATACAGAGTAATCTAGAGGCACCTACTTATAAATTTTTTTGTCTCTTTTTACAGGGCACAAATATATTGTTTATGTACCATGCTTATCACAAATGTGATTTAATAAAGTGTTAATTTTCAATAAAGTTTACAATAAAGATTATCACTTGGTGAGTCACAATAGTAGCTTATTCAAACAAAAACCTAGTTTTGTTGGTAGAAAACTCTACAACAAGCTACTGCAGTTTTTAGAGAAATATTAAAAAAATAATATAGAAATATATAGTTGATATAGAAATATTTAAAAAACAATTGAAAAAATGTTTTGTTGATAACGCTTTTTATAGTGTAGGCTACACGAGTTAGTTTTACATCAAAATTAAGCCTCACCTCAACTAATTGATATAGTAATTACTGTATAAGATTGTATAATTGTTGATCTGACTTGCCTTATACTCCTTAACTGGAGTCTCCAAGATATAATCTACAAAAAAAAATCAGACGTAAACATAACCTATGCTTACAAATATTTGAACTACTGTAAAAATTTAGTAGCCTAATAGAGACAGTTTTGGGCTAAAAGCCTGTTGATTCTTTACAATAAGTTGTCTTCTGACTGTATCAATAAATAAATAACACCCGAAATTACCAACCAGCTTAACTCCAGACCTTTTTTCTGGAATGTCACGTTTCCGTTCATTTGTCCCCCCGCCATTTGTGGGACAAAAACGAGAACCAGCCTCCAACAGAGACAATAGAATATTGGCAAAAAAGTGTTGCCCGACACAAAAATGTCGCCAGTAAGGAGTGTCGCACATTATTTTGTGTTGTAATTATTTCCAGCTACTGCTAGGCAACTGAGAGCACCTCCCTACCCTGTCCACAACTAACTGCCACTGTAATAAAAGTAAATCAGTTGCCTGGTTAGCTGTTGTGGGGGTGAGGCTGTGTCGAGGTGAGGGGGGGGGGTGTTGTCAGGGGCTCAAAAAGGTGTGAGAAGGGTAGCAGTGTAATTGCACTTGGCCAGCGTCGTGTATTTTACGAGGTAACGCGTTTTTCGCTCTTTGCTTTTACTTCATCACTGATTTGTTTTTTGATCGTATCTCTTTCTGTTTCTTTTATTTTTTCTCTTCATTCTCTTTATCGTCTTTATCAGTTCAATTTTTGTTAATCTTTTTATTTAATTCTCAGTCTTCATTCTCTTTTTGTTCTTTTTATTCCCTTTATTTTTTCTCTTCATTCTCTTTATCCTCTTTATTTGTTTAATTTTCTTTATTCTTTCTTTAACTTTCTGTCTTCATTCTCTTCAACTATATTATTGTCTTTATTCTTTTCATTCACTTTATAATTTTTTCCGTTTTATTCTCTTCATTATTTTCATTCTGCTTCATATTTCCATTTTCTTTATCCTCTTTATTCTCTTTATTCGCTTTATTCTCTATGTCCTCTTTATTTTGTCTTCATCCTCCTTATTCTTTTCATTCTCTTTATTCGTTTTATTCTTCTCAATATTCTTATTCTCTGAATTCTCCTCATTTTTGAGGTTGAGTTTAAGACTTTATAGTCTCAACTCCGCCTGATAAAGAATTTTTTCATACATATTTTCTCTTTATTATCCCTCTTTTTCCATTTTCACTTTATTCTCTTTCTAAACGTCTTTTTATCGTCTTTATTCTCACTGTACTTTATATTCCTCAATCTCTTCATTTTTTATTCTCTTTATCCTCTTCATTCTCTTTATTCTTTTTATTCTTTCTATTGTCTTAATTCTCTTCTCTCTCTTCATTCTCTTTATTCTTTTTATTCTTTCTATAGTCTTAATTCTCTTCTCTCTCTTCATTCTCTTCGATCTCTTCATTCTCTTCACTCTCTTCATTCTTTCTATTTTCTTTATTATTTTAATTATCTTTATTCTCTTTGTTACCTTTTCTACCGTTATTCTGTTTATTCTCTTCGTTATCTTCGTTCTCTCTATTCTCTTCACTTTCTTCATTCATTCTCTTTATAATCTATATTCTCCATATTCTCTTTATTCTCTTTATCATCTTCATTCCCTGTATCCTCTTTATTCCCTTTATGCCTTTTTTCTATTCTCTTAATTCTCTTCATTGTCCTTATTCTTTTTACCCTCTTTATTGATCAGTTTCATCGTTCAAGAGAGGAAATCGCATTAAATAATCGAGTTATTGCATTGAAGTCTGAGATAGATACCTCACAAAACTTCACATCGTTGGTTGAGTTCATGGGAGCCTTCACATTAACCGATAAATGTTACCGGTGGCGTCTGATTGGTCTATTCAAATTCATAGTCGTTGACAAGATTAAATAGACCAATCAGACGCCACCGGTAACATTTACCGGTCATGGTAAAGCTCCCAGGAACTTAACCATTCACATTACATGAGGGTATCAATTTGTAGATTTTCACATTCTCCAAAATGGTGGCCGAATTAGGTGTTCAAACTTGTTCACTTAGGACCAGTGACTCATAATATCAAAACATAAAATCATAACTATAGTCATGTTCCAAGTAACGTACAGAATTTTCTGAATCTGAAAAATTCAATCCCATTCCCCCATACCATGTCCTGTGCAACGTATAAAGTGAAAAGGATGATTTCTTCCACAAGGTTTCCTATATAAGCAACCTGTGTGTAATAAAGGTGTCGAGAAAAGTGTTTTAGTGGCATCACACAGTTTCCTCTCAGCTCCAAGCAGGAAGATGATATCCTTTATCCTGCGTCTGAAGACTGAAGACGAGAAGGATGCATTAGTCAAGGATTACTTTGGTGAGTGGTGGGGAAGGGTGGGGGAACACTGTTTGCACTTATTGCATGCTTTTAGCGTCTTTGTCTGTAGAGTCAATCGATCATCAGCCATAATAAAATATGAAGACGTATGTCGCCTCCAAAAACCAAATTATTCAGCGCGCCTGAAAGAGATGCTAAACACTTTTTAGTGGAATTTCTTGTCGCTTGTCTTCTTAATGCTATGATTCAGTGTTAGAGAGTTTGCGCTAATTTCCCCTTACCCAAGGTAATTAGAAGACTAGGTAGTGTTCAAAAGCATGATGCGCAGTAGCAAGATACAGCCAGCTGATGCAGTGACGGCATCCGGGTGTTTTTTCACAATTTCGCCTATTTTTTACGTGTTTAATTGCAAAAATGTATAAGTATTTTTCTTAAAATAAGATAAAATATGCTAGTTTTAAGTGACTGACAATTGAACAAACTGACAAATATACATAAACAGAATTTATTAATTTCGAATCCCTCTAAGTGCTAGTACTTAGCACTTGTTTGCATAATGGCGGAATGTTGACTGATATTTTTGTACAGTAGCATTCATCGATTTCCATCAGCTATTCAATACTGCTGTCAATATCCGCCATTGCGGAAGTCTTCAGTATAAACTAATAGCACTTAAAGGGATTCGAAATTAATAAATTCTGTTCATAAAATATGCTTTTCAAGAAATTTGAACGTCTAAGGTTCATGATATATTTAATTGTTAATCTACAGCATTTTTAATACGTTCATACAGTTATTCAGTTTAGAGAACTTTAGAGAAATTTGGACGTCTCCTGAGGTTCATGGTATATTTAACTGTTAATCTACAGCACTTTTGATACAATACAATATTATTTAATTCAGAGAAACCGATAATGTTATAGCATGTACCTTACATCAAGGAAAGTCCTACTCGGGTATTTAAGTTATTTTATTTGTCTTCAAACTCACTACAATAAATTTTTAAGCACTATGGAAGATTGAATATTCAATTTTAAAATAAAATTTATCAGAGAAATAGATATGCAATTCCAGTAAGCTCATAATAATTAGTTGAAGATCAATTATATGATTCAGGTTAATAAAATATATTTTCTCCAACCAATTACCATGAAAAATTGAATTTTTAATCTTTTACAGTACTTGGAAGTTATTGAATAATGAGGCGAAATTGTCATAACCACATTCATTAAAACTTTGAAAAACTTGTATCGGTTGTTACACTATTATCAATCTCAATCAAACTAAAACTAAACAATCAAACTAAACAGAGAAGCTTAATATACAATTGACAATTTCGCCTATTTCACAATATCACCTTCGCCACTACAAGAAGACTTAGAAATTAGTTGAAGTGAATTTATACACGAATAAAATAACTCGAATACCCGAGAAGTACTATTCTTGATGTGATGTACATGCTACAACATTATCGAGTGCTCTGAATTTATTAAATAATTGTATATTTGTTTCAAAACTGACGTAGATTAACAGTTGAATATACCACAAACCATAAGAGACGTCCAAGTTTCTTCATAATCATTATTATAAGGGAAAAAAGGAAAGGCTTGGGTGTCTTCTTCAATGGGAACATATGATTTTCAAAATGAGCCTTTCCATCATATGAAATTGGAATCAGATTCATAGAATCAGATGCTCGGGCCGTAGCATCTGGTTATTCATCTGTATGAACCTTATTCATAGTTTGTTATTTGTATATTTCATTTCAGTTTCAATTAAGTATAATAGCGAGTGATTTATAAGTAAATGATACACAAATTTAATTAATATTTTTTTATAAAAGCATTCAACATAAATCTAAAATCTAATTTGAGCAATCAGCTGTCTCATTAATTCATTTTTTGAAGGATGAAGCTTACATAGTTCTTAGACCTGTGCGTGGATGATTGTGATTGATGAGTTGGACCTACAGTTTTAGGTGGGTTCCGAACCACCGGGAAGTGATTTTACAGCAGAGAACAGTGTCTTTTTTGCTGGCCAAGCTAATCGGTTACCGTTACAAACAGGACCCAGGAGAACGCAGCTTAACTCTATCTGATTGAGCATACACCTGCTACGGCTCACGGCTTTCACTTCCCTTAAAAACACAGCCTTGTTGATGTGATACAGAGTGACCTTCTGAGAAAAACAGACATGAAATAGACTACACGAATTGAATGATTTCAATTGAGGATAGGTCTGATGCCTGTGTTCAATTTTGCGATGGTGATTATTATTGAGTACATGGAGTATGTTGCTCTGTGCAAGCACCTCTGTCAGGTCTACTGTTAAAATATCGTTTTAACGATCGTTTTTAGGCGTGAGGTCTACTGTTCATGGCACTACTAGTTTATTCAGTGTTAAATCCACCAGTAAACTATTTCCAACAAATTCCTTTTCTTCTTTGTTCTCATCTCAGGTTGTGGTTGCTGCTGGGTCTACTCTTATCCTCTAAAGAAGATGTGAAAATTAACTTCACATATTCCTCGCCCTCCTTTTTCAGCGGGTGGTGAAGAGACACCCCATCTTTCGCTGTGGATGTGAAAGTCCCGTGTACCGTTACCCTATAAAGCTGAATCAGCACTGTTAAACAGCTAGACAGCCTGTCGCAGTCACTTGATATACGTTGCCCGCTAACCGTTTGGAGGGAACAGCAATTTCTTCAATAATTAGGTCTTTCCGAACAAATTTCTAATTCCTCTGGAAAATTCACTGCCTCATTTTCTCCTCTTATCTTTCTTATCTTGCAACACTAGATTTTCATTTCTGAAATAGAAAGGAAACCACATTTAGACCTGTATCTACGAATGTTCCTTGACTCGAGGGATTCTTGAAATCCCTATTAAAATGTTTTATATATATGTATATATAATACATTATATATGTATATAATACATTTCAAGGGTCCCTGGAGCCTAGAGAAACTGAAAAAACGTTCATGAAAAAGGCTCATTCTAAGAATCTGATAAGGTGACCTTTTTTGGTGGAAGGATCTTACATAGGTCTGAGACCTCATGATGGTGATTGATGAGTTGGACCCAAAGTTTTAGCTGGGTTCCAAACCACAGGGAAGTGATTTTACAGCAGATAACAAAGTCTCTTTTGCTGGCCAATCCAATTAGTCACCCTTGCAAAGAGGGCTCAGGAGTTCGTAGCTTATCTTTCTCTAATTGAACAGATACTACGGCTCTCGGCTATCACTTGCCGACTTATGGAGTAGATCCCTGAAACGAATTGATGAGTAATCTAACATGAATATGAAATAAAATTTCACAACATTTAATAATGATGTAAAAATCATGTTGCTGATAATATTTACTAATTTAAAATAGAGCCAACATTAAGGCTATTCACAAAAATTAAATATATTGTGGTACGGTAGTGAGTTATTTCATACATGAGTTACAGATTATTATGCAGTATTGCTATACAAATGGTTTCATTCAAAACCACAATTACTAATCAGAATTACAATTACAATTACAATTACAATTACAATTATTAATGTAGTATTGATGATAATTATTATCATGCTAGTAGAATCATACCCCTTGATTTCAAAGTTTAGTTTTCCATAGTTAACGTTTCTTCACACAACACATAATTTGTTTGTTTTTAGTTTTTCAATTTTTTTTGGAGGATTTTCCTGTGACTTACATACTGTATTTTTGCGTAGACTGTAAGTTTGTCTATCACAATTATTAAGGGTAGGCTATTTTTAGTACAAAACAAATATGCTTCATTACAATTTTTCAATTTTATAAATTTTCTTCATTTTCCTCTTCTGAAATGCGTCCAAATGATATATTTACAGCCTCAAACGAATGAATTATTCCAAATCAATTCCACTAATAGGAAATTGATAATTGATTTTATTGAGCCAAAATGCAATCAATGTAACATAGGCCAAGTCGATTAAACAGATAAATTATTATGAATAACAGTCAACACATTACAAAACAAACATGGTATAGTAGAAATACTAACAAAGATATATGAACTACTTAAGAACTACAGAAATATTATAAGATAAACGACTAAATAAAGTCTAATCATTCCAAGTAATAAGCACATTATATTAATAGATTAAAAAGTAAATTAATAAAATTCCAGTAGAATAAATAAGATTGGCAAAGATAAGTAGACCTAAGGCAATGGGGTATTTAGAAGGTTAAAGTGTAGTCGAGAAGGGTGGAGGAGATGGAGGAGATGGAGGAGATGGAGGAGATGGTGGAGAGGGAGGAGAGGGAGAAGAGGGTGGAGAGGGAGGAGAGGGATGAGAGGGAGGAGAGGAAGGAGAGGGATGAGAGGGAGGAGATGGAGGAGAGGGAGGAGAGGGAGGAGAGGGAGGAGAGGGAGGAGAGGGAGGAGAGGGAGGAGAGGGAGGAGAGGGAGGAGAGGGAGGAGAGGGGAGAGAGGGAGGAGAGGGTGGAGAGGGGTGAGAGTCAAAGCTATTACCTGAGGTTATATAAGATAATAACATCATTACCAACTTGAGAGACACCCTTCAACTTAAGAGATTTCTGGCGCAGCTTATGACGAGTATTATATTGAATAAATAAATAAATACTTTATTTCCAATCAATAATTAATTAAAACTATAAAACAATATAATATATATTAGCAAATTAAATGGGAATCTAATAACTATAGAACTGCATTTTTTGGAAATTACCCTACTCAACTATGGTTTACCCAATGTTGCAATTGCTTGGAAAAGGAAAGAAGTGGTACGCAACATGTTTATATCTTGTGATTTTTTATTGCGGATGATGCCAACATGAGTCTAGAAACTTGTGCGTGGGTAATGAGGTGAATGGGTGAATGATGAGAAACATCCATGGTTGAATGAGATTCGAACCCATGGCTGCAGGAAACAAAGCCAGCCAGAGTCTTATCTTATCACAGACCATCGCTCCAACCAACTGCGCTATAATAATAATAATAATAATAATAATTTCTCTGGATGATGGAGAACACATCCAGAGGAGTTTATTGATATAAGCTCAAACATGACAATATATTATTAAATATAAAACACAGTGATTTAATTGCTAAATTAAAAAAATATATAATTTCCCGCTATCAGAGCATCTCGTGAAATGGTACGCCAGGAGCTACAGAGTGATTCTTACTATACTTAAAATCCCAATTCTGTATAAATTCATGCTATACGTTCAATTTATTTAAAGAAAAAATAATGAAAATATGGAGTAAGTAGAAAATTTTTCATAAAAACGGGGTCAAGAAGGGGAAACGTTGAGACAAAATGATGGAGAAAGAGGAAAGGAAACGAGTGTTGAAAAATTGATTGATCAGAAGGGGAAAGGGGGAATTGGAAGTCTGGGAAATGCGACGGGGAAATGGGAAGTCTGGAAATCTTACGGAAAGTGAGGGGAAATGTGTAACTGAACCGTATTTTGCGAGAAGGGTGACAACAAGGTATTATCCAATAGCAAGGAATACAATCGCTTACCAACTCCCTCTTTATATCGCAAAATTTGATACCCAAAAACAGTGGAAAACCGGGAGAAAGTGAAGGGGATTTAAGCCTCTGAATTTTCAATAACAATATATAAAAATATATAGAAACTGCTCCTATAGCAGGTGAGAGCTTCTGTTTCAGATTTTATCCCCCCTAGAATGTGTTTTCAGCTTGTGTTTCCCCTGTATAAGGAAAAAAATCTCCACTGTCTAAGATATCAAATTCTAAAAATTCATATTTTTAAGAAGAAGCTGCGTTCTCGTAGGACCTGTTTGTAACGGTGACCAAATAGACCAGCAAAAAAGACACTGTTCTCTGCTGTAAAATCACTTCCCGGTGGTTCGGAACCCACCTAAAACTGTAGGTCCAACTCATCAATCACCATCATTCAACTCATTACCCACGCACAGGTCTAAGACCTATGTGGGCTTCATCCTCAAAAAAAAAAGAAAAAAGAAGATATATTGAAAATGAAAATAGCTGTTCTATATAAAAAGGGAACTTTGTTTCAGGTTTTATCCCCACCTAAAAAATCGTTTTAACTGGTACTCCTCTGAACAAGAAAAAACAAACTAACTTCACATCTGTCTAGGATGAAAAATGTTTGTAAATTTATACTTATTATGAATAATAAAACTTGAAGTTGTTAGCCTACAAACACATTTATTGAAAACCGTGAGATACTAGTTTCAGTTGTTACACCATTATCAATGTCAAACAAACTAGAACGAAAGTACTGAGTAGCTTTTACTAAACACGAAACACTAAAAACGCGAAAGTGCCAGGGGTTAATTTCAGTGGGAACGCAAGGGAACGGCGTTCCCTTAACTCCCAAGAGTGCCGGAACGCAAGGGAACAGTTTGCGCCAATCTGACCCCAAAGTTGTCTCATCTATTTATTCAGCCTTAAAGACTGCGTTCACACTATCCTCAATTTCAGCAGCAGTTTTTCGCTAATTCTGCAGAGCACATTAGCTTAAATGGGGAAACTGTATTAGATAAGAAAAGCTGTTCAGACTGTCCTCACCAGACGAGCTGAAAGATTTTGTGGGCAGCTAGCGCGCTGAAAGAATCTATCTGCAGTGATAGAGTTTATGACTCATACTCTAAGAATACCGAAACCTAAATCACGTAGAAATGGAGATAGAGAACTTGTGATTTCAGATTCGGATTCAGCGTTCTAATTTCATAATTAGAAACAGAATTTTTATTAATTTCGAATTCCTTTAATTGATATTACTTTATACTGAAGACTTCCACAATGGCGGATATTGGCAACAGCATTGAACAGCTGATGGGAATCGATGAATGCTACTGTACAAAAATATCAGTCACCACCGGGAATCGAACCACGGACCTCTCAATTGCCGGTTGAGCGCCCTTAACCACTAGACCATGGAGACCTTTCTGTACAGCAGCATTCATTTTCAACTTGGCCATATCGGCTCGCATCTCACAAGTTAGTTTGAAGTGACTGACAAATATACATAAACAGAATTTTTATCAATTTCGAATTCCTCTAATTGCTATTACTTTATACTGAAGACTTAATAAAAATTCTGTTTATGTATATTTGTCAGTTTATTCAATTGTCAGTCACTTCAAACTAACGTGTGAGATACGAGCCGATATGGCCAAGTTGAAAATGAATGCTGCTGTACAGAAAGGTCTCCATGGTCTAGTGGTTAAGGGCGCTCAACCGGCAATTGAGAGGTCCGTGGTTCGATTCCCGGTGGTGACTGATATTTTTGTACAGTAGCATTCATCGATTCCCATCAGCTGTTCAATGCTGTTGTCAATATCCGCCATTGCGGAAGTCTTCAGTACAAAGTAATAGCAATTAAAGGAATTCGAAATTAATAAAAATTCTGTTTATGTATATTTGTCAGTTTATTCAATTGTCAGTCACTTCAAACTAACTTAATAATTGGGTTATCAAGCCTTTTTATTTTTCTGCCTGTTGTCTTTTCTTTTTCAAGAAGTGGGTTTATTTTGAAGGTATAAAAATTGTTCTGTAATTTTTAAGATAGGTGAAATGTTTTTGTAAAATATAAAAAATTACAGTTCAAGCTGTGACGTTGGAAATACAATCAGCCTATCGCAGACACTTTCTCCCTCAGTCAATAGTATAATTCCCTGTTAAGTATAAATATTAAGCTACTCTGAACTTTAGTTTCAGTTTGTTTAAGATTTATAATGGTATAACAACCGAGACTAGTATAAAATAATGTGGTTGTGACAACTTCATGTCGAGGATTTATTAATTATAGATATCCATTCATTATGGATATCTTCCACAATATCACCTTCGCTACTACAAAGAAAGGAAAATGAAAATCACTGTTTCTGTAGTGAGTGGGAACTTCTGTTTTTGATCCTATCTCCTTTGAATGTACTTGGGTACTTGAATGTACTCTCAATGTATATTGAATGTACTCCCTCTGAACAAGAGAAAAACATCAACCCTGTCAAAAATGTTTAGACATTTTCAGAAATTGATATTTTCAAGAGATTTAATGCTCAACACATTGAATGCTCAACTCATATTTATTCTAGTTAAAAACTTTCTTTTCTACTATTATTTTAGTAGATTATTACGAAAACACGAGTGTTTCCTACTTCTGAGTCAGCAATTCTCTATTACTTGACCATTACAACTACTGTAGAATATATATATATATATATATATATATATATATATATATATATATATTCATATATTAGACTGTCCAGTTACTAAGATGTCATCTTAAAGGATTATTTGAAGTGTACATATCCCCTGTGTGACGGAGGCTGGCAGACAAGGAAGGGCTTAGGCATAGATACAGTAAAGTACACAATATATATCTGTAGCTTTGGACACAGCACATATAGATATACCTTACTGTATGTAATATGAGTGGGTCTAGGCTTTCGGGTTGGTGTCCATAACCTAACAAGACTAATAATGATAATTATTGCAAGGTGTCATTGGTGGTTAACAGGCGTCGTGATGTCTCCACTTTAGCAGGGCGTCCTCTGGCGTCTAGTCACCATGTTAATTGCTGCTTTTCGACGTCTCTTACCCTCTTATCACTCCCTTACTCTCGTTCAACCTCTCTCTCACTCACTCTCTCTTCTCTCTTCCCCACTCCCTCCCTCCCTATCACTCACTTGATCTCTCTCACTCCCTCACTCTCACTCTCTCTCTCTCTCTCATTCTCTCTCTCTCTCTCTCTCTCTCTCTCTCTCTCTCTCTCTCTATCTTTCTCTCTTCCCCTCTACGGTCAAGTGTTGATGAGAAGGATACCCTTGAATATCCTCTTCCAAGAATGCACATGTCTATGCTCAAACTTCGCCGTTTCATGTAAATACATCACAATCAGATTATCGTTATCAAATTGCGTATCATATTCATTTCGTTGAATAATTCTTCAGTTAAGCTTTGTAGAATTCATAGAACAATTACAGTACTTATATATTTTTAACAATCTACAATCTAAGACTTTAAGACCGTGCATTTTGTAATCTACATGAATAAAGTAAATAATCTAATCTAATCTCTTTCTCTCTTTGTCTTTCTCACTCACTCACTCTCCCTCTATCTTTCAATGGTGTTGAAGTTTTGAGTTTGGTATTTTATGATTGAATTTGTCAATAAATTAGGCTCGAGGCACACTTGCGTTTTTTCAAGCTGCGTGCACGCAGCTTGCGAACGCCGGCGGTTCAGCGGTAGATGAGTTCTAGTGAAGTACACACTTGAGCGGAGCAAGTGACTTGCAAGCGGCGTGCACGCGACTTGCAAATTGCGCACGCAGCTTTCTGCCCAACCGCCGCGTGCACGCAGCTTCCACAACACTCCGAACGGTGAAAACACGCTCTAGTGTGTATTGAAGAGAAAAAACAAGCGGCATGCACGCCGCTTGAAAACACGCAAGTGTGCACCGAGCCTTAGGTCGTGTTTCTAGCTGATTTATGCTAGGAGTTTTATTGCGTTCAGTTCAGTGTTGTAATTTTCGGTGATGTGTTGTTCAGTCTGTATAGCAATGACCTGAATGCTGAGAGTTTGTGTGGGTTATTAGAGGAGTTGTGTATTAGGGTGTATGTCATTGTTGGTTTTCTGTAATGTTGAAGCTGCTGTGTTGTTGGCTTGTCTTGTAATTACAAAGTACACAAAGTGTTCCAAATCGTCGCTGTTTTTGTGAGATCCGCAAGACTGACAAACGCACACCCCTACTCTCTCTTATATTATGTCAACTTATCAGAACAGCTGAAGAGCAATATAGAACCGCTTGACATAATTTTTCGGGTTTAGGTTTTGAATGGAAAATGCTTTACTGCCTATTTGACTTTCTCAAGTTAGTGTGAAATCCTACAGACTGCACTGATTCTCTGAGTTTGGTCGGAGGGGAGAGTTATGGTGGGGGTTATTGAGGGGTAGATGGGAGGGGGGAGGATTCAGCCACGCATAGTTTGAAAAGTAACTGTGGCCACACAATCAAAGCAAAGCACGGGTACACAGTGTCACAGACTCGTGTCGGCTAGACAAGTTTGAATTGTTGAGGCGGTGGAGACCGCGGGAGGGGGATAGGAATGCTATGTAATAAGAAAGGAATGGGAAGGGGGTAGGGGTTGACTAGAAAGAGACCAAGGCAGAGTCGAGTGTGGTTAAACACAGTACACAGAATTATTCATTATCAAAATGGGAATCTTATTGGGCAAGAATTTGTGGAGGGATCCCAAAGAGGGTTGGTGGGAGCTTGCGTAGGGGGGTAAACATTGTTGGGGGGGTGACAATCAAGGGGGTTATGGTTGGGGGGAGGGAGGTGATGTTGCAAATTTTGGAGCTTTGTCTTTATGAAGACAATGCTGCCATTAATTTTATAATTTTCTTCAGGAAAGTCAAAACGGATTAAGATTATTGTTTTCAGTTTTTTTTTCGGTTTTTCAGTTGTAAGTGAAAAATATTTGCAATTTTTTTACCAAATTTGAAAGCTGACGATTAATTGTTCAACTTTCGCACTCTATATTGAACAATGGTATAACCATTATTATTACCTCCCTCGTTAACACCTTTTCCAAATTACTTAACTTCAATTACATGCAAAAATGTTCCAACCTTGCAACCCATTAAATTTATTGATTTATTACAGACGCATCGATCCAATTAACTTCACAGCAAAATTATTCTCGACATTTCCAACAAAATCCAAGCCATGTGTTCCTCTAAAATTAGTTACTCGAGATTTCAAAATTTATTAGTATAAACAAAGCAACCATTCAAATTTAATCGAATTGGAAATTTATAAATGTGATAGAAAGGAACACAATGCCACTGAACCAATTTATTGAACTTAAATTTCATTAATTATTGGCAAATTCTACCATTCAGTCACCTCAAATTGAATCGACTTGGAAATTTATGAATGTAACACAATACCAGTGAACCAATTTATTCAACAATTTCTTTGATTTATTAATTGACGCACCTAATCCAATTATTAACTTAAATCAATTTTGCAGTAATAATAATTAATAAACGCATGAATTTCACTGGTGAGGAAACTGTTGTGGGTTCTGAGGTAATTATTTATTTTGAAAACAATCCTAACGAAATCAGAGTAGTATTACTATCAATTTATCCAATAATTCACCGATCTAATAAGCACCTGTCTCTAGAACACACGCACACACACACACACACACACACACACACACTTCCGCTCTCATTCACACTCTCTCATCCACTCTTCTCACTCATTCTGTCACTCTCTCCTACTTTCTCCCACTCATTCACTCAACTCTCTCTCTCTTCCTCTCTCTCCAACTCGCACACACACGCACTACATCTTTCCGCCATCTTTCATTCAAGTAACAGTTAATTACCCTGGTTGAAATATTGTTTGGTGCGCTGAGTACTGTCTTTAGCCAGCGCAGCCTTCAAGTGGCTGTAGCAATTAATCTTAGCTATTACACCAGTAATTACTCTTACTTCAGTTTGAATGGTGCTATATATATATCAGCTAGGCAACTGTTGTCTGTCAGTAATATGTATGTATATGTATGTCATGTATGTCAGTATGACTGCGGCCTGTGCGCTGAGAGAAGCCGACATGTGTGACGAACACTTTTGGCGCGTTAATTTGAAACGGCTGCCGCATCGCGTAATTTCCACTGTAATTATCATCATCATTGTCATCGCAGTTTTCACTGAATTTATCATCTTTCTCATTAAAATAATCATCATTGTCACCGTTATTGTATCAGCTTTGTTCAAATAAAATTATTATCATGATTAGCAACTTAAATACAATTTTTATCTGGTCCAGCAAAATTGGCATAATATCAAATCAAATCATCTTTATTCCACAATAACATATAATCTTTTTACATAAAAAAAACTAAAATGATTTTCCTCTATATACTAGCTTAAACGATAGAAAACAAAAAACAGTTACATAGAATCTACTTGATTTCTAATCACTCTTTTGTGGAATTAGGTACCTCCTACAGTTAAAACTGTATTGGAGGTTACCAACCTAATTTAATTCCCTTGGAAAGAAATAAATTACTGAAATATATATACATATATATATATAAATTTGTAAAGAGATCAGTTTTAAATAAGAGTTTAATGCATAATTGCATTCGTTGTAATTTTATCTCAATAAATATATAAGTAAAAATTCAAATACTCTTATTTATAAAATTATACATTGTTCGTATGTCAACAAAGAAGTATCACACTTACTGTACAAAAATAATTAAACCTGAAAAGGTCACTAAATAATTATAATTTGAAGTGATATGTGGCTTAGATTTGAGATATGCCTATCGTAAATAAACTTTTCCTACAGTGACCCGAAAAAGTGTCTATTTTTGCACTAACTGTAGCACGCAAAATAGTCTATTCCTGCACCAGTGCGGGAAAGTAAATTGGAGTGCGGGAATGTACTTCTCCGCACTCCAGATTTGCAACCTAACAACACAAAATAGTGAGCATGTAATACGCAGGTTCCCTATTCTGCATTCAAAAATAGGTTGGCTACTCTGCTTCAGCTGTGAAATAGTTGTTGTAGTTGTTGTTGTTGAAATCGATTTGATTCGAAGATAGGATTTGATTATGTGAGGAATTGTCAGGTTATGTATGTCCTGTTTTGTTCTCTTTAAATTACTTTATACATTACTGTAGGAAAACTTTAATGTGTAATACGAGTGCAAAGTATTGTTTCTGCACTCGAGAAACTTTTTTCACTCGCCTTTGGCTCGTGAAAAAAACTGTTTCTCTCGATGCAGAAAAACTCTATTTTGCACTCTAGTTACACAAATAGCTATTACCATAGATAGTAGTTTCGTTGAATTAAATATGTGTAGGAATATTTACAGACTCAAAGTTAATAATGCAGGCAGAATAGGGAGTAACAAAAAGATGTAAGCAGCTTACTTGTAAGGACAGGAGATTCTCTATTGTAGGTAAGTAGAGTAATAAATTCTAACTAGATTAGATTCTAACTATTCTAACTAAAGCAACAAATTATTGTGAGGAAAGAGGCGAGGTGAACGAGAGGATAAAGAGACGATCGGAGTGAAAACGAGACAGATAGAGACAATTAATAAAAGGATAAAAGGACAAATACGTGTAGGAAAGAGAGCGCACATAGGGTTAAGTTAGATCACGAGTTAGTTAGACAACGGACAATGGTAGAGGAAGGTAGGAAAAATGAGTGGTGGTGGAAAGAACCTGTCGCACGCGCTTATAGATGCGACATCTAGGATCTAGCCACAGTACAGTAATGTAATAATTACAAATAATATTTACGCAGGAACACGGCGGGAAATTCAAAAACTGAGACCTGTTGGTAGCTTGCCGAAACAGGTGTACTGAATCGAGTTTAAAGGAAGCTATGTGCCAAATTTAGTGTTCGTTACCGTTTTTGTGAAATCCGTAAGACAATTTAGATCACAAATTCACCACAACTTTCTTTTATCATATGAATGAGCACAAATTATCTACATCAATCTTAATAAACATGTTTTATGAACATTTTTGCCTAATTTCTTGAATATCATACAACTCAAATATTATGCAGTTACTAATCTATCGGCCGGTTGCACAAAAGCCAATTAAATTTAATCCCCGTAGAATGACGTCATTCAACGGAGATTAGACTTAATGAAGAAAATTTAGTTGCACAAAGCACAATTTACATGCGATAACGCCGATTAGGCTAACCGGCGTAAAAGGTACATAACCGCCCGTTCACTGAGAAATAAATTACACGAACTCCCGTTAAGTTACATTTGGTTATGTTTTTTTTTTTAGGATGAGGCCTACATAGGTCTGAGACCTGTGCGTGGGTAATGAGTTGGATGATGGTGATTGATGAGTTGGACCTACAGTTTTAGGTGAGTTCCGAACCACCGGGAAGTGATTTTACAGCAGAGAACAGTGTCTTTTTTGCTGGCCGATCTAATCGGTCACCGTTACAAACAGGACCTACGAGAACGCAGCTTATCTCTCTGATTGAACAGATACCTGCTACGGCTCACGGCTATCACTTCCCTAAATTAAATTTATTGTATCAGAACACGGAACTGCAAATTAGGTCGTAGGTGTTAAAAACCTTTCAAAATGAATAAAGTCTATTAAAAATATAATAATATTGAAATAGATAGTTGAATAATGATTCAAATAATTCACATTGAAAGATTCTAATCAATTCATCTTTTTTCTTAACTTCAGAATCAGCTGTTGATCAAATTAGTGTTGCCAGATTGTGCCCGTTCGGTTAACGAAAAATAACTAATGGATCTTTGTGAAATAGAAATAAATCTGTTACTCTTACGACAGTTAGTTAACTGACATTAAACTTCTTATCTAATTGGCTTTCGTGCAACCGCCTGATATCATGTAGTATACAACTACAGAGTGATCATGAAGTCGCCCACATGTAAATAAACGTTTCTATAGATAGCAGTTTCGTTAAAATAAATATGAATACTTCTGCAAGAAATAGCATCCCATTTAGTACCGACAACAGATCTAGACACCATTGAAATACATACTGGGTATATGAAGTCTGTAGTATTGTGGAGTTTACTGCTTTGTTAACAAGTCGTTTTTACAAGAGCAGAAAACCGAACGAGAAATTCATGCATTCAGTACAAAGCGAGGCAGCCATTCTGAGCATTTTTTTGTAAAAAATCATGTAATTTGTGTATATTGTACTGATAATAATGATTGCTTACGAATAAATTTGGTTAAAATGTATTTTACCAATCGATTACCTTCTGATGTACGACTCAATGGCCACTCTGTAGTTCAAAAAACTTGGAAAATAAAATCAAATTAATTTGATGCATGTTCAGTTTGATTTTTCAGCTGAATTAGCATGAAATTTTATCAAATAAGAACCTGAATAAAATCACTACCAGATTTCTGAATGGTAAAATTCATAGCAATAGATGTTAACTACCGTCATATTTATTTCTGTAACGAAGCATTCCCAGAATGAACTGTTAGAGTATGACAGGTGGCTGTGCACAGGGTTTTTGGTCATAATTTTTTTTCAAAGTTTATTACTAAGGTATTAAAATGTTGACTATTGCCATGAGAAATTATTTTTTTCATCAAATATTTTATGAAATATGAGAGTTCAAAGTTGAAATTTTTCGGTTTTTGGGGGCAATTGATCTCCCCTACAAGTTATTTTAAACTTTTGATATTTTTTTTAAATGAAAGACACATTGAGGAATAAAATTACATATTTTTCATTCTGATTAAACAATTGGTTTTCTCAAAATAAATGTTTTAAAACATGCGAAAAATTTTAGTTATTCAAAAACTTATTTTGAAAAAACCAATTGTTGAATTGAAATGAAAAGTCTGTCATTCTTTTCCCCAAGGTGTTTTTCAGTTGTAAAAAAATTATCAAATGTTTAAAATAACTTGTAGGTGAGTTCTATTGTCCCCAAAAACTGAAAAATTTCACCTCTGAACTCCCATATTCCATAAAATATTTGATGAAAAAAATAATTTCTCATGGCAATAGTTAACATTTTAATACCTTAATAATATCCAATTTAATGAACTTCGAAAAAAATTATGACCAAAAACCCTGCGCACAGCCTTAAGAACATTATGTATACCGATCAAGTTGAGTAACTGGTATCGATACTAAGAAGTTCTAAAAAAATAACTGTGAATTAGAGTAACAGTTCAAGGACAGTGACAGTTTACTGCTTCTAGCGGACAACGAAGGGTCCGAACCTCATCGAAAGGGTTTATCGACGAAACGTGGTTTGGAGGGGGGGAGGGAAGTTAAAAGGGGTGATTAGGGAATGAGGGGGAGGGGGATGAGTCCTCCCTTTCACCAATAACTCTTAATTTGGCCACCGCCTGAGTGAGAAGCCATTTAAACGGGTAGGTTGGTGAGAGGAGAAGGAGGAGGAGGCCGAAGTGAGGAAGAATTGGAAGAGAAGGAGGCAGAAGGGTAAAAGGGGGAGGAGAAGGGAAAGAACAGAAGAAGGAGAAAAAATGGGAGAAGAAAAAATATGAACGAGAAGAACAAAAAGGGGAGAAATAGAAGGAAAAAAGGGAAGAAGGAGAAGAGAAAAAAGGAGAAAAAGGGGAACAAAAATTTACGGAGAAATAGAGAAGAAGAAGGAGAAAACGTTAAAAAAGGGGAAGAAAAAGAGAAGAAGGAAAATAATATAAGGAGGGAAAGAAAAGACAACATAAAGAAAAGAAGAACAGGAGGAAGACAAAAAAGAGACAAAAGAACTGGGGGAACGCAAAGGAAGAGAAAAGAATAAGGAGAAGAAAAAGAAGGAGAGGGGTAAGGAAAAGGAAAAGGAAAAAAGAAGAAAAAGACACCAATTTCCTTGGAAATGGTCTCTGTTTATTTCTCAATATCTTTCTAATATCAAAACTGACACTGTATTTCAATTAAATTTATAATAAATTATGATTTTCACTCACTTTTACTGGAGATACTGGAAGAATGCATTTCACTTCTAAAGAGAAGCTTCGTCAGCCTGCCGCCAGGGGTCATGTGATGTTGAGATTAGGATGAGCGGCCATTATAATATAATGATTAACAATTGCGTTGTATTTGAATTGTGTTTGGTCATTGAGTAAGTTGGTTCTGTCTTCTTTATGGTGTTTGAATATTTCATATTATTCCAGTGTATTTAGTTTGTGGCCTTTTTAAGTGTGTGTAGGATTTCCAAGTCAGTTTGGATGTTTTTGTGTGAGTGTCCAGTGTTGATTAAGTGATCTGCAAATGTTGAGTCAGTGTTGGAATGTAGTGCTTTGATGTGTTCTTTGTATCTTGTGTTGAATGATCTGCCTGTTTGTCCTATGTAGTACTTGGGGCATGTGTTGCATTTGAGCTTATATATTCCTGGTTTGTTGAATTTGTGAATTGTGCTGTTTGTTAGGTGAGCTGGTTCTTGTTGGATCTGATGATTTAGGTTGTTTGTTGTTCTGAATGCTGTGTTAAATCCGGATTTTTGAAAGATAAGTGTTGATTAAGTGATCTGCAAATGTTGAGTCAGTGTTGGAATGTAGTGCTTTGATGTGTTCTTTGTATCTTGTATTAAATGTAGAATGTACAATGTAAATATACAATGTATCTTATCCTATGTAGTACTTTGGGCATGTGTTGCATTTAAGCTTATATTATATTCCTGGTTTGTTGAATTTTTGAATTGTGCTGTTTGTTAGGTGACATGACTTTTGTTGGAGCTGGTGTTTCAGATTGTTAGTTGTTGTAAATGCTGTGTTAAATCCGGATTTTTGGAATATGTGTGCTATTTTGTGTGATTTTTGTTAAAATATGTATTGTAAATATCGTAAATATTGTAAATATTGTAAAATAATGTATTGTAACAAATCTGTTTTGATTTGCAGGCTTTGTATTTTTGTTTTTCATTTTATTTAGGATTCTATATATGATATTTGTATTGTATCCGTTTTATTGTGCTAAGTATGTGATAGAATTAATTTCTTCTTGGTGGTCAGCTTGTGTGGAACATTTAAGAATCTATGGATCATGGAGTTGCAAGCAGCTAGTTCGTGTTGATGTGGTTGGATGAGTTGTGAATGAGTGTGTCTGTAAGAGTTGGTTCCCTGTAGATTTTGAACGTGTGTATATCTTCTGTGTTCTCAATACCTCACTATTTTCAATTTGTTAGATTTCAAGGTGACAAAGTTTGCAAACTTTTGACAAACCTGTTTATTATGAAGTTCACTCGATTTGGGTTTGAAATGTTTAAAGCAGTTGACGTAGGTAACAGTTTCAAATTACTCATTTGACACTGTCTTGAAGAAATCCTGAGTTCTGATTGGTGTAAACCACTAGACTCTACACTCTAGACTCTAGAGGCAACATCTAAAAGTGAATCATGTTGCATTTTTGTTTTTTTTTTGTTTTATTTGAGGATGAAGCCCACATAGGTCTGAGACCTGTGCGTGGGTAATGAGTTGGATGATTGTGATTTATGAGTTGGACCTACAGTTTTAGGTGGGTTCCGAACCACCGGGAAGCGATTTTCAGCAGAGAACAGTGTCTTTTTTGCTGGCCAATCTAATCGGTCACCGTTACAAACAGGATCTACGAGAACGCAGCTTATCTATCTGATTGAACAGATACCTGCTACGGCTCGCGGCTATCACTTCCCCATGGCATTATAACTATTTTACACTTTTACACTATTTACACTATTTTACACTTATAACTTTTTTATAACTATACTTACAAAACATCTCCGAAATCTAAAGTGAAATTAAATCTACATTAAAAGAAACGTTATTTCACAGTAAACATCCCAAAATACACAGTCTTTCAGTCATCAAAGTACCGGTATTAGCGAACACGATTTAAAAAAAAAAATGAAGAAAAAAATGTAATTAATGACAAGAACAACTATGATTATTCTTATCTCAATCTGATTAATGTCAAGAAAGATTTAAAAATGGTATTAAGGACTCTTTTATTTTTATTTTATTTTTCATTTTTATTATTCAATTTACTTTATTGTTCATTTACTATTACTTATAATAAGTTTACCTTTAATATTGTTTTTTTTCTCTTACTCTTTATATTGTCTTAGTTTTTCTTCTTTTTCTTTATCTCTCTTTATTGTCAATTGCACTTTCTTTTAAAGTTTTTGTGCTGGGACTCCCAAATAGGCCTGCCTCGGGAGTAGCCTACCTAATTTCTTATCAGGTACGGTAATTTCCTTGTTCTGATATTTACATTTCATTGTCTGTTTTATACACAACATAAACAGTATCACTATAGTTTTAATGTATTTTTTAATGATTTATGAATATTCTGTTTATTTTGTTATTTTATATTGTATTGTATCTTTGTATCTGATAAGGAATAAATTTATTATTATTTATTTATTTATTTATAACTTCATTATGCAATGGTTTTTGTCTGACCTGGATAAAGGACCACTTCCTAACCTCTAATAGCTACTTTATAACGTAGTCTTATGTAAATATCACATGAATGTTGGCCAAAAAAAGCTTCTTTACTAAGTTAAGATTTTTTTTTTAGGTTGAAGCCCACATAGGTCTGAGACCTGTGCGTGGGTAATGAGTTGGATGATGGTGATTGATGAGTTGGACCTACAGTTTTAGGTGGGTTCCGAACCACCGGGAAGTGATTTTACAGCAGAGAACAGTGTCTTTTTTGCTGGCCAATCTAATCGGTCACCGTTACGAACAGATAGTGATAGAGGAAGATTTTAGATTTTTTTATGAAGATAAACATTTTGAAATTAAATTATTTTCATTTAGGTTGTAAATTATTGTTTATCGATGTCTATGCCAAATTAGTTGAAATAACGAATAGAGTATCAATTTTTGGTAACAAATCTTTAAAATACACCTTGCTTTCAGGTTGAACGTATTTAGGAGGGAAAGTAGCAATGAGATAATTTCAATTCTGCAACAGCAAGAAAGAGAAACATTCCAATCAGAACTTGCCAACAGGATTGGTTGCAAACGATGAGGAGGAGATGGGATGAAGAGGAAAGAAGAAGAGGAAAGAAGAAGAAGAAAAGCAAGAAGAAAGAGAATAAGAAGAACAAGAAGAAGCCAGCAGCAGTTCTGACTGACTCAATTAGAAGTTGATCATCTCCATTTTGCTTGCGATGATGAAAGTAATAATAATAAGAGAGCATCGCATCACTTTTAATAATTCATTCTATTTGGCGGTCGGTATTCATCTCCTTACTCCTTTATCGTTATCTCTCTTTCTCCTTCTTACAATTATACAAAATACTCTCCCGCACACTCTCTCTCACACTCTCACAGTCAGCGAATAATTTTCTTTTCACTTCTTGTATGCGCACTTCGCTTTCGTTGCTTCTCATTCCAATCCATCTTTTTCTTCACATTTTTCTAATCCTACTCCTCCTCCTCTTCCTCTTTTTCCTCTTCCTCATCCATCCTCCTCCTTCTCCTACTCCTCCCATTCCATCTTCAACCACTCCTCTTCCTTCTCCTCCTTCTCGTTCTTCTCTTCCTCAACCTCCTCCACTACCTCCTCCTCTTCCCTCCTTCTACTTCTCCTCCTCCAATACCTCCTTCTAATTCTCCTCCTCCAATACCTCCTTCTACTTCTCCTCCTCCAATACCTTCTCCTACCACTTTTCCACCTCCTTCTCCTCCTTCTCCTCCTACTCCTACTCCTCCCACTCCATCTTCTACCACTCCTCCTCCTCATCCATCACCTCCTTCTCTTCCTCAACGTTCTCCACTACCTCCTCCTCTTCCTCCTCCTACTTCTCGTCCTCCAACTCCTCTAACTCCTTCTTCTATCACTCTTCCTCCTCCTTCCCCTCCTACTCCTCCTTCTCCTCCTTCTCCTCTTTCTCCTTCTTTTCATCCTTCTCCTCCTCCTCTTCCTTCTCCTCCTTCTCCTCCGTTTACTCCTTCTCCTCCTTCTCCTCCTCCTCCTCCTTCTCCTCCTTCTCCTCCTTCTCCTCCTTCTCCTCCTTCTCCTCCTTCTCCTCCTCCTCCTTCTCCTCCTTCTTCTCCTTCTCCTTCTTCTCCTCCTTCTCCTCCTTCTCTTCCTTCTCCTCCTTCTTTTCCTTCTCCTCCTTCTCCTCCTTCTCGTCCTTCTCCTCCTTCTCCTCCTTCTCCTCCTTACCTCCTTCTCCTCCTTCTCCTCCTTCTACTCCTTCTCGTTCTTGTCTTCCTCGACCTCCTCCACTACCTCCTCCTCTTCCTCCTTTCACTTCTCCTTTTCCAACTTCTTCATCTACCCCTTCTCCTCCTCATTCTCCTCCTTCTCTTCCACCACCTCCTTGTTTCTCTTCCTCTTCCTCCTCCCCTTCCTCCTCCCCTTCCTCCTCCTCCTCCTCTTCCTTCTCCCCTTTCTCCTCCACCTCTTCCTCCTCCTCTTCCCTCTCCTACTTCTCCTACTCCATTGTCTCCTACTCCATTTCCTCATACCACTCCATCTCCTTCACCACCACTTTCTCCTCCTCCTCTTCCTCTTTCTACTCTTTCTCTTACACCTCTACCTCCTCCCTCTTCTCTTCCTATCACCGCAAGGAAATAATTCATTAATGAAAAGCTGTTGGCACGGAAGATAAGAAAAAAAAGACTAAATTAAGAAGTGGTCGATCATAATGAACAATGCCTCATGCCTTGCTTTCTTCTTCTCTTTCTTCCTCTTTTTCATCTTCTCCATCTTTTTCTTCTTCATCTTTGCCCTTAGCCTGTCAGCAAACTGAAAATTAGAATAGTCTTGTTTCCGAGATCATCTTGATCTCATACTACTGCTCTTTTTCTCCTCCTTCATCCTCCTCCTCCTCCTCCTCCTCCTCCTCCTCCTTCTCCTTCTTCTTTTTTATTTTTCTTCTTCTCCTTCATTCGCATTTTTTCTATTGCCTCCCTTCAAGACCTTCTTCTCATCTTCTGATGGAGTCTTCGCCATTTAAGCCGCTTCTGGAATGAGTTTCATAAAATATCTGGAGCAAAAAATTATTGGACGTGCCTGATTAGTATTTACTTCATCACATTGCTGGCGTCTGTTGCATAGTAATTTACAAACTTGTAATTCTACTCGTAATTTACTTGTACTTGCAGTTATCGCAAAATATTTTGTAAGCTTGTAGATTTTTAACTGTGTGTATGCTTGTTGGTGTAAACTTTATGCAACAGGGCCGAGATGAATAACTTTATGAACAATATTAATGAATATTCGGAGCCATTTCAGAGTTACAAGCTACAAAAATATTACAAGTGAATCATTCATTAATTTTTGCACTATCTACAATCACAGGTACCTAATATATAAAAAAAATTAAAAAATATGTTTACTATTATTATTATTATTATTATGTTTATTGTTATTGTTGTTGTTGTTATTATTATTGTTGTTGTTCTTGTTCTACTTCTATTTCTCCTCCTCCTCCTCCTCCTCCTCCCACTCCTTATTATTATTATTATTAACGTGTGGTTTTTTATAGTAAAAGTGAGTAAATGCGTATGGCTTTTATTGGTGGGGAGACCCTTCCGGGTAGTTCCACCTCGCTGCTTGAGCCATGTTATTGGAAACATGGTGGACCTACAATTTTAGGTGGGTTCCGAACCACCGGGAAGTGATTTTACAGCAGAGAACAGAGTCTTTTTTGCTGGCTAATCCAATCGGTCACCCTCACAGAGAGGGCTCAGATGGAAGTGATAGCCGTGAGCGGCGGCAGGTATCTGTTCAATCAGATTAGATAAGCAACGTTTTTTATGATGAAGGGACACTTTACGTCGTTCAGCCATGTGTAATGGTGATCCGTTTTAACACACATGACATTTTTTCAAATTAAATTGTTCAAATTAGGTTAAGTTGTCGTCCAAAACTGAGCGTTCGTCTAGAGGTAAATTTTGAAACTACTGGTTTTTTCTTTGCGGATGATGCCCACATGAGTCTGGAGACTTGTGCGTGGCTAATGAGGTTAATGGGTGAATGGTGAGAAAGATCCATGACTGAATGAGATTCGAACCCAAGGCTGCAGGCCCTGCAACTACAACCAACTGTGATATCAGAGCATGTGGGTTCTGTGAACAGTAGACCTCACGCCCAAGAATAAGGGTGCTTGCACAGTGGAGCATACTCCATGCGCTTGATGTTAATCACCATCGCAAAATTGAGCACTTTCATCAGACCTAACCCTTGATTCGGTTCGCGTAGTCTATTTCAATTGATCAAATTCGATTTCAGATGTCTCATGAATGAGTTCATAAAACAACATTGATTAAATTTTTATATCATTTCCATAGGAATCGCTTACTATAATTTATTGAAATATTAGAAATAATTTGTTTCTCTCAAACAAATTTTTTTTTTTGAGGATGAAGCCCACATAGGTCTGAGACCTGTGCTTGGGTAATGAGTTGGATTATGGTGATTGATGAGTTGGACCTACAGTTTTAGGTGGGTTCCGAATGAATATAAACTAATGCATGAAAGCTTTATCTATATAAATTAATAAGGCTCAACGAGGTGAATAAGGGGGCCCGAGGGCTAGCTATGAATCTGATTCCAATTCCATATGATAAAGAAGCTCATTTTATGAGCTTGTTTGTTGTTTCATGTTTAATGTTTCCTTCGATGTTTTATGTTCCTTTAAAAAGTCTTACTTACCCTAAGAGTTCCCTAAGGCTCGGTGTACAGTAGGAACAATTAGTCTGGGCGCGTGGCTCTGGTTTCACTACTAGCCGTCCTGTTAAAAGTAGACTAGTTGACCTTGAAGACATCTGCAGCGTCGCACGGGGCATATGTTTTTAGAAATGAGCGATAAACACTCCCCTCGCCATGGCTGACTACC
>OX418217.1:114492665-114536041 GCA_948455865.1 Conomelus anceps | reverse complement strand
TTTGCTGAGGGGGTCGAAAGTGAGAGTGAAAGTCGGAGAAAGAATATGATGTGGGAGAGTAGCATAAAGAGATAGAAAAAGTGTGAGTGTAGGACAGAGAGAGGTTGAGAGAGGGTGTTCGGAAGAGAGTGACTGCGTGTAATATTGAGAGTGAGAGTATAAAGAAGAAGGTGAGAGAGAGAAAAAGAGAGTGAGTGAGAGGGTGGGAGAGCAAGAGTGTGAATAGAGGAAATTTATGAGATGAATTGGCTGTTGAACTTCAGCATTGTAGTGGAATAGTAGCTAGTGCTGATCTGATAAGCTGCAAGTTGTATGCTATAGTTTGGGAGAGGTAGTTAGCTTATAGCAGTTTATTAGTATTTGATAGTAGTTTTTAGTAATTTATGGTAGTTTTTAGTAGTATAATTGAAGCAAGTTGTGGAAAACTACTTCAAAATCGATATTACTGGTTTTTTAGGAGCGGTTCTTAACAGTAACTCCTCCATTTCTACATGCGCTTGTAGCTTGTGAGTGGGTTATGGGTTTATATGATAAATCAAAAAGGCCAGACATTGAATAAGAATAAAATCCAAAACTTGTGCTATAGTGATATTATTTATATAACACTAATTATTTATTAATGTACAGTATTTAGGTGATTGTACAATATTTTCAAATATTCATTAGATGCAAATCTTTTTCCGCAGGATAAGCGTAGTTCAAACTTGTACTGACATGAAAGTGAAATCTTGTAAAAACGAACTACTTAGTTCGACTTTCTTTGTAGTGGTGAATGTGATGTTGTGGAAGATATCCATAATGAATAATAGGACTGGAAGCTGTTACAACCACATTTATTAAAAACAGTGAGATACTAGTTTCGGTTGTTACATCATTATCAATCTCAAACAAACTAAAACCAAAGTACAGAGTCGCTTAATCTATACTAAACGCGGAATGATACTATTGGCTGAGGAAGAAAATGCCTCTGAACACCATAACAAGTCACGCCCACTGGTGGTAGGAGCCACAAGCAAAAATAAGTATCAAAATCAAGAACCAAAAACCGTGAGCACATAGAAAGCAACAAACAAGACCAATATGCAAGTAGGTTAGAATTATAATTTTAAAAATAAAAAAGTTAAGCTCACTTAAATGCAATCAAGGTCAACCGAAAAAAGCACGGTATGTTCGTTTGTTTCTCGGTTGACCTTGACTGCATTTAAGTGAGCTTGAATTTTTTAATATTAAAATAATTTAATATTTCTAGTCTACTTGTATATTGTTCTCCTTTGTTGCTTTCTATGTGCTCACGGTTTTTGGTACTTGTTTTTGTCTCATTTTTGCTTGTTGCTCTTCCCACCAGTGGGCGTGTCTTGTTTTGGCCTTCAGCCAATCACAGACCTCCAATAAAGGTCAGCATATCGGAGGCACTTTCTGCCGGTTTATAACAATAAAGAGAGATATAAAGATTAATATAACCTTTCTATATTATAACAATAAAGAAGTTTATAAATCAATCAGATTGTAATATCCTTGGATTATGTTCACCATTAATATTCGTTTATTCATCACAAAGACACCATCAATCAAAGATGATGCAAGCAAATTGCCCACAACATTCTTCCCAAATTTTCAAATAAAGAATCCAAGATTTTTTTCCAGAGGATAAAGCCCACATAGGTCTGAGACCTGTGCGTGGGTTATGAACTGGATGATGGTGATTGATGAGTTGGACTTACAGTTTTAGATGGGTTCCGAACCACTTGAAGTCTTCAAGTTAAACTTGCATTATTTACTTTCAAGTTTAACAAGGAATTCCACTTTTAATGTTGTCTTTTTGTTCCTTATTCATAAAAGTTATTATTTTTGAATTTGACTGGTAAGATATTGTGAGAAGTTATGAGTAAGTAATTGTACAGTGACTATAATGATTGGGGCTTCCAGAAATAATTGTTATAGAAATTTTATCGCTTAAAACGGATTTATTTTTATAATTGCATTTATTTGAGAAAATCGTATAGGAAAAGTGTTGTTTTAACATGAAATCTTAATTATTCTATTACACTTTGATGACTACCCACCATTTGCTTTGAAAATAAACAAGCTCTACAACAGAAACCCAAGTACAACCATTCAAACAACAACCAACTGAGACAGCACAAAGAAGGTAAAGGCGCTCTTTAATCACGGGAGTGCTATCAAAACTTATTTCAAGAGGGAAAATGAATTTCCACCATTTTGGAGGAACATTTGGGTAGGAAATACCCCAAAATATATGAGTATCCTATTCATATTAAAGAATTCCCGGAAATCAAGGTACCATGTACAAAAACAGAGTATGAATGTAGGTTGGTATGCTGTACCACTGCGGGGGGATCAATGTTTGGGAATCCCACTCGTTTGATGGGGGGGAAGGAAAGGGGGGTGAAAAGAGGTCTGCGGGGTCGGAAAAAGGTCTAGGGGAGGGGGTGCAAAGAGGTTCCAGGGAAGGCGCAAGGGGAGGGTCAGCTTTTCATTGAAATAATGCATGGCCAGGAAGTCATGTTATAATACTGGCTTTGGGTGGGCCTGCTACACATTTTCATCTTTCATCCACAACTCGTTCTTCTCTCTTTCTATCTCAATTCGTATTCCTATCTTCATCTCTTTTTCTCCTTCGTGCTTTATCTATGATTCGGCCTACTACAAATTTTCATCTTTCATTCACAGCTCGCCTTCCGAAAAACATTTCTTCTCTTTTTATTTTTTCTTCTTTCTTTATTTATTCTCGCCCTCCTTTCATGATCTATTCTTTCTTATCTCTTTATCCCTCATTTTTATCTTTCATTCTCAGCTCACCATCCTATCTACATTTATTCTCTTTTAATTTTTTTCTTTCTTTATTTCTTATCGCCATCCTTTTATCATCTCTTCTTTCTTATCTCTTTATCCCTCATTTTTATCTTTCTTTCTCAGCTCACCATCCTATCTACATTTCTTCTCTTTTTATTTTTTCTCCTTTCTTTATTCTTCACGCCCTCCTTTCATCAGATCTTTCTTATCTATTTATCCCTCATTTTTATCTTCCTTTCTCAGCTCACCATCCTATCTACATTTCTTCTCTTTTTATTTTTTCTTTATTAATTTCTTCTCGTCCTCCTTTCATCACCTCTTTTTTCTTATTTCTTTATCCATTATTTTTATCTTAATTCTCAGCTCACCATCTTATCTACATTTCTTCTATTTTTCTTCTTTTATATTCCTTCTTCTTTCTTCCCTCTTCTTTCTCCGCTTCTTTTCTTCGCTATCCTCCCTTCCATTCCTCTGCATCAACTACACTTTCATCTTCTTCCTTCTTCTCCTTCACCAACTCACCCCTCTTCTCTATCTCTCTCTTATCCTCCTCCTTCTCTCTGTCCTTATTTTTCTTCTGCTTCCATTTCTCCTTCTTCTACTGTTTCTTCTTTTCCGTTCTCTTCATCTTCTTTATCGTTCTCCGCTTCCTTCCGTTCCTCTCCTTTTTCTTTCCCTTCTCTTTCTCTTATTCCCCTTACAATCGCAATCTATATAGCTCTTGTTTTCAGGTTTCACTTACTCTATCTCTTTTTTCTCTTTCTCTTCCGTCTCCTTCATTGTGGTTGGCACTACCTTCTACTCCTTCACTTCTTTACTCAATCACCTTCTTCTTCTTCTCCTCCTCCTCTTTCTCTTCCTCATACACCTCCGCGTTCACCACCAACACCACCTCCTTCTCCTACTCCTTCACTTCCTCCTCCTCTTCCTTCACCCCCTCATACTGCGTCACCTCCTTCATCTTCTCCTCCTCCTCGTTTGCCATCGCCACCTCCACCTTCACGTACTTCTTTTCCTTCTCCTCCAACACAACTTCCTCTTCTCTGTCTTCCTCCTCCAAGTCCTCATAATCCGTCACCTCCTCCTCCTCCCTCACCTCCTTCTCCTCTTTCTTCTCCTCTTCCTTCTCCGACACCTCCTTCTCACCCTCCTCCTGTCGCTCCTCCTCATCCCTCTACATCACTACAGCCTCTACCACCTCCTCCCAATCTCCATATGGTTTCAACTCCTCTCTTTACCAACCTAACTCATGTTCTATCACAGCAAATCCACCAGATTCTGTTTACGCCCACATTTTGTGGTAGTTCTTTGTGCTGCTGTGGTCATCCTAACTTTCAACTAATTGTGAATATTCTGTGCATTCACTGTGAGGTGGTAAGTGAGTGCTGGTCCTATTCAGCGCACAAAATTAAGCGAGCATAAACTAATCAACTTTACAAATTATTTCAAACTTCCCGTTGACTAACTCCCTCCCCTCAAAATTCCTTCCCCTTCACTTCTCATACAAATTATTTCAAACTTTTAGTTGACCTCCTTCCCCTCAAAATTCGTACCCCTCCATCCCCAACTCGTGCCACCCTCCCACAAAACATTCTTGCATATTAATTATTATTCACCATTAGTTTGCTATATGGGTAACTGTGTGTAAGGCCCATGTTATACGAGCAGCTTTGACGCGACCGATAAAACGCTGACGCTGATAATAACAAACGGAGCTGTTATACGAGCAGAAAATACGCCGCGTCGGGAAAACGCTCAGTGGTGGAGCTAAAACGAAACTTGACGAAGGTCACAACATAAAAACTATGCTGTTCACGTGAACCTAAGTGAACTTAAGTATCTGAAATCACTGATACGTGAGATCAATTGCAGTTCCTCCAAAAGCCCGAAAGTATTTCACAAAATACTTGAAGAAAAACGTTATTTTTCACACCACTAGGTAGCGTTTCAAAGCCCTGATAATATTCAAAACAAGAAACTACAAAGAAACTTTTTTCTATAAAGTTTCCATAACTAAAAGACATCTTGAGGAATAAAATGACTTATTTTTTATCTCAATCTAATAATCTTTTTTTTAAATAACTGAAAATTGAATTTTTTATAGATTTAAAAAATGTTTTTTGATAAACTAATCGGTTGAACGGTGTAAAAAATATGTCATTTTATTCCTCAACGTATCTTCCAGTTACAGAAAATTTATCCAAAGTTTAAAATCACTCATAGTTGAGATCAATTTCCCCCCAAAATCAAATAATTTCGTCTTTGAACCCCCATATTTCACAAAATACTTGAAGAAAAAAGTTTTTTGTCTCACCACTAGATAGCGTTTCAATGCCCTGATAATATTCAAAACAAAAAACTTCAAAAAAAATTAGGCTATGACCAAAAACCCTGCGCACAGGCTTAATGATTGTGCATAAATAGAGTCAGCTTTTATGGGCTAAGCCTTACATTATTGTTAAACCTAACATATTTTTCAGATTCCAATAACTACTTGATAACGCAATCATAGACAGAATCTGATTTCTGTCTCCAAATAATTGTTAAGAGATTTTGTCCCCAAATTGTTCACTGATTGTAGAAGCGTTGTAGCTCTCCTATTATTTTAATGAAGCTGAAACTTGTTGAGAGAGCGTGCAACACTCTCTTTTAACTAAGGCAATATTCAGCGCTGAGCTAAGGAATCATGCAGAACAAATTAATATAATATACAGGAATCATTAGTGGAGATTTGAGCAGAACAAGGATGAGCAAAAGAGAGAGGAAGAACGAGGGTAGATTGTGACAGGAGGAGGAGGAGTGAACGGAGTAGGAGAAGGAAGAGAAGGAGGAGAAGGTGGAGGAGGAGAAGACGGAGAAGGAGGAAATTAGGAATAGGAGGAAACGAGAAAGAGGGTTTAAAAGGAGGTAGAGAAGGATGAGGCGAATAAGGATGGCAAGGAGGATAAGAAGGATGATGAGGACAAGGTTGAGGAGGATGAGAAGGACAAGGTTGAGAGGTTGTGGTGGTGAGGAGGGAGTAGAGGATAAGGATGAGGACAAAGAGAAAGAGGAGAAAGAGTGTGACAAGAAGGGGAAGAATAAGAATGAACAGGATTAAGATAAAAGCAAGAGTAAAGGAGAAGAAGGGTTAAAGAGATGGTGGAGAAGGATGTGGAGAATAAGGAGGATAAGATTAAGAAGAAGGAGGAGGAGGAGAAGGGTTGAGGAGGATTAGGAAGAGGAGGAGTGGGAGGAGGATGAAGAGATGAGGGAGGAGGAGTAGGAGGATGAGTAGGAGGAGGAGGAGGAGGAGGAGGAGGAGGAGGAAGAAAGAAGTAGAAGAAAAGTGAAGACAAGATAATACTAGGTTGAGTTGAAAGAGTGGCGACGAGGAAGAGAAAGGGAAGGGGAATAGGAGTGGAAGAGAAGGACTAAAATGGGGGAAAGAAGGAGATGAGTAGAAGAGGAGGAGAAGGGTTGAGGAGAATTAGTAGGGAAAGGAGGAGGAAGAGAAGAGGGAGGAGGAGTAGGAGGAGGAGGAGTAGAAGAAGGGTTAAGGAGAATTAAAAGGGAAAGGAGGAGGAAGAGAAGAGGGAGGAGGAGTAGGAGGAGGAGGAGTAGAAGAAGAAGGGTTAAGGAGAATTAAAAGGGAAAGGAGGAGGAAGAGAAGAGGGAGGAGGAGTAGGAGGATGAGTAGGAGGAGGAGAAGGAGAGGAGGATAAGTAAAAGGAGGAGTAGGAGGAGGAGGAGGAGTAGGAGGATGAGTAGGAAGAGTAGGAGGATTTTGATGAGGAGGAGGAGTAGGAGGATGAGTAGGAAGAGTAAGAGGATTTTGATGAGGAGGAGGAATAGGATTGGATGGTGAAAAGGAGGAGAAGAATGGAAGAGGAGGTGAAAAACAGGAGGAGGATCAGTAGGATGTAGAGGATTTGGAGGAGGAGGAGGAGGACGAGGAGGGGGAGAAGGAGGATAAGGAGGTGGTGAAGGATGAGGGGTAGGAGGAGGGGATGGAGGAGGAGGAGGAGGCGAAGAAAAAGGAAACTGAGCGAATGGCGAGGAAGAGGAGGAAGAGGAGGAAGAGGAGGAAGAGGAGGTAGAGGAGGAAGAGGAGGAAGAGGAGGAAGAGGAGGAAGAGGAGGAAGAGGAGGAAGAGGAGGAAGAGGAGGAAGAGGAGGAAGAGGAGGAAGAGGAGGAAGAGGAGGAAGAGGAGGAAGAGGAGGAAGAGGAGGAAGAGGAGGAAGAGGAGGAAGAGGAGGAAGAGGAGGAAGAGGAGGAAGAGGTGGAAGAGGAGGAAGAGGAGGAAGAGGAGGAAGAGGAGGAAGAGGAGGAAGAGGAGGAAGAGGAGGAAGAGGAATAGGAGTGAATGGTGGATGGAGTTGTAGTAAAGAAGGCTGGAAGAGGAGGAGGTGGTAGGGTAGTAGGAGGAGGAAAAGGAGGAGAAGGGGAAAAAGGAGAAGACTTAGAGCCGTTCATTTACATTTTCTCTCAAGCCGTAGAAATTATTATAACTGGAAGGCCGGCCAGTCCTCTAAGAAAACAATAATTGTCTTCTTGGCAGCCTTTATACACAGGGTGTGTCATAATCTCGGCTTGAGCACTTTCTCACACTTCTCATTTCCTTCTCCTCCTTCTTCTCCTCCAGCCAGTCAGCCATGTTTTGTTTCATCCTTGGGGGATTTTACACTCGCTGCTGAATATTTAGGGAACCGTTTGAAATTATTATTTCGTGCACAATTGTCTAGAAACACTCTCACTACTCATTAGGAAAGATATACTTTGTTTTTTGTTAAATGAGTTCTACAGAGAACAATGATGTAACATGAATGAATTATTTTGATTAATGAACATTTTGATTATTATTTTTAAGTGCAAGCACAGAGTCTCATTACTAGTAGGTAATCAAATGATGGAAAAAGAAGTGAACCACATATATTCACAAACTTGAATTGTTATTAGTGCAATATTGAAATTGAAATTGAAATTTATTCTTCCAATACAATACAATACATTTGAGTTTTTTATACAGTTGACAACATGGAAATAGCTATTTGTGTAACTAGAGTGCAAAATAGCGTTTTTCTGCATCGAGAGAAACAGTTTTTTTCCTCCTTCTCCTCCTTCTCCTCCTACTTCTCCTTCTCCTCCTTCTCCTCCTTCTCCTCCTTATCTTCATTCTCTTCCTACTTCTCCTTCTCCTCCTTCTGCTCCTTCTGCTCCTTCTCCTCCTTCTCCTCCTTCTCCTCCTTCTCTTGGCACCTAGGGAAAAAATAATATTTTAGGAAAATAGCTATTTGTGCAACTAGAGTGCAAAATAGCGTTTTTCTGCATCGAGAGAAACAGTTTTTTTCATGAGCCGAAGGCAAGTGAAAAAAGTTTCTCGAGTGCAGAAACAATACTTTGCGCTCGCATTACACATTAAATTTTTCCTACAGTAATGTATAAAGTAATTTAAAGAGAACAAAACAGGGCATACATAACCTGACAATTCCTCACATAACCTATTTTCGAATAACATCGATTTCAACAACAACTATTTCACAGCTGAAGCAGAGTAGCCAACCTATTTTTGAATGCAGAATAGGGAGCCTGCGTATTACATGCTCACTATTTTGTGTTGTTAGGTTGCAAATTTGGAGTGCGGAAAAGTTCTTTCCCGCACTGGTGCAGGAATAGACTATTTTGCATGCTATAGTTAGTACGAAAATAGGCACTTTCTCGAATCACTGTAGGAAAAATATTTTATCATACAACCCCTGAGTTGAGACAGTGTGGGGTCGATCATGTTCTACTATGCATATTATGTAATCTCTTGATACAGTATGGATACACTTGTATCAAACATTTGTTAACAATAATAAAGCAGCAGGGCTCCGCATGGAATAAAATGAAATTTAGAAATTATATATACACAAATTATTTGAATTTCACAATAAACTTTGAGAAACAATTTCTCAAAATGGCTGCCTCGCTTAGTACTGAATACTAAGCATGACTCCAATGGCGCTAACAGAAATTTTTTAGGGGTGCCAGTCCTTTCGGGAGGTTTGGGGGTATGGAAAATTTCCCCCGGAAAATTTAGAAAAATCAGAGTAAAATTAGTAAGTTTAGAAGCTTGTTTTATGACTTTTACAACTAATTTCCTGCAATAGAAAAAAAAGATTCGAGCAACAAAGAACTACCAAATTTATCAGTCTGTAACAATTATCTTTATTCATTGATTTTTTTTATTTACATCAAGCTTTATTCAAACAAAAACTGAACTCTTCTACTTTCAGTGGCAAACAAATTGATTGAATTTGTCACAATTCTTCTATTTTTCTTTCAAAAATTGTCTATGTACAGACATCAGGCAAAGCCCACTAAGGCTTTCGTTGCCTGTTTAATTTCTAGCCCCTAGCCAACTCTTGAACTTCCCTCAAAATAATATTGTACGAAGTATGATACTAATACAAGTTGTACAGAAATAAGTACATGTAAAACAGTTTTCAATCATTATAAATACTTTTCACTGAAATATTTTTTCTATGAAACTGCAACTTTGAAATACGTGATGAATGTTATGTTATTTTTCCCACAGTGACCGGAAAAAGGTCCTATTTTTGCACTAACTTTAGCACGCAAAATAGTCTATTCCTGCACCAGTGCGGGAAAGTACTTTTCCGCACTCCAGATTTGCAATCCAACAACACAAAATAGTGAGCATGTAATACGCAGGTTCCCTATTCTGCATTCAAAAATAGGTTGGCTACTCTGCTTCAGCTGCGAAATAGTTGTCGTAGTTGTTGTTGATGTAATCGATTTGATTCGAAGACAGGTTATGTGAGGACTTTTCGGGTTATGTCTGCCCTGTTTTGTTCTGTTTAAATTACTTTATACATTACTGTAGGAAAAATTTAATGTGTAATTTGAGCACAAAGTATTGTTTCTGCACTCGAGAAACTTTTTTCACTTGCCTTCGGCTCATGAAAAAAACTGTTTCTCTCGATGCAGAAAAACGCTATTTTGCACTCTAGTTGCACAAATAGCTATTTTCCTAAAATATTATTTTTTCCCTAGGTGCCAAGAGAAGGAGGAGAAGGAGGAAAAGGAGGAGAAGGAGGAGAAGGAGGAGAAGGAGGAGAACGGGCAGAAGGAGGAGAAGGAGAATTAGGAAGAGAATGAAGAGAAGGAGGAGAAGGAGGAGAAGGAGAAGTAGGAGGAGAAGGAGGAGAAGGAGGAGAAGGAGGAGAAGGAGGAGAAGGAGGAGAAGGAGGAGAAGGAGGAGAAGGAGGAGAAGGAGGAGAAGGAGGAGAAGGAGGAGAAGGAGGAGAAGGAGGAGAAGGAGGAGAAGGAGGAGAAGGAGGAGAAGGAGGAGAAGGAGGAGAAGGAGTAGAAGGAGGAGAAGGAGGAGAAGGAGGAGAAGGAGGAGAAGGAGGAGAAGGAGGAGAAGGAGGAGAAGGAGGAGAAGGAGGAGAAGGAGGAGAAGGAGGAGAAGGAGGAGAAGGAGGAGAAGCAGGAGAAGGAGGAGAAGGAGGAGAAGGAGGAGAAGGAGGAGAAGGAGGAGAAGGAGGAGAAGGAGGAGGAGAAGGAGAAGGAGAAGGTGAAGGAGAAGGAGAAGGAGAACGAGAAGGAGAACGAGAACGAGGAGGAGAAGGAGAAGGTGAAGGAGGAGAAGGAGGAGGAGGAGAAGGAGGAAGAGGAGGGTAAACCACAAGAAGAAGAAGAAAAGAAGAGAAAGAGAAACAAGAAGAAAAGGAAGAAGAAGAAGAAGGAGGATTGAAGTTTCTGTGGTTGTTAGCTACAAGCTGATTCCAAGAAAGCTGTTTGGTGTAAAAGGAAATTCAACAAAGAAAAGCAAGACCCCACGAAAGAAAAGCTGCTCTCGTGATCTTTCGACAGTTTTTCTTGTCGGGGAGTTTTTCTCGCGTGCTCAATGTCTGTGAAAAGCGTGTGCAAAGTTTTTCTTCCAAAAGAAAAAACCAAGAAAATAAAAGGAAATTCGAGAACATTAGTAGCTTGTCTATATCGTGCGTAACTGATACCGAAATTAAGTAGGCGTAAAACAATGTGGCTCATCACACAACAGCAAGGGGGCGATTTTCCGAGCTTTTCCGATCATGAGTTGAATTTCATTAGTGAAGGATTGAGTTCTGGGAAAATCGTCTTGAAGTCATAAAAAAATTGAAAGGATCCATATTCACTCCAAATAATACCAAACCATTTCAATATAAACATTTTTATTTTTCAGGATGAAGCCCACATAGGTCTGAAACCTGAGCGTGTGTGATGTATTGGATGATGGTGATTGATGAGTTGGACCTACAGTTTTAGGTGGGTTCCGAACCACCCGCAAGTGATTTTACAGCAGAGAACAGTGTCTTTTTGCTGGCCAATCTTATCGGTCACCGTTACAAAGAGGTCCCAAGAGATTGTAGCTTATCTCCATCTGATTGAACAGATACCTGCTATGGCTCACGGCTATCACTTCCGCTTTGTATGATGTATAGTACTATAGCCGATTTCAACTCAATGTGACTCTTCAGACCTCAACACTATGCTTTCCAAAGAGCGTAATACGCATGCAATTATTTCCTAACTAAGTCAACAGAGTAATATCAGTATGCCAAGCCTACTAAAACAAATTTTGAAGCTTCATGCTCAACAGTTCACTGGGTCTTTTTTTTACAAAGGATCTGGTTGCACAAGTGAGTGAGTATACTATCTAGCACACATCTGAGCTATTTCCTGTGTACAAGCCATCACTTGACAGAGACGTTTTAAAAGCAACACGTTCCCTATCTTTGTAGTGGTAGAGCTAATATTGTGGAAGAAATCCATAATGAATAATAAGACTTGAAGTTGTCACAACCACAATTATTGAAAACAGTGAGACACTAGTCTCGGCTGTTACACCATTATTAATCTCAATTAAGACACTGTTCTCTGCTGTAAAATCACTTCCCGGTGGTTCGGAACCCACCTAAAACTGTAGGTCCAACTCATCAATCACCATCATCCAACTCATTAACCACGCACAGGTTTCAGACCAATGTGGGCTTCATCCTCAAAAAAAAAAAAAAAAAAAAAATTAACTGAAACCGAAGTACAGAGTAGCTTAATATATATTAAACACAAAATGATACTATTGGCTAAGGGAGAAAGTGCCTCTGATATGCTGGCATTCATTGAAGGTCTGTGATTGGCTGAAGGCCATAACAAAACACGCCCATTGGTTGGAGGAGCAATAAGCAAAAAAAACTGTAAACGTTAAGAACCAAAAACCGGGAACACACATAGAAAAAAACAAACAAGAACAAAACACAAGAAGGCTAATATTCCAAAATTTAAAATTGAAAAATTGGAGCCTACTGAAATACAGTCAAGGTCAACCGATAAAAACACAAAAGTACCGTTTTTTAAATGTAGGCCAGATTTATAATGAAACCAAGTTACTGGTATTCAATTTTTCAATTTAAATTTAGTAATTCTAGCCTACTTGTGTTTGGTTGTTGTTTGTTGCTTTCTATGATATGTTTCCGGTTTTTGGTTCTTGATTTTTACACTCATTTCTCGCTTGTTGCTCCTCTCACCAGTGGGCGTGTCTTGTTTTGGCCTTCAGTCAACCACAGACCTCCAATAAAGGTCAGTTTATTACAGGCACTTTCTCACTTGGCCAATAGCCAATTTCATGTTTAGTATGTATGAAGCTACTCTGTATTTTGGTTCCTGTTTGATTGAGATTGATAATGGCGTAACAACCGAAACTAGAAACTCACTATTTTTAATAAACGCGGTTCATGGTGGAACGATACATGGGTGTGCTCATGCGGAGAACGAAAACTGGCTACGTTAGCGCATGACGTCACTCAGGATGCACCGCGCGCCAGTCACAACACCCCAGTATGGAGAAATGTCTATTAAACTGATTTTATTTATAACTGATGTTTATTAAACTGATTGATATTTACGAAATCGATAAATATAATAATTATTGTATGAATAAAGGCGATATTTCCTGCATATGGTATCCAAAAATTCGGTAATTGCTACTGGTTTCAACCCGTCAATGGGTAATAATGATGACAATGGAGTCATCATCAGGCATTATTATTATTAGTCTGTTATTATTATTACAAGATTATTAATATTATTATTATTATTATTATTATTATTATTATTATTATTATTATTATTACTATCATTATAATGTTTATTAATATTATTATTTATATTAGTCTATTATATTAATTTTATTATTAGTCTATTATCATCATCATAATTATTATTATTATTATTATTATTATCATTATTCTTATTATTATTATTAATAATATTATTTATATTTGTCTATTAATATCATTATTATTATTATTATTATTATTATTATCATTATTATTAGCTTATAAGTCTATTATATTATTTTTATTATTCGTCTATTATTATTATTATTATTATTTTGATTATTAAAATTAGTTTATTATATTATTATTTTTAGCTTATCAGTCTATTATCATCATCATCATCATCATAATTATCATTATTATTATTATTATTATTATTATTATTATTATTATTATTATTATTATAATTATCCTTATTATTATTATCAATAATATTATTAGTGTATTATTATTTGTCTATTATATTATTATAATTGTATTTTTATTAGTCTATTATTATTATTATTATTATTATCATTATTATTATTATTATTATTATTATTATTATTATTATTATTATTATTATTATTATTATTATTATTATTATTATTATTATTATTATTATTATTATTATTATTATTAGCCAGTTAAATAATTTATTATTTTTTGACTTAAGACTTGAAAATTCGCACACAGATTTTGCAATTGAGATGAATTAATACTTTATTTGTAAATGTTGACAGTAAATTGGAAATTGTAGTTCATGCAATTATTGTATTGTCTGCTTTTAAAAGCCACGAGTGAGATCTAAGTTGGGACACGAGCAAAGCGAGTCATTCGTTTATTCAGACTCATTTAATGGAATGATAGAGCTGTTAGTTTTTAAAATTCCTAAATTAGTTAAAGTTGAAACATCCCATCATATCACGGTAAATGAGGATACGAATCCGAGCATCTGGCGATTTGCTTCCAGACTGACGTCACTGCCTGGAAAGTGGCCCCGCCCCCATGCGTACGAGCACACCCATGTATCATTCCACCATGAACGCGGTTGTGACAAATCAAGTATGATCATTCTTTATGGATATTTTCCACAATATCACCTTTCACCAGGCGCGGCTCCACCAGGGGGGCGCTCGGACACTGTCCTCCCTGTCAATATGTGATAAATTGCATAATTATTGAGAATACAATAATTCCACTATATTTTATATTTTCATCTTTTATTTGTATTTGACAAGAGGAAAGAGAGTGTGGAAGTCTGGAAATAGACAGTAAGATAGTTGAAAATGATCAGCCGCATCGTGGTACGAGAAGAGGTTTTCAGCGAGCCTTTGTAACTATGTTGGACATTGCTGGGACACTTCCTCTTGCGTCCGGCCAGTGCAGTGCTGCCATATCGAAAATGCTATTCAATGAAAAATTCTCTACGAGAGAAATGGCAACATGAGCCCGGCTGTAAAATACGCTCTTCGGCCGGCGGCCGCAGCTTCATTACGCATGCGCCAATCATGTGGCGCCAATTATCCTCAAAGTTTTTAGTAGAATTGAGGTTATAGAATTCATTGGTTGTTTATAAATTATTGTGGATGCAGTAGTGGTACGTGGAATTTGTATTATTTTCTCAATCATCAAGTTGTCCATTCAAATGTGATTAATGTGAGCTGTGATTAGTATTAGTTGACTGTATTTAAAATAAATTCCGTGGATTATTTGAAAAATAACGTTTGTGATTTCAAAACGCGGTTGGCAGTAAAAAGGCCGGGTCCTCTAAAAATGTCCTGCATAATACCATCGCACAAAATCACTATACTATCGCACAAGATAAAATTCCCTAGCAATGCTTTCAGTCGAGCAAAAATTAATTTCTTAATTTCTCAACTTCAATGAAGTTGTGATTGAACATTTTGCTTCTGCTAAAAACCGTAAAATTGAGCTAACTTTCAAATATTGCTGTTTAATCAAACTGTTGAAAACTTTCTGATGATGTAGGCCTTTAAGTAGTGTAAATACATATTTTATTGTCCGATTGACTCTATATTTATTTAGTGTGCCTCATATTCAGTTTTTGGACTGGGCCAATTAAAATAATGCCCCTTTTTAAAGTAAATGACAGAATTATAATGACGTTTATTTAGTAGGGAATTATTAATATCAATTGAAAGAAACACTTGTGAAAGTAAGACTTAGTGAGAAGTAGGATAATCTTGTGATAAATCTGAGCATCTGCTTACAATCTGGATAATGTGCTGTATTCAGTGCTAGGTTTCAAGGTGGAGCACTTATGCACTCTATTGATATGAATGGTGAGTGAGCCTACACATTAAATTTCCTATTTTTCACAATTACTGTATAATCGGTTTTTCAAAATAGCCTTTATTCAACAGTACATAGATCCCATATTCAACTATATTTGCGGAGTTGTATGATGTGGGGGGGGGGGGGGGGTAGTGTCCTCCTCAAATTTCTCTGTCAGAGCCGCCACTGCCTTTCACACTACAAAGAAAGTATTTTATCTTTAGAAATGGTTGAAGGACTTAATGGTGGTTTCTCCTCAAAATGAACATCTAAGCAATTGCATAATTATTATCAGCACATGATTTACATCCACAAAAGTGGTTAGAATCATGTAGTGGTGGTATCATGTTCCAAGCGATGACAGAGGCCCATGATATTATTTCTGCAAATGGCCGACAGCGACGCTTTGAACGGTACATGCATTTGCAGCGCACCAAAACAATAAATTTCAACGTCAAATTAATAATATTGTGTGTATATAGTAGTGGCATTGAGGCAGTGTCACACCACACATCATCTAGTCGACTAGGCACGACCCACACTAGCCGTTTTCAAACGCTGTCTGGCATAGACCGTCGCTTTTGTTTGTGTGCTTCGGCTTGAACTTAATCGGATGAGGAATGTATGGTGACAGCAGAGAGAAAGAGGGATCGAGAGAGAGAGAGAGAGAGAGAGAGAGAGAGAGAGAGAGAGAGAGGGAGAGAGATAGTGAGAGAGTGTGAGAGAGATACAATGACAATTTTGTATAAATTTACTAGTACTGTAGTTCTGAAAACAGTAGAACAGTACTGCGAACAGTACTGCTAATGAAAAACAGACTCGATGTCAGGCGCACACCCGGATTTTTAGAGTTTGGGGGGCTTCCCCGAACCCTGCAGGGTTCACTTCCTGAAGTGAGGTATAAAATTTTGCTGCCCTTATGCAAGATTTGACCTCCCCCACCCTTCCTCCTTTCAACCCCCGCCCACAAGGGTTACGCCCAAAATTTTCTTTAAATTTTCTTGGTTTAAATTAACCAATTTTCTTTGGTTAATTTAACCAATTTCTAGCTTACCTCTTGAACAATTTGGCCGAATAACACAATTTCGGTACACATGTTAGGGCTAATCCCCAAAGACTCTTAGGAAGAAAGGGTTCCAAAATATTCCCTCAGATATGCCAAAAACTAACAATGCTTGTAAATCTAGTATTTTTCAATGTTTGGGCCCAAAATAATCTATTTTCGAAGATTTAGTTCATTACCAAGAGCGAAGTAACCTAGGAAGTTCAATATCCAAGATCATTCAAGAGCAAGTATAGCTTTCAAAATATCCTCCCAAAAAGGGTAAGAATTAATAATTTAAAAAATATTATACAGATTCTCCCACTGAGGTTAATCAGACAGCTGTGAGTGTAGAGAGCATGCTGACTCACTTGTTCAAATTTTAAATTTTCTCCTGGCAAAGGGATGGAGCCCCTTGGCTAGACTATTAAAAGGCGAGCACAGCAGGTCAACCGACAATTTTTCCAACAAATTCTTCCTTATTTTTCCGTATTTTGTAGTGTATATATCAATAGCTATAGTGGATGAAAATTTGTAACAATTTTTTGGGATTCTTAACTCTTCTAACATCAAACCCATCCAATTAACCACATGAATGTAAAAAGCTCTAGAGTTTTAAAATAACTAAATAAAGATTTATATATTACAATTTCGACTGCTGTAGGTTAATATTACAATTGTAAATATTACAATTTCAACAATTTCGACTCTTCAGACCTCAACGTTGTGTTTTAGTGCAAATAGCGTATTACACAAACGAGGAGTGAGGTAGTTCGTGATTGTTTTCCTCACTGAGATAACAGAACTGTATTAGTATGCCAAGCCCACCAAAACAAATTCTGAAGCTTTATGCTTCGCAATCCACTCTCACCTTTACACAGGGTCTGACTGCACAGGTGAGTGTGCGTACTATCTAGCACACCTCTGAGCTACTTCCAAGCCATCATTCGAGACAGATGTTTGGAAAGCAACACAATTGATTGAGTATTTCTTGTATCTGAGATGAACAAAACTTAATACATATTAAGCCACAATAAGACAAGATAACTGCAATAATCCGCTATCTTTACCTCTTCGCTAATAATTTAAATTTTTTGGTGAATTTTCAATGCTGCTAGTCGACTCAGCCTTTTCTAGTTTTTGATATTCCCAAAATATGTCTAGAACGCGATGTTATAAACATTATTCTATTTGAACATGCATGAAATGTACGAACACTGTTTACTTCGGTCAGTCAATTTGCTTTGGAAATATCAACATTTTTATGAAAACCTCAGGTCCTTAGCAGGATGGGGGGGGGGGGCTTAAGCCACTGCTCAATTTATTCAATGAGCAATTTTTTTTATTGCGGATGATGACTGCATGCACTTGTGCGTGGGTAATGAGGTGAATGATGAGAAACATCCATGACTGAATGAGATTCAACCCAAGGCTGCAGGAAACGAAGCTAGCCAGATCCTTATCTTATCACAGACAAGCGCTCCAACTAACTGCGCTACCAGAGCCGCATTATACCAGTCACTTTTCCATTATGCAACAGTTTTGATTAGGCTTATATTATAAAACTCAGCTGTTATTGACCGAACGATAGTGAGGTCTACCCTTAAGACGATCGGCATTTCCTCTGTCTGTCTGTCTGTCTCACGATTACAGACGAACGTCTAGACCAATTGCTATGATTTTTCAAATGGATGTTCCTTATTCCTAGGCCCAGCGATGTATATATTTTTTTTCAAATTTTAATAGGGGTGTCAATAATTATTATTAATAAATCCATTTTATAGACCTAACCTACTGAACTTGCCGGCCAAACAGCTTAGAGGAACAGCTGATAGAAGTCAACAGTTTTTAATCATATGGCAGGCCCCTTAGCGGCGTTATTTACGCTGTCTTTGAACAGCAAAAGACTTTGCATTTTGCATATAGGCTACCTAGACCAATTGCTATGATTTTTCATATGGATGATCCTTATTCCTAGGCCCAGCGATGTACATATATTTTTCTCAAATTCAATATGGCGGCCGGTTTACTACCGATACAAAAAAAGTACAGCATGAATAAGAGCATACAACATTTGAATAAATCCCTGGAAACATTGAATAAACAAATAAATTGCGAAATTAATTTTCATTGTAGAGTAAATTACTTTACAAGCACCCTTATTCTTGGACGTGAGGTCTACTGTTGACAGAACTACTAGTAAAATTACTTTTTAAACTGTAAAAAAACTGAAGAAACTTTATAACTTACAGTAGTCGCAGATGGAAGTTAGTTTCAGTTCCGTTCCCGTTCAGTTTACGGCGACCTGAAAAGCGTATCTCTACCACTGTAATCGAAATCTCGTTATATTTACAGGTCATTTTTTTGCCGTTATCATCATATAATAAAACGGCAACAAGAGGTACGAAGTTCGCCAGCTGCTGTTCTTCTAGTAAAAAAGCGGCGCTATATCTTTTTGCGCATCCAATATCAGACAAGTTTTGACACATTTAGAGGTTATGAAGAGGTGTGGGAGGTGCAAGGAAAAACGCTGGTTCGTTTGGGGGGGGGGGGGGGAAGAGAAAAATAAGAGTGGAGAAAGGGGCGGCAAAAGAAGTACAATAAACCAAAATAGGTTATCAGCAAACTGCCACCAAAAGTCCTACATTTCTCCTCCTCCTCCTCCTCCTCTTCCTCCTCCGCCTCCTCCACCACTGCATACTCCTATTCAGCGTTCTGCTTGTTCTTCTTTTCCTTCTCCTTCTCTTCCTTCTTGTTCTCCTTTTCTTGTTTCTTATCCTTCTTCTTTTTCTCTTACTTCTTCACCTTTCTTCTGATTCTACCTCTTTTTTCCTTCTTCTGATGTCTCTACTCCTCTTTCTACTTTTTACTCTATAAATTCTCTTATAGCTCCTTCTTCTCCTTTTTCTCCTCTTCCATCTTCTTTCCCTTTCCTTGTTTCTCATCCTTCTTCTTCTTCTTTTTTTCTCCTTCTTCTTTACTTTTTGCTCATTTCTCCTCCATCTCAATCCTCTTCAACTCCTCATATTCCTTCTTTTACCTCGTTTTCTTCATCAGCTTTTTCTTTTCTCTTGTTTCTTTATCATATTCTTCCCATTCTTCTTCTTCGCACTATTTCTACATCTCCTTCTTCTTTTTCCTTCTTCTTCTCCTTATTCTCATCTTTTTTCTTATTTCTCCTTTTTCGTTTTCTTCTTTTATCATCTTGTCCTCCTCCTCCCACTCCTCCATACTTCTCTTCGCCATTATTCTTCTTCTTTCTGCTCCTTCTACTTTATCTTCACTTTTCTTCTGCATCTACTTATTTTTTCCTGTCTTCTGATTTTCCTACTCCTCTTTCTACTTTTTATTTTACAAAATCTCTTATACCTCAATCTCCTTCTCCTCCTCTTCCTTCTTCTTCTCCTTTTCTTGTTTCTCATTCTTCTTCTTATTCTTTTTCTCCTACTTCTCCACTTTTTGCTACTTTCTCCTCCACCTCAATCCTTTTTAACTCCTCATATTCGTTCTTATATCTTGTTTTCTTCATCAGCTTTTTTTTCTCTTGTTTCTTTATCATATTCTTCCCATTCTTCTTCTTTGTCTTCTTCTCCTACTCCTTCCTATTTTCCTTCTTCTTCTCCATCTACTACTCCTTCTTCTCCGTCTCCTTCTTCTCCTTCTCCTCCTCGTCCTTCTCCTCCTCCTCCTCCTCCTCCTCGTCCTTCTCCTCCTCCTCCTCCTCCCCCTCCTCCTCCTCCTCCTCCTCCTCCTCCTCCTCCTCCTCCTCCTCCTTCTCCGCCACCGCCTCCACCTCCTCCTCTTCCTCCTTATACTGTATTTTTTCTTCTTTCTCCTTTTTTTTCTTCTACCATCTTCTTCTACTTCTTATTTTTCTTTTTCCTTCTTCTTATTGTTCTTCATCATCTTTTTTCTTCCTCTCCCTTCCCCGCTTTTATATCCACATGATCTTCTTCTCCATCTCTCTCTCCCTGTTTTACTTCTCCTTTTTCTTCTTCTCAATCACCCTCATCTTCTTCTCCATCTCCTTAATCTTCTCCTTCTTCTTCTCTTTCCTCCTCCTTCCTTCTCCTCGTCCTCCTCTATCAGTCCCATGGCATCCTCTTCTTTCTTTTTCCTCTTCCCTTTCATTTCATTGTTCCAGGGAAAGAAAAAACCCTCAAAAAATGCGGTCAGTGTCCCATCAAAAGGCAGTTAGGAGCATCTGTGTCACCCCTATTCCACAATTTTCGGAAAAGAGTCAACTTGACCTGGTCGTTGAGGGGATAAGAAAGAAAAGAGAGAGACTGAATGTTGGGGTGAGAAGAAATGAAAAGTTTGTGTGAAGAAAAAGAACAAGAATGAGGAAAGGTGACCATAATACAGCTTCTCAAATTCCTGAACCATGAGACTTTAAAACCTGTCTATTATTTTTAGTGGGATATATTAAATTGTTTAGGGAGCTGCAAATTACATTCATATTGAATCTCTGTTCATAACTCAGAAATATATACTTAAAGTAATAAAATTCAAAGATATCCAGTTTCCAACAGTTAAACTATTCAAAGAAAGTAAAATATCAGAATTTCTTGTTCCATGACGAACTGCGTTGTTAATATTAGAATAGAATAGAATAGAATAGAATAGAATAGAATAGAATAGAATAGAATAGAATAGAATAGAATAGAATAGAATAGAATAGAATAGAATAGAATAGAATAGAATAGAATAGAATAGAATAGAATAGAATAGAATAGAATAGAATAGAATAGAATAGAATAGAATAGAATAGAATAGAATAGAATAGAATAGAATAGAATAGAATAGAATAGAATAGAATAGAATAGAATAGAATAGAATAGAATAGAATAGAATAGAATAGAATAGAATAGAATAGAATAGAATAGAATAGAATAGAATAGAATAGAATAGAATAGAATAGAATAGAATAGAATAGAATAGAATAGAATAGAATAGAACAGAATAGAATAGAACATCAATACAACAAAAAATTTCACACTTTGAAAGACATTTTCTCTGCAATTTAACGAACACTGTGATTTGAACATCATTATGGAAATTACCCGCTCACATAGGAAAATCCTGTGAGCAGGGGTTGGAGTCATGTGTCTAGATAATCACAATTAAATACAATAAACATTTTCAAAGAAAAATACAATGTGAAAAAACTCTTAATAACTTAGATAACTTACACCCAATATTAACTTTTTAAGTGAATTCAACAACTTGCAGTCAAATTTTAAAAAGAATAAGTAGTATTTTACTTACTCTGATTTAAGGGCGACCAGAACGTGTAATCCCGCATATGTAATCGATTTGCCCTTTCAAAAACTACAAAAAAAATCGTCTTGAAATTACACTTGTAAAATGAAGTTCCTCACAACGTTTAGATGAGGGCATTTTAATTAGCAGCTCTGTGAACAGTAGACCTCACACCCAAGAATAAGGGAGCTTACAAAGAGGAACATACTAGATGTACTCAATGCTAATTACCATCGCAAAATTATACACAATCATAAGACCTAACCCTTGATTCAATTTGCGTAGTCTATTTCATGTTTGTTTCCCACAAAAAGTCACTCTGTATCACGTCACCGGGGCTGCATTTCTTTTTTCATCCGGTCTGCACTTATTCCAGACAGCTGGTTGCTCAAATCAAATAAGGTTGATTTATTTTGTTTATTTATTTTATTTGTCAGTTGAATGAATTCACAGAACAATAGTACTAGATTTGTAAAATTATCATTAACTTAGTAATCACTTGTCATTATAATTGAAATAAAATAAATTATTTGTTTCTCTCAAACAAATAAATTGTGTAATTCTATGAATAATGAAAAACAATCTATATAAATAAAATTAGAGTTTTGTCTGTACATTTATCAGAATTGTATATTTTTTGGTTATTTTTACGTTTTATACATTAAATAAGCCGAAAACAGTCTTATCTCACTTTCTGTCTGTCTGTCTGTCTGTCTGTCACGGCCGCAAAGGTATTTTTCGCGGCCTTCTCCTCAAAAACGAGAGCATCGATCGGGATTTTAGTTATTGAACATTATTGAAAACATTATTGACAATGTCTTTAGCTATAAAAAACTAAATTAACTTTTTTTTCAACAGAATAATAAACGTTTAAAAACCAAGTATTGTGCGATTTTGGATACATTTCTTCCAAGTTTTATTACCACATAAGAATAAGAACAAATCACGTAATTTATCATGATATATCAATCAGCTGTTCTCAAATATAAATGGTGGGCCCTTCGCGGCGTTATTTACGCTGTCTGCAGACTTGTGTAGTCGGAGCATTGCAGTCTTTTAGGAAACATATGTCTGGTGAATTAAAGCTCATCTTATGTTTTATCAATTATTTCTTTGTTGAAAAAAAACAAAATTTTCTAATTTCAATTTATCAAAATAAAAATTAACATTTTAGGAAGGTGCGGATTGTGCTAGGCTCTTGGGAATTCGCCAGGTAGCACTATTATTACCACATGAGAACAACAACAAATCACGTAATTTATGATGATTTATCAATCAGCTGTTCTCAAATATTCTCTCTGATAACTGCCACTGAATTGTTTACGTCCTAAGTTGTTAACTAAGCTGCTAACAACTTCATGATCGTTGCTATCAAAAAAGCCGAAACATATTTAGTGGTATTTCTAAACATAATCCGTACGAAGGACGGGTAGCTGCTAGTTACCACATAAGAACAAACCACGTAATTTATCAATCAGCTGTTCTCGAATATAAATGGTGGGCCCTTCGCGGCGTTATTTACGCTGTCTGTTTAGTCGGTGCATTGCAGTAATTTAGGAAACATATGACTGGTGAATCAAAGCTCATCTTATGTTGCATCAATTATTTCTTTGTTGAAAAAAAAACAAAATTTTCTAATTTCAATTTATCAAAATAAAAATTAACATTTTAGGAAGGTGCGGTTTGTGCTAGGCTCTTAGGAATTCGCCAGGTAGCACTATTATTACCACATAAGAACAAATCACGTAATTTATCATGATATATCAATCAGCTGTTCTCAAATATTCTCTCTGATATCTGTCACTGAATTGTTTACGTTCAAATTTGTTTACTAAGCTGCTAACAACTTCATGATCGTTGCTATCAAAAAAGCCGAAACATATTTAGTCTTATTTCTAAACATAATCCGTACGAAGGACGGGTAGCTGCTAGTGAAAAATAAAATTATTTGTTTCTCTCAAGACGAATTTGTTGTTCTATAAGTAATGACTTATTCAATAAAAGTTCAGCCAGATCAACAAGAGGGCCCAAGGGCTATCTTGAAATCTGATTCCAATTTCATCTGACAGAAAAGCCCATAGAAGAAGGCCTGAGTGCTTTTCTTTCTTTCTTGTTTAAATATCCTTTAAATGTAAGCCAATTTTTTTAATTCTTACATATACATCACCGGGTATTCCTTACAGGAAAATCCATGCAAAATTTCATAAAATTTGGTTCACGCGTTTAGCTGTAAATGTGTTAGAGGCAGAAAGACAGACAAAAATGGGAAACGGTCGACTTGAAACAGAGACCTCTCTTCGTTCGGTCAAATATTTTTAACAAAATTACCTTTAAGAGTCTTTGATTTTTGGATTATATAAATTTTCTATAAAATTTTTCTGTGATTTTGTCCACTTAAAACTGGTAAAACATGTCTGAGAACATGTCCTGAAGGTATTTTGACAATATCTTGTCCGTTTGAACAAAAAAGTGACTTATGAAAAAATTATTTATTAGGAGTAGTTAAGACTATAAAGTATTTTCTACCACTCAATGTCATGTGGTAAATTTATGTTTTTGGGTAGACTAATCTTCTCTCTTCAATAAAATAGACAGTTGGACTCCAGATTGTACATGTACCACAAGAATTTTTTCTACTGCTCAAAATTCAATTGGAGTTACATCATTAAAAATCGTTATTAGACAACAAATTATACACAAATTATAAAACATCCATCATTCACAAGGAACTTGTTATAAAGCATCTGAATCGAATAGAATTCTACAAAAATTTAAGGTATTTTGAGTCATTCATCATTTTTGCATCCAAGCTCTTACAAAAGTCATAATCCCGCAAACAAATTTAAGATTTCGCTTTCAAAGTCAGAATGACATTAGATATAGAATACTTCATATTATAAGCCTACAGTAGGCCTACATAATGGCTATAATATGTCATGGAGAGAATTATAGAAGTGGAATGGAGCCAATTCTCCTTCTCCTCCTTTTTCTCCACCTCTTTCTCATCCTTCTTCCCCTCCTCCTTACTTTCCTTCCTCTATTACTCTTCCTATTTCCTTTTCTCTTTCTATTTTATTTTAGGAAGAAAAATACGGACGTAACTGTTGCATGCCGGGAAATACTGAATGTCTGGAGATTTCAGCTTTCAGCCTACGCAGACCATGAATAAATCGTCTCGTAATAACACTGGTAGTGGTTGGGGGGGGGGGGGATCGGTGGAATAATGGGGGGACTGGAGTGGTTTGAGGGTATTTGGAAGGTCTGGAGGAGAGAAAAAGAGGATAGTGGCGAAGAGGGAGAAAGATGGAAAAAATGAAATGACAATTTTGTTATTTTCTTGGTCTGGACAGACGATGACATGTTATGCATAGAGTGTTCCTCATAGTGTTATCAATCCTTAAAGACTTTGATGTACCATTCAAAATAATAAACAAAGTTTTTATAAACGAAAGGTCTGTCAATGCATCGTTGGAGAATCAAAGATGGAGGACGTTAGCAGCTATTCCTATCAATTCACTCAATAATAATAAACTCATGGCTTTTATTGATGGGGAGAGACCCCTACAGGTAGCTCCACCTCGCCATTTTTAAAGGGGTTCCGAACTATTTTAAGTGGGTTCCGAACCACCAGGTGATAATAGACCTCATTTAGAAATCAATTTGCATTGTCTGCAAACTGGTTCTACTTGTAAACTGGTCAGACTTTTCTGAAATGAACTGAAAAATAGAATAAAACCTAGAAATCGGTAACTAAAGTAATTAATTTGAATATTCAATATAAAATGACGGTGTATTCAATTAAAACTGGTGGTAGATGGCAGTTTAGATTTTTAATTTCGTGTAAAGTAGAATAAAACATCATAAAAATCAGTAACTACAGTAGTTAGTGAAATAAATAAACTCTTTAGTTTCGTAGAGCTTTAATCACGTTAATAGTTCTAGACTATACCTTAGCAACAAATCAACAAACATTGTATTAGTATCTTAAACTGAACATATGTTTTATCATATCAGTTAGTACGAATATCCAACATAATATGGCGGAGCAATCAATTAAAACTAGCAGTAGTTAGCATTTTATTTTCTCATTAAATATTCTGCATTGTCATCATAGTTAACTGATAGAATGATAAGATCTTTGGAAATGAGCTGAAAATATAATGATATTGAAGATCCATCTTGTTTCCACTAATATGTAATATAAACTAAAAAAAAACCACTTTTAAATGGGTGTATTGTGGGTCGTCTGACGATGCTCTAGACAACAGAGCGAAACGGCCGTCACGCCATAACGTGAGTTAATTTCCATTTAAAAGTGTTTTTTTTTTAGTTTATATTGAAAATATAAAGTTCAATATAATTTCAATTTCAATTTATTATCCTCAAAATAATACAAATTCACATTTAACAAAATCACAATTACAAATTCAATAGCAATATTTATATAGGGAAAACAAGAGAAAAGTACTACAGAGGATAATTATAATACCTGCAAAGGTTTCCCTGAGCGCAGGTATGAAAGTTCTTAATGGAAGTCAGTTTCTATGTTGATTTTCTGAATATTAAACACAATTTTATGCAAAAATGACTTTAAAAATGGCTCCTTGAACGCGTTTTTTTTTTTAAATCAAAGTCAACTTACTTGGTGAATTTTATTTTGAACTATTAGATTTTGTGACAAACTTGTAGAGACGTTTTAAACAAAGCACTTCAATTTGATTTTCCTCCACAATATACATAATAATTCAAAACTGGAATACTTAAATTTCTTCTTCTTGAGTAGACAACCCTGGGGTTGGTTTGCAGCAGCTCGCCATTCCATCCTATTCTTCGCCTTTCTCTTAATTAAGGTCCACATGATGCACATCCCACGACTTTCATGATCTGAGGCAAGTAAGACCTCTGGAAAGTAGTACCTCTGGAGCTACGTTTTCCTATCCGCCGGAAACGGAACGGCCAACTGAACGGAAACTGACTCTCAAACGTACAATAGTATTTTGGAGCTACACTTTCTTATTTTTATTGTATTATAATTTCTTCCTCGTGGATTTCTTCCTTCAATCATACCCTCAATCTTCTACTGAAATTTAGAAGATTCTAAAAATTGGTTCACAGATCAGGTGATTTATTAAAAATGTGTTCTACACTTTATATTGTGAATTTTCTTGTATTTGTATTTTTGTATTTTGGCGAAATAAAAATATTATTATAATTATTATTATGATAATGTATTATTCATTCATCCATTAATAACACAAAACACAATCAAGAAAAGATACAACAGGCTCAGCCCACTACTGCTTTCTTTACAAATTGTTAAATGAAAAATCAAAATTTCAGGTCATGTCCAACTTGAACTAGGAATTTCACTTTAAATACAATGACTGATTCTTTCCAAAACAAAAATAACAATTTTTTATTGCAGATGAAGCCCACATGGGTCCGAGACTTGTGCGTGGGAAATGAGGTGAATGATAACACATCTAGATGCCAGACGGAGGAGCGGGATTCGAACCCACGACCGCTGAAACGACAGCAAGCTGAAGTTGCGACGCCCCAACCAACTACCCTAAGCGGAACGCCAATTAGGAGCTCAATTTAAAAACTTAGCACTAACACCGTCCAATAGTTCAGAGAAAGTAGACATAATTTTGAATTTTGTTTAGATTTAAGATCCAAAATAAAAAAATAATAACATATTTATTGCAGATGCTTGTTTATTATTGATATACTTGTTGCGGATTATTATTTTCATCAGCAAAAAAGCGAGAGAGTAATAGTAACAGAGAGTGAGTTGCTATACTAACAGAAAGAGACAGAAACTATGAGAAAGATGATCGTGGAACACTAGGTAGGGTAACATTAAGAATGAGTGGGTAGGGGAACTAGCTTCCAAAGTCCGGACCACTAGTGGGCGAGAGCCAATGTGTGCGCGTATGAGAGTGGATTGGTTAGGGTGGGTTTGAAGGGGGAGGGGGGTAATTGACCATGCCGCCCATCTCATGATTTTTCATGAGCGCAAAATTGAAAGATGTCCCCAACAAAGATGTGTCCACTACCCTGTCCAAACCACCTATTAAGACCAGACCAGCAATTTGCAAACGTTTATCTGTTCTCTCTAACTTCTGGAGGGGAAAGTAGTACCTCTGGAGCTACGTTTTCCTATGTCGGAAACGGAACGGCCAACTGAACGGAAACTGATTTTCAAACGTACAATAGTATTTTGGAGCTACACTTTCTTATTTTTATTGCATTATAATTTCTTCAAAAATTTAATTGATATTTGATGTTTGCCATAGGTCTTCAACGACCTGGCAAAGTGAGGTTATAACAATCAATCAATCTTATTCGCCGGAAACGGAGCGACAACTGAACGGAAATTGACTCTCAAACGTACAATAGTATTTTGGACCAACACTTTCTTATTTTATTGTATTATAATTTCTTCTAAAATGTTATTGATTTCAGGTGTTTGCCGTAGGTATTTCAAGTCCTGGCAAAGTGAGGTGATAACAATCAATCAATCTTATTCGCCGGAAGCGGAACGACAACTGAACGGAAACTGACTTTTAAATGGACAATAAAACCGTAAGTTGGCATGTGAAAGGAGATTAGTCAATTTTTCGAAATTAAGTTTCATGTAGCATACTACCCAGCAGACTATTCTGCAGCCGTGGAAAAAAATAAGTCATATTTTCTACATGATACTGAGCTTGTGTGGATACAGTTATTTTGAAAATGAGTGTGTAAAAGGAGTTAAGTAAGGGGTGAAGAGGTTGAGAAAGAAATATATTGAGCTACTCTGCATTTTAGTTTTAGTTTTATTGGTATTGAATATAGTTACATGCACTGTAACTATTGAGTGATTGAGTATTGAGTGAATAAAGTTATTTGAAAAATGAGTACACGCATGTGTAAAAGGACTAAAGTAAGGGGTTAAGGTGTATAAAAAGGAATATATTGAGCTAGTCTGTATTTTAGTTTAATTATTGAGATTGAATATAGTTAGGACTAGCTATTGAGCCCGTCCCTTCGTACGGATTATGTTTAGAAATAAGACTAAATATGTTTCGGCTTTTTTGATAGCAACGATCATGAAGTTGTTAGCAGCTTAGTAACAACTTAGAACGTAAACAATTCAGTGACAGTTATCAGAGAGAATATTTGAGAACAGCTGATTGATATATCATGATAAATTACGTGATTTGTTCTTATGTGGTAATAATAAAACTTAGAAGAAATGTAATCGCACAATACTTGGTTTTTAAACGTTTATTATTCTGTTAAAAAAAGTTAATTTAGTTTTTTATAGCTAAAGACATTGTCAAAAAGGTTTTCAAAACTGATAAATAACTTTAATCCCGATCGATGCTCTCGTTTTTCAGGAGAAGGCCGCATAAAATGCCTTCCGGGCCGTGACAGACAGACAGACAGAAATTGAGATAAGACTTGTTTCGGCTCCTTTAATGTATAAAACGTAAAAATAACAAAAAATATATAATTCTGATAAATGTACAGACAAAACTCTTATTTTATTTATATAGATAGATATATTTATAGGTTGTGACAACTTCAAGTCTTGTTATTCATTATGGATATCTTCCACAAGATCACCTTCGTCACACAAAGAAAGAAACAATTTTCATACGATGTGGCATCGGAATCTCCATGGTAATCTTTTGTTACACTTTGTAGCCTACACTTAACGATCCCTTCACTTTCTTATACCTCTATGTTATATGTTAATACAGGTATATTATACTTCTATGTTAATACAGCTAACATATTAATTGAAGTACAACACTCGTCGTCCTCTATCAAGCTATAAATTTCAAGTGAAATTATTATTATTATTATTATTATTATTATTATTATCATCATTATTATCATTATTATTATTTTATTATTATTATTATTATTATTATTATTCCAATTTCTATTATTATTTATTTCGTATCTTCTTTCAACTATTGACTTCTTGAAAAAATACTTCATAATTTTCTCTTCCTTTTTTAGAACTTTATTGTCGGATGATGCCCACATGAGTATTGACACTTGTGCGTGGGTAATGAGGTGAATACAACAAGGTGATAACAACGTGATCCTAAACGTGATTCGGACTTGAGACCTCGAGAAACAGCAGCCAGCTAGAGTCTTATCTAAACAGAGACAAGCGCCCTAACGATTGAGTCAACAGGCATGTGTAATTAATATAATTTTATAACATTAAGGCTCTTCATGCATTGTTCTGTAAGCTTTTGTATGCTCAATTAATGGCAGTACAACACTCAAAAGTAGTTCTCGTGAAGTAATCGTTCCGTTTCCGGTAGCCAGGAAAACGTAGGGCGAGTCAGGGTCGCATTCCCCCTTCCTCCCCACCATCACAATGATTGAACCACCACTTGTATAATTAATATCACTTTATGACATTAAAAGGGTCTTCATTGAAAGTTCTGTGAGCTTTTGTATGTTGATAAATAAAGAAATACCTTAATTAATAAATAATAATATTAATGAATACCTAGTTAAGAAATACTGACAAAATTCAATCGTTATTTGTGTCACTAGTGCGCAAAGTAGCTCTTTGCTGCACGAGAGAAATGCATTACGCACAAACTGAAGACGAGTGTGGAATAGTTTCTTGAGTGATACAAAGATACTTTCAGCACAAGTTAAACATTGAATTTTTCCTACAGCTGGCACACATGGAGTGCGACAAAGTAAAATGAGTGCGGAAAAGTCAGCTGGAGTGCGGCAAAGTAAAATAGTGCAGGAATCACCTGTTTTGCGTACTATAAGTGCAAAAATAGCCGCTTTGTTAGATAACTGAAGGAAGAAGTAGTTTTCGTGAAGTAATCTTTCCGTTTCCGGCAACCAGGAAAACGTAACCTGGGCGGGTCCTGCAGGGATTCAGGGACCTATTTCCCCTCCCTTCCCCCCACCACCTAAATCGCTATCTCACGTCCATTTACCTTTCATATAATGGGGCGACAAAACGATTACAAATTCAGAAGGCAGTGGTTTGCACACCTCCAAAACGGCAAAGCATCGTCGTTCATTTTGTGTGTGAACGGTTAGTTCGCAATCGAACTACTGCTCTTCCCACCTGGCTAATTGAGAGATGCAGTCGATAGATTAGGCTTAATAGACGCTGTGTGTGCCGATCCCAGCCGGCGATTATCCCTTAGGAAACCATTCTCTACGGCTGGAGTCAAGTTTATTGGTGCGGGGGTATTCAGGTAGATTTAGATTCTCAATCCTCTTTCTATTTCTCTTATGATTCCTCTCTTTCTCTCTCTCTCTTTCTATAGTTAGAATTATAGTTATAATTCCTTAGTTAATTTAGAACACCTATAAATAATTGTGTTTAATTCTAATTCTTAATTAAGTTTTAATTGATTGTAATTGTTTAGTTTAAGTGATAAATTTAATTTTTCTGCTGTATTGTCTTTTCAATTACTTAACGTTTTTTTCTCTTAATCATATCAAGTTTGATAATTGATTTCAACTATTAACTTATTCACTTTCATTGTATTGTATTAACGCTTCCTATCTCTTTAAAAGACAATAATATTAGACAACAATAAGACAATAATGACAACTTAACTGATTAATATTCTGTGAAATATCTTACCAAAATATTGTAGCGAGAATAGAGAGGAAGAAGGAATAGTGGTTCTCGGTGTTATCTACTATGTAATATCTATGTTTACTTTTGAGCAATTAATTACTCTGCTTTTGACACTTTTATGGTGTTTACTTTTTACTTTGTAGAATGTTCTAGTTGTTTGATTAGACAGTAATGAATCTTATCGAATATTGTGGAAAGTGCGAGTTTCCTTATTTATTTATTTAGAAGATGATAGAAAAATCCAGAGATATCTCAATTATGGAAAATTATGTAAATAGAAGTAGACTTTTGTAAATTAGTTCAGTCTTGTTTGAAATTCGTCGTGATAAACAAGTTGTGACAGTTCTATATATTGTGCCTATATAGTGATAATTCTTTCTCTGTGCCTATAGTGATAATTCTTTTTCCTGTTTAATTCATATCAGTGAGCTACTAAATAGTTTTTATTGTATTACGGACTAGTGCTACGTAAGTTAATTTTCTTTTTCGACGTTTCTTTTTTAATATTATTGGACAGTTTATTGTATAATTGTTATTTAATATTAGATCGGCCTTTTAACTTTTAGTGATTGATTTTTGTACAGTTTATTGAAATCTCGTTATTAGTTGAACAATATCGATTTATATGTTTTTAATTGCTTATTTTTCTGTAAGACGTTACTGATCAGTGAGTGTTGTGAATATTTGTGTAAATAAAGTGCGAGTGATAAATTTAAGTAGTGCCAGCGTTATTTTAGACTTAGAACCCGTAACAATATATTCTCTTATTTTGCATAAACTATTTTGTAGAGTTCAATGGCAGGTTGAGTGTAAGATAGGGCTTTTCTGCCCTAACTATGCCCTTTTTCATAAATGCGTCACCTGTTCAAATTACAATTCATTTATTACACAAAAATTCTTATTAATGTCAGCAATCAATTATACAAAACAGTGAAAACGTATAGTATTGTATCCATTTTTTATATATCTATCCATGAATCCAGGTGAAGTCATTCATTCATTGTAAGGTTATAGTCAATAGACAAATAAATTTCTCTGTTACTGAAATTCAGCTATCTGAATTTCAATCTCTCTCTCTCATAATTTCTCACTCTTTCTCCTTGGAACGGGTACAGAGAGAGAAGTAACGTGAATTATTTCCAACCCTATGTACTAAGTACACATATCTGGTGTGATACTCATTGCTTTTGATGAATTCATTAAAAGAGGATAATATTTGATGAGCGATTTCAAACAGTGAGTCAGAGTTTTGTTTCTCTCTTCTTCTCCTTCTCCTTTCTCTTCTCTTTCTCTCCTTACGTTGTATTTCTTCTCAAATGCATTTAAGAAGCCAAGTACAGCTACATAGCATTTTAAAAAATTCGAAAATACCACATTTTTAATGTTTTCCCAGTTGAAGCTGTCATAAATTCATAAATGGTTTCGAGCCTAATCTTGAGAGAAATTTTTTCTGTCACTATAAAGTCTTGCATGTTTATATCCAATTTTTATAGGTTTCTATTATTTTATTAGGTTTCTAATGAGTTTTGTAGCAACAACACCTTAGAATAGATTAATCACTTCTAAATATATGACACACATGAATTAGCTCGTCTACCATTAAACTGCAGTCGGCGCATGCTCAGAACTGTCTTTAGTGGGAATATTTTCTACGTTTTTTATACTAATTGATAAAATATGAAGACGCAATTCAATTCTCCTAAATCCATTCAACATCTTATCATATAGTCGTAAGCCTGGCTATAAAATAATTTTGAAGAAAATGATACTCTCTCAGGGAAAGCAGTAAAACTTTTAACCAGCCATGAATATTATTCTTGTCTTGCTACGCTACCTCTTACAACAGAGGGAGGAAGAAATACAATAATGGAGCATCATAAAGAGGAATAAAATAATAAAGAGCAAGAGATAGATGAAAAGAAAGGGGAAGAGGAGAAGTGATAGAGACCCTACAAGCAAATGAAATGAGAGAAGGATAAAATGCAGTAAAAAGTTCAAGAGAAAGAAAGACAGAGCAACAGAAAGAGGAAGAACATTATTATAGGACAGAATAAAGAGTGAATTTAGAAGAAAAATTATAGAGATACTGCAAGCGAATGGAGTGAGAAAATGTTAAAATGCAGGAGAAATATCAAGAGAAAAAGAGAGAGAGCAAAACGAACGAAAGAGAGAGGAAATTTCAAAGAAAACAAGGAGGAAAAGCAGCAAAAATACCAAGGAAAGGGGTGATAGAGACACTGCAAGCGGATGAAACAAAAATAAAATGCAGGAGAAAGATCAAGAGGAAGAAGGACAAAGCCACAGAAAGGTGAAGAAAATTTATAAAGCAAAAGAAAGAGGAAATGTGGGAGAAAGATCAAGAGTAGAAGAGAGAAAGAGCAGTAGAGAGAGAAAAAAATTAACTATAATTGTTTTAAAGCAGAATAAAGAAGAAATGCAGTAAACATATCAAGAAAGAGTTGTAAAGAGACACTCCATCTCAATGAAACAATCATCGGAACCCACCTAAAATTGTAGGTCCAACTCATAAATCACCATCATCCAACTCATTACCCACGCACAGGTCTCAGACCTATGTGGGCTTCATCCTCAGAAAAAAAAAGAAAAAAAAGATAAAATGCAAGAGAAAGCGAGGTAGATGAACAGAAATAGAAAGAAAATTATGAAGTAAAACAAAGAGGAAATGCAGGAGAAAGATCAAGAGAAAGAGAGAGTGATAGAAACAATGCTCACACACATAACAGATGAGTGGAGGAAGGGAATTATGATGCAAGAGAAGATGAGAAAAAGGAAAGAAGGGAAGAGGAAGGTGTAGACAAAGATAGGAAAAGAAGAAAGGGAGTGAGTGAGAGCTCGCGCACACAACCGATTGATAAAGAGAATTATAGAGCAAAAGGGAATGAGAATGAGGAAGACAGAGAAAAAGAGAGATGATGGCAGAGAGGAATGAGAGAGGGTGAGTGAGTGAGAGCTTGCACAAACAACAGATAAATAGAGACAGAGAATAATTGTGACAAAGAAAATTAAAATAATTCAGAGGCAGGCAGGGGAAGAAAGAGATGGTGATTGATTGATTGATTGATTGATTTCTTTATTCATGCAAATAATAGTTGGACAGTTACTAGTATAAAATACAATATATAGGCATCACCAAGTATTATTACATAAACCATTATCAGTTACTTATTACATAAACTTCTAACTATATACAAACATGAAATTATTACTGAAAATGATATTAATATGATATACAGAAAAAAAAGGAAAAAAGCTTGGTGATACATTTGTATGAAAAGGCGAAGTTAGGGACGGTGTCCCTCTCTTACACTTAACCTATAAATTCTACCTGATAGTGTCTACACATTTTGAAATTAAATAAATTTTAATAATATTAAAAAAAGAAAATAAAATAGAATAATAATAAAATAAAATAGAATGAACTAATAAAGGAAAAAAAAAAACTTATAACTAACAGGGTTTTGCCAAAATTTCCCGGTGACAGAGAGTGAGTGAGTGCAAAGGGTGAGGGATAGAGAGAGAGAGAGAGGGGGGAGAGAAAAAGAGAAACGGACGGAGAGAGAGAGGGGGAGAGAGAAAAAGAGAAACGGAAGGAGAGAGAGTGAGAAATAGATGGACAATTGAAGAGAGAAAAGTGATAGAGTGTGAGAGGTAGTGAGAAACAGAGAGAGAAATGAAGAAAGAGACGGTGTGAGAGAATGAGAGTGTGACAGGGAGTGGTAGGGAGAGAAAGGGTGGTGGCAAGAACGAGAGTTAATTTTGTTTTTTATTAAGTTTGTTTACTTTTCATGTCAGAAGTTAGTCTTGTGCAAGATAAAAAGCATAAATCTAAAATGAGCAGTTTTTAATTACAACGCAGTTTGATTTAGTTAGGAGAGAGGGCTGAGAACAGTTATCTGCAGGCAGGTGGTGAACAAAAAAGAGAGAGATAATAGGAGAAAGAGTGGGTGTGAGAGAGAGAGTGAAACTTACCTGCAGCCGGTGAGAGTTTTGTGACCACGCCCCATCTCTGCTTCCACTGCAAGCAAAAAAAGAGAGGACATAAATCTCAGTGAGTAAAATTTGTTGCGTGCACTCTCTATACAACATCTTCTCTCTCACTCTACACGTCATAACCGTGCACAAACCGTGAATGTATAGCAATTTTCGCGCCAAAGCTATGCAGTAATACCAACTGATGAATGTACAGCAATTTTCAACACCAAAACTATGCAGTAATACCAACTTAACAGTGCTACTTAGTTACATATCTATACATACATAGGTGAAAAAGTAAATTTGTATGGCTTTTCGTGGTGGGGAGATGTGTCTGTCTAACGGATTTCATAAAAACGGCTACGATTTGGAACACTAAATTTGGCACATAGCTTCCTCCAAACTCGATTCAATGCACCTCGAAGCCCGTTTTTGATTTTCCTTTCGAAATTAATGTTCAAATTTTACTGATAATGTTTAAAAATTTGTTTAAATGCAGGAAGCTCATAGAACATCTGATAACATGATACGTCTCTTTGGTGACAATATAAATGATACGCCAGTCTCTTAAGCCAAAGCAACAGACTTTCTCTGTATCAATACTACAGCTGCTAATTACCCAGCGTCATGCGAGTTTACTTATTATGTGTAGTTTTTTTTTCTGTAATAGATTAGTGTAAAGATTTGAACACAAAACTATGCAGGTGGGTTAAGCTAAAAAAGGTAGTTTAGTTATAAAAAACATTAAAATTCACAACATCAATTCAACAAAGAAATGTTTACTGTGAATTTCTCTTTTCAAACAGATGAACTGTAAAGTATTAACACTCCGATATTCAACTCACTTTTCCCAATTTTGTGACCAAAGCCACAGCACAGTGTTATCCTACCACTGTTTCTGTTACCCACCACACGTTATCTACCAGGAAAGAAAAAATCCAAACTGGGTTTCCGGGGAAGACCGGGTAGAATTCTAGTACTCCATATTCATAGGTTTCACTATTATTACAAATATTTTTCTCGAAAATTGATACAGTGGAACCTTGATAAATCGAACCTCAAAAAATCGAAATCCTTGATAAATCGAATTTTTCCAATTCCCCTAGAACTTGCTATCCTACCACCATGTTATTTTACCTTTATAAATCGAAGATTTCATGAATATTACCTTGATAAATCGAAGTTTTTGGATCTATTGAGCTTTAATACTAACCTCTATAATTCGAAGGTTCGGCAGAAAACCCTTTATTATTCGATGTTTTGCAGTTTTCGGACCTTTATAAATCGAAGTTGTAATAAGAGAACCTTAGTAAATCGAAGTTGCATGCTTATTGGATAAGATTCTGAAAAGGTAAGTGTTTTGAAACTCTATAAATCGAAGTATTTTAAGACGGACCTTGATAAATCGAACCTCAATAAATCGAAATCCTTGATAAATCGAATTTTTCCAATTCCCCTAGAACTTGCTATCCTTCCACCATGTTATTTTACCTTTATAAATCGAAGATTTCATGGATATTACCTTGATAAATCACCTTAGTAAATCGAAGTTGCATGCTTATTGGATAAGATTCTGAAAAGGTAAGTGTTTTGAAACTCTATAAATCGAAGTATTTTAAGACGGACCTTGATAAATCGAACCTCAATAAATCGAAATCCTTGATAAATCGAATTTTTCCAATTCCCCTAGAACTTGCTATCCTACCACCATGTTATTTTACCTTTATAAATCGAAGATTTCATGGATATTACCTTGATAAATCACCTTAGTAAATCGAAGTTGCATGCTTATTGGATAAGATTCTGAAAAGGTAAGTGTTTTGAAACTCTATAAATCGAAGTATTTTAAGACGGACCTTGATAAATCGAACCTCAATAAATCGAAATCCTTGATAAATCGAATTTTTCCAATTCCCCTAGAACTTGCTATCCTACCACCATGTTATTTTACCTTTATAAATCGAAGTTTTTGGATCTATTGAGCTTTAATACTAACCTCTATAATTCGAAGGTTCGGCAGAAAACCCTTTATTATTCGATGTTTTGCAGTTTTCGGACCTTTATAAATCGAACCTCAATAAATCGAAATCCTTGATAAATCGAATTTTTCCAATTCCCCTAGAACTTGCTATCCTACCACCATGTTATTTTACCTTGATAAATCGAAGTTTTTGGATCTATTGAGCTTTAATACTAACCTCTATAATTCGAAGGTTCGGCAGAAAACCCTTTATTATTCGATGTTTTGCAGTTTTCGGACCTTTATAAATCGAAGTTGTAATAAGAGAACCTTAGTAAATCGAAGTTGCATGCTTATTGGATAAGATTCTGAAAAGGTAAGTGTTTTGAAACTCTATAAATCGAAGTATTTTAAGACGGACCTTGATAAATCGAACCTCAATAAATCGAAATCCTTGATAAATCGAATTTTTGCCGTTCCCCTTGAGATTCGATTTATCAAGGTTCCACTGTATATCAGATGGACCAATACATCGATATCATATATCGATACATCAAGTACAATCGACAATCGACACCAGTTTTATTTGTTGAATTGCTTTCTTGGTATTGAACAGCTGAGCAGTGTAACCGGAAGTAATTGCTTTTTAAAAGGCAGCTGAGGCTTCCTGCTCCTTGTGGGGAACTTATTGTGTCGTCTGATTGGTTGTGGGGACACAGCTTACATTGTGGGGACGTCGCACTCCAGAAAATACCTTATAATAATTCAGGGGAAGCGTGCGAATTGAAGAGTCGTTGAAGACCTTCCATGTCATATTTTCTTCCCTTTCATCACCTCCTCTCTTTCATCAAGTTTTCCCTTTCTTCCATTTTTTTCTCCCCTTCCTCACACCTTTTCTCCTGTTTCCTCATTGGTGTTTATTCTTCTACTCCTGTGTTAACCACATCTATTTTTTCCTTTATCATCTTCCGGTTCTCCTCTTTTGACTAGTTTTTCAATCATCCTTCTCCTTACTTCTATCATTCTTCATTTTGTTCGTTTTCTCCATTTTTTCTTCTTTCTTTGTCTCCTTTCTTTTTCTACTCTTTCCTAATAACGTTATTTATTTATTAACTTTTCATGTGAATTTAACGACTTGCAGTCAAATATTCATTAAGAATAAGTATAACTTACTTAATCTGTAGGCCGAGTGCTTTCGAATCTTTGAGATCCATCTTCAGTGGCCTCTGAAGATGGATCTCAAAGATTCGAAAGCACTCGGGCTACAGATTAAGTAAGTTATACTTATTCTTAATGAATATTTGACTGCAAGTCGTTAAATTCACATGAAAAGTTAATATTAACAACGCAGTTCGTCATGGAACAAGAAATCCATGAAGTTATTTATTTATGGAGGTGAGAATATAAAGATGCAAAAGACTTCGTATTTATTTTAGCGTCTCTTGACTCTTGATTCTTGAAATGCTGTCGCTTCAGCGGTCGTGGGTTCGAATCCCGTTCCTCTGTCTGCATCTTTGTGTTATCATTCACCTCATTACCCACGCACAAGTCTCAGACTCATGTGGGCATCATCAGAAATAAAAAAAAACCTAGATAAATACTTCAAATTCCAAAAGTTGCTCGAATCAAGAGACTGAAGGAGCGTTCATAAATACAGAATAAATGCTATGTTCTCTGCATTTAAATCATTTCCCGGTGTTTCGGAACCCACGTGAAATAGAAAGTCATAAATACAGCCCATAGAGTTCACAGACTTGCGAATTTGGACTTTAATTAAATTTTTGTATAATTTGAAGGTTAGTTCACAAAGGAAAATCTCAATTCTCTGAAAACTTCCCTCGAATACCAGTGGTACTGTGGGTAATCTGACGATGCTCTTAACAACAGAGTGAAATGGCAGTCAAGCCATAACGTGAGTCACAATTTCCACTTAAAAGTGTTTTTGAAGTTTTTATTAGTTAAAAACAGTTTATTACATCACTTTTTGATATATAAGAGGGTGAGGAAAGAGGAGAGGTGGAGGAAAAGAAGAAGGAGAAAAAAAGGAGAAGAAGGGGTTGTAAAAGGAGAAGAAAGAGAGCAGCAGTTGAAATATGAAGATATGAGTTTAGGAGAGGGAGGCCGGTGTCACACCATCTGTCAGCCAATTCCGTCGACGAGTTTTGCGAGGTGTGACAGGAGCCTAGCCGGTGACAGTGTGTAGTCGACCCTCCAAGCTGCTGCAGCTCTGCTCTTGAAAAAGTCAAAGGAGATATTAGATAAGCAAGAAGTGAGAGGGGAAGTGGAACAAGGGGGAAGGAGACACTTATTTTATGGACAAGAAGGAAAAGGGAAGTATAGAGAATGGAGAGAAAGGAGGTGAAGGAGATGATAAATGAAAGAAGAATTGGGGGGAGAAGGGGGAGAAGGGAAAAGGAGTAGATAAATGAAGGATAAGGAATAGAACGAAGATGGAGAACGAAAGAGAAAAAATACTGGAAAAACGACTACATAGAAGAGGAGGAGCAGCAAGAAGAGTAGAAGAAGAAGAGCAGAATAAAGAGAAGGAGAAGAAGAAAGAGGAAGAGGACGATTAAGAGGAAGAGAAAGAGGAAGATGAAGATGGAGAGGAAGGGGAAGAGGAAGAGGAAGAAGGAGAGGAAGCGGAAGAGGAAGAGTATAAGGAAGATGAAGAGAAAGAGGAAGAGGAAGTTGAAGAGAAAGAGGAAGAGGAAGAGGAAGCGGCAGAGGAAGAGAAAGAAGAAGAGAAAGAGGATGATGAAGAGGAAGAGGAAGAGGAAGCGGCAGAGGAAAAGAAAGAGGAAGAGAAAGAGGATGATGAAGAGGAAGAGGAAGAGGAAGAGGAAGCGACAGAGGAAGAGGAAGCGACAGAGGAAGAGGAAGAGAAAGAGGAAGAGAAAGAGGATGATGAAGAGGAAGAGGAAGCGACAGAGGAAGAGGAAGATTATAAGGATGATGAAGAGAAAGAGGAAGAGGAAGTTGAAGAGAAAGAGGAAGAGGAAGCGGCAGAGGAAGAGAAAGAGGAAGAGAAAGAGGAAGAGGAAGAAGAAGAGGAAGCGGAAGAGGAAGAGGTAGAGGAAGAGGAAGAGGAAGTTGAAGAGGAAGAGGAAGAGGAAGAGGAAGCGGCAGAGGAAGAGAAAGAGGATGATGAAGAGGAAGAGGAAGAGGAAGAGGAAGAGGAAGGGGAAGAGGAAGAGGAAGAGGAAGAGAAAGAGGAAGATGAAGATGGAGAAAAAGAGGAAGAGGAAGAAGAAAAACGAAAAACGAAAAACGAAAAAAGAATAAGAAAGAAAATAAAACTAAAAAAAAAATGAAAACGAAATAGGAAAAGAAAACAAAAAATGGAAAGAAAACGAAAAAGGTAAAAAAGATATAGGGAGAGAGAAAAATAAAAAGAAGAAGAAAAAAAGGATGGGGTGAAAGAAAAAGGGGTAGGTTAGAGATTAGATGGAAGGGTAGGAGGATGCTGAAAAAGAGGAGAAGAAGCGTTAGAAGAAGATGAAGAAAGAGAACGAATAGGATGGTAAGAAGGAATAATAGGAAAATAGCAAGGAAAACAGAAGATGGAGTTGGAGGGTAACAAGGATAAGACAATAAAGGGTAGAAGAAGGACTAAGACAATAAGAAAAGAAAAAAGGGAGAAGTTGATAGAGAAGATGAAAACAAGGAAAAGGAATACAAATCCAATTGCTTACGTTTCTCGGTCTCAAGGTAAAGAGAATTTGAAAACGTTGCTTTTTTCTCTGACGTTTAGAAAAGGAAGAAACGCCCTCTGGATTCTATTGAAGTGCTGACAGTGATAATTCAGGGTGGGAGGGGGGTAATAATAATGATAATAATAATAATATTGATAATAATAATAATAATAGCACTAATATTTTACATATAGAACAAGAAGATGTTCTTTTTTCTTGTGGAGGAGCGAAGAGTAACTTGTCACACACGAGTAGCAACTTCTTCAGGAAGAACAAAAATAAGAACAAGAAGTAGAACAACATCAAGTAAAACAATAAAATTGGAAGAAGAAAAACTAGAGAAATTAAAAGAGGAAAAAGAAGAAGATGAAACAAAAGAAGATGAGGAAATAGAAGACTGGTAAAGACACGGGAAAAGCTCAAAAACACATTATCTGCTAGATTGGAGAAACTTTAACTTTTTCTGAAGTTGTTTGATAGTTCAACAGGGGATGAAGATGATTGGAAATAAAAAGAAGAAGAAGGAGGAGAAGGAGAAGAAACTCATTTACACCCGTTGTTTGGTAATATAGAGGAACAAACAGTAGAATAAGAAGAGGTAGAAGAAGAAAAAAAGAGAGAGAGAAGAGATGGAAGTAAAAGAGAAGTAGAAGTGGAAGGCGGAAAAGAAGGAGAAGGAGGAGAAGGAGGAGGGGGAGGAATTGAAGGAGGAGGAGGAGGAGAAATTGAAGGAGGAGGAGGAAGAGGAGGAGAATGAGGAGAAAGAGGAGGAGGAGTTGAAGGAGAAGGAGGAGGAGGAGGAGTTGGAGGAGAAGGAGATAAAGTAGGAGAAGGAGGAGAATGAGGAGAAGGAGGTGAAGGAGAAGGAGGAGGAGAGAAAGAAGAAGAAATAGAAGGAGAAGAAGGACGAGAAGAAGGAGGACGAGAAGAAGGAGGAGAAGTGGCAGAGGAAGACGAGAAATAGAGAAGGAATGAAGTAAAAGGAAGAGAAAGAATATGTAGGGAAGGATGAGGAAGAGGAGGAGAAGGGGATGAAAAGGTGGAGGTTGGAGGAGAAGGAGGTCGAGAAGAAAGAGAAGAAGGAAGAGGAGGAGGAGTAGAAGATGGATGAGGAGGAGGAGGAGGAAGCGAAGGAGGAGAAGGAGGAGAAGAAAGTGAGGGAGGAGAAGAAGGAGAAGGAGGAGAAGGAGAAGAAGGAAGGTAAAGGAGGAGAAGGAAGGTAAAGGAAGAGAAGGAAGGTAAAGGAGGAGAAGAAAGTGAAGGAGGAGAAGAAGGAGAAGGAGGAGAAGGAGGAGGATGAGGAGAAGGAGGAGAAGGAGGAGAAGGAGGAGAAGGAGGGGAAGGAGGAGAAGGACGAGAAGAAGGAGAAGGACGAGAAGGACGAGAAGGACGAGAAGGACGAGAAGGAGGAGAAGGAGGAGAAGGAGGAGAAGGAGGAGAAGGAGGTGAAGCAGAAGAAGCAGGAGAAGGACGAGAAGGAGAAGAAGGAGGAGAAGGAGGAGAAAGAGGAGAAGGAGGAGAAGGAGGAGTAGGAGGAGAAGGAGGAGAAGGAGGAGAAAGAGGAAGTGAAGGAGGTGAAGGAGGAGAAGAAGGAGGAGAAGAGAAAGAAGAAAAAAAAGAAGTTGAAGCGATTATCATAGTATTTCATCTGACAACTCCAGAATTGCTCTGGAAGATTTCAAAAGAGAAAAACAGATGAAGAAAGATTTAATCTGAGCTGCTCAGATTATAAGGAATATGGTAGACTTATATTGATAGGCTTAGAGGAGAAGAAGTGCTTAATCTTCTTTTCCTTGATGATCATGAAGGGGAAGTACCGATATAGCATACCTACAATATCTGGGCTGTATATAGAATACATGCTGAAAGAAATTAAATTATTTGGAAAATTAATCAGCTGGAGTGTGGCAAAGTAAAATAGTGCAGGAATCAGCTGTCTTTCGCACTATAATGTGTGTATAAATAGCCTTTTGTTAGATAACTGTGGGAAGACGATTTTCTTTCAGAAATGATTTTTTTGGAAACATTTATGAAGGTATTGATTACTCTAACACCAATTTATGGCTTTGTCCTACAACTAAGTGTAGAGAGGCGGCCATCTTTGAAAATAGAAAGAAGCCATGGTAGAGTTCATTGATATTATAATTATAACAATTGCAAAAATATTGGTGTACAATTTTAGTGGAGTATAGCAGCCGGTAGACGCCAGATAGCCGCTCAAAATGGCGTCGACTACACTTTTCTTAGTTGATGCTTCCTCCACTTTCTTTGCCGCCATTTTTTTTCTGAGATGAAGCACACATAGGTCTGAGACCTGTGCGGTGTAGGTAATGAGTTGGATGATGGTGAATGATGTGTTGGACCTACAGTTTTAGGTGGGTTCCGAACCACGGAGAAGTGATTTAAAAGCAGAGAACAGTTTTTTTTTTTTGGCCAATCTAATCGGCCACCCTTACAAAGAGTGCCTAGGAGACCGCAGCTTATCTCTGATTGAACAGATACCTGCTACGGCTCACGGCTATTACTCCTCGATGAAGATTGAGTATTGAACAGAGTATGA
>OX418217.1:114398747-114492465 GCA_948455865.1 Conomelus anceps | reverse complement strand
TGTGCTGCTGCTTCTTTTTCTCCTCTTTTTTCTCTCCATTTTTCTTTTTTTCACTTCTTAGTCTCTCCCCTCTCTTGCGTCTCACTGTATCTCTCCTTCTTCTTTCCATTCTCTTCCTTTTTTTCTGTCTTCTTCTCCTCTCTGCTGGTCCTCCTTCTCCTTCTTTTCCTCCTTTTCTTCCATTTCCTCCTTCTCCTCCTTCTCCTTCTCCTCCACCTCCTTCTCCTTCTCCTCCTCCTTCTCCTCTTCCTCCTCCTTCTCCTTTTTCTCCTCCTTCTCCTCTTTCTCTTCCTTCACCTCCTTCTCCTCTCCTTCACCTCCTTCTCCTCCTCCTTCTCCTCCTCCTCCTCCTTCTCCTCTTTCTCCTCCTTCTCCTCTTTCTCTTCCTTCACCTCCTTCTCCTCTCCTTCTCCTCCTTCTTCTCCTTCACCTGCTTCTAAAACTCATTTATTTTTTCGTTATTCCTCGCTCCTCTTCTTTCATTCTCCGTCTCTCTCCTCTTATTCTTCGTCTTTTCCCTCTTATTCTGAGTCTCTTACCTCCTACTCTTCGTATCTCACTCTTATTCTTCACTCTCTAGTTCACCTTCTTGTCCTTCATTGCTATTTATTTACATGTGATTCGTCACATTATTTCCCTTTTTTATCCTCATTCCACCATTCCTCCTTTTTCCTCCCATATTCCTTCAGCATTTACATTTCTCCCATTTCTCTTTCTCTTCTTTATTTCTCTTTCTCTCTCCCTCCATCATTCGTGTTGATGCGACCAATAGGAAAGAGTCTCACAGTTCCCTCACAGTAGGCATGCAAAATTTATGACGACAGCGGTCAGGGTGAACTTTTTCAAGGATATAAAACGGGAGAAAAGTAGCCACAGTAAGTTGAAGAAAAACGATATGTTTATTGGATGATGGTACCAGTTGGTAGGGGGGGGGGGGGGCGGTGTTGTGGGTTGAATGGGGGGGGGGGGGGGGGAAGTTGCAAAAGTACTCTCAAGATTTGTTTGCGCCAAAAAACCTCCAGAGGCAGTGTGGTAGAGAAAGTAAGTGAGAAAGAAATACAGAAAGAGAGTTCGAGTGAAAGTGTGAGGGTGTTAGAGGGTGAGAGAGAGGGTGGATAAGAGTGGAAGGAAGAGAGTGAGAGAGAGAGGAATGGGAGTGGGAGTGATTCAGATGACTTTATTTGTGAAAATTTGTGAAAATGTATAAATGAATGATTACAGTTTTATCAAGATTAGCAACTCTCAGATCCAATAGTTAAATATATTGACGTATGACGTACAATGAGTTAAGAATAGTTAACTCAATGGTTGAATAACATCTATATAAATAAAATTAGAATTTTGTCTGAACATTTATCAGAATTATAGATTTTTTGGTTATTTTTACGTTTTATACATTAAAGAAGCCGAAACAAGTCTTATCTCAATTTCTGTCTGTCTGTCTGTCTGTTACGGCCCCGAAGGCATTTTACGCGGCCTTCTCCTGAAAAACGAGAGCATCGATCGGGATTTAAGTTATTGAACAGTATTGAAAACTTTATTGAGAATGTCTTTAGCTATAAAAAACTAAATTACCTTTTTTTAACATAATAATAAACGTTTAAAAACCAAGTATTGTGCGATTTTGGATATATTTCTTCTAAGTTTTATTACAACGTAAGAATGTATGTATGTTCCCAGTAAATTCCAAAACTGCTGCACCGATTTTTATAAAATTTTCAGGCATAATGTAGAATAGTCCCGAGATGGTTCCTGTGAAGGTTGGGAGTTCAAAAGTCCTCGCTGAAGGACACAAAAAGGAGAAATCTATCCTTGAAGGAACAGCTGATAGAAATGAACTGTTTTTAATCATATGGTGGGCCCTTAGCGGCGTCATTTACGCTGTCTGCAGACTTGTGTAGTCGGAGCATTGCAGTTATGTAGGAAACATATGACTGGTGAATCAAAGCTCAGCTTATGTTTCATCCATTATTTCATTGTTGAAATGAAAAAATTATTTCAATTTATCCAAACAAAAATTAACATTTTAGGAAGGTGCGGTTTGTGCTAGGCTCTTGGGAATTTGCCAGGTAGCACTATTATAACTAAAATACCGTTGCAACGCACGGGTGAACCGCTAGTAAGAAATAAGAAAAAAATTATTGATGCATTAGATGAAAAAGAATGAGCTTAGATCTGAGAGATGAATTACACAAAATGGCGAAGTCTTGGCCATTGACGCCATTCTTACACTTAACATCTGGGAGTAAGAGAGAGATTAGATTACTTTATTCATGGTAAATTTACAACTTTTTTTCAAATGTGCGCGTACATACAATATTTCAACATCACATAGAAAGTAGACCTGGTTGATAATATTTTGTTGTAAATTTGTTTGTAAATTTTGTTGGTAATATTAACATTGATCTAATGGGTAGAGGTAATGAAATGAAATTCAAATTGATGCATTTACATGAAAAGGCGAAGTTTGGACAGAAATTCGAGCACTTGACCTTAAGAACATTTGGTTTCGTCATTTTTAAATTCAGCAAAAAGAGAGTGATTAGATTATCTTTCTTTATTCATGTAAATTTACAAATTATGCATATGAATGGTTATAAACAAGATTATCAACATCACATAGATACTATAGTGAACTCAGATAATGTTTTTTTTTTATAGTGCAAGATATTATATACAATGATCTCATTTGTACGATATTAACTATGGTAATGACAATATGAGTGATGCAATTACATGAAATGGCGAAGTTTGGACAAAGATTCGTCCATTCTTGACACTTAACCAGTGAAAGAGAGAGTGTGAGAGTGAGTGAGACAGATGGAGAGAGAAGGAGGGAAAGAGAGGATGATGAAGAAGGATAAAAGGAGAAAAGGGGGATGAAGAAGGAGAAAAGGGGGAAAGAAGAAGGATAAAAGGGGAAGAAGAGGGAGAGAAGAGGAAAGAAGAAGGAGAAAAATGGAAGAATGAGAAAAATAGAAGAAGAATAAGAAATTGAAGAAAAACTCAAGGAGAGTAAGAAAAATTATTGCCGAAGTAGGTGAGAAGCGGTGGGAATTTAGAAATGAAGATGGAAAAAAAAGAAGGAGAAGAAAAAATCAAATGGCCGACTATGATAGAAGGTTGTGAGCATCTTTCCGTACGTGATAAACGACTTGGTGCGCTGCGATATCAGCTTTGACCTGTATTCTGTTAACCTGATGGTAACCTGGGTGTAAACTTGGCAAGGCTTAACCTCAAGGCTTTACCGCAAGGCTTATCCCACACCACGAACCATGTGCATCTCGTAAATCCCATTTTTCAATACAGACTGCGGGCAAAATTGATAACATTATACCACGCCGCCTTCAGACTTAATATACCCAACTGATAAGCAAACGCGTATACCAGTATTCTTATGAAAAAATTTTTTTGAACCCATAAACTCTCTATTTGAATTTCATTCCAATATTTCTAATTCAATCTCCTTTTTACAATAACAGAGTAGCGCCATTTTTTGAAATTTCATTAGTATCCGGTTAAATTATACAATTGAGGTCATCGTTCATAATTAATTTCCGGCTGTATAAAAATAGCATCATTTAAGTTTATTACAGTAACTATGTGATGTCAAGAGATTTATTCTTATTTATTCACATACAGAATTTGTAAATTTACATGAATAAAGAAAGATAATCTATCTAACGATAACTACATGACACATCAGTGTTCTCATGAATGACTAAGACTAGTTCTGGTCACCAGTACCTAAATAATAATAATAATAATAATAAAATACTTAATCACTTGTTTTTTATGGTAGATAATTCACAACGTAAGTATATTTTCATGTTATTAACCTATATTCTATTTTCTATATTCTTTATTCTATTGTAGCGAATATGAGAATGAAAATAGAGAGAAAGAAGGACAGTGGTTCTCGGTGTTATCTGCTATGTAAATGTTTACTTCTAAGCAATTAATTACTCTGCTTTTGACACTTTTATGGTGTTTACTTGGTAATTTGTAGAATGTTCTAGTTGTTTGATCAGAAATTAATGGAGTCTTATCGAATATTGTGGAGGGCATGAAGGTCTTTCATTGTTTATTTTAGAAATCGGTAGAAGTTGATAGAAAAATCGAGAGATATCTCAATTATGGAGAATTATATAAATAGAGGGAGACTTTTGTAAATTAGTCAGTCTTGTTTGAAAATCGTCGTGATAAGTGGCAGTAGTGACAGTTCCCGTTGATACAGACAGTGCAATCCCGTTGGCGCCATTAGAAACTATTTAATGAATTTTCGTTGTCGGTAGTGATAATCCTTTTGCCAGTTCTATAGTGATAATTCTTTTACCTATTACTGTATTACGGACTTGTGCTACGTAAGTTAATAAATTGTTCTTCCTTGACGTTTCTTTTTGAATATTATTGGACAGTTTATTGTACAGTTATTATTTAATTCTAGATCGGCCTTTTGACATTTAGTGATTGATTTTTGTATTGTAAAATTGAAAACTCATTATCAGTTGAACAATATCGTTTTATCTGTTTTTAATTGCTTATTTTTCTGTAAGAAATCACTGAACAGTGTGAGTTGTAGATTATTTGTGTTAATAAAGTGAAAGTGATAAATTTAAGTGTTGCCAGCATTATTTTAGACTTAGAACCCGTAACACTATTAACCGTGGAATTGGGGGAAACTGATAGTTCAGCCGCAGTTTGTTCCCTTTTTATCCATCTATTTTTATAACTTTATCCATTTTTCCCAACTCCACCCCAACCCAACCTTGACAAACACAAGCTGTACCCACCCAATATATCAAATCCTGAAAATTCCCATTCCCTCGGGAACATTACTGCTTAGCATTCCCGAAATATATGAACTTCTGAAGCATTGAAGTTAGCGCAGATTGGTGCTATCTTGTTCAGCTCGCCAAGGCGATCCAAATTCATGTATCAAACTCTATTTTCCGATGACAGTTGCTGAGGAAAAACCTTGAAAAACTATTTATTATCGGTATCTTCAACAATACAGTACCACCTTCGCTACTACAAAGACAATTTTGTAGCTATGACAACATCTGTATCATTCGTTTTCAAAACTAAGCAACAGATTTACAAAATTTTGATTTCATTTGCTGTTGATTTCAAAGTTTGAGTTTCTTCCGTCCTCGTTCGTTTATAATAAACGAAAGTACTCCATGACTGTATATCTAAAAAATATATATCTATCTATCAGTTATCGAATCTAGTCTCTTGTTCACGTCAAAAATAGAGTTTGCCATTGCGTATCAGAAAAGTACCATGTAGTCTCGATTAATTCAATTATCTCAAGACTTTGATTCCTACTTTCTTTTCCACTTCCACGCCTCCCAAAATAATTTACAGAATTTTCTACCCCAGAACAATATTATAAACTTATTAAACAGATTGTAGAGCTAAGCATCGTTAGGAGGCTTTTGGCTATATCCTGTAAACAAAATACATGAACAGCAAAATGCGCTTCCCAACCCATCCATCACTGAACGCGTATCCGATCACACAGCTGAACTCACATAGGAGACCCCCTTACCAACCCCCTCCTCATCACCTTCACTCTCTCCCACCCCCCTACCGATCAAACGATGATGATGATGATGATGATGATGATGATAAAATGTTCTCCCTTCTAATTAAAATACTTCCAACTTTGTTCGTACATCCCTGTCCTTAAATTCCCTTCACCCCGCTAAAATCATCCCCCACTCATAGTGACACCCTCGCATGAGCCTCCCCTTCCTCACCCCTTCGGAGAGAGCAGCCCTGAAGTAGTTAATTAGTGAACTCAATCCTATAATAGCCTTATATACAGGATGGTTCCTGTAGCAACGTAGAATTGCAAAATCGCCGATTGAAAATATTGTTTGCTTTGTTACAAGTGCTTCTCTTTGAAGGGGTGTGTAAGTTGTTTATTTCAATTGAGTGTCTTTTCTGTAACAAATTACTAGTGCGAATAACGAGTACAAACTTAAAGATTCGTGAAATTAATATTGAAGCGTTTGAAAGCGCATGGACATCGGCAGTTACAACAATAACGATCTTTTCATTGTAGATTGTGATGGATTTCGAATTCTTGACTCAACTCTATCAAATGCCCTAAAGAAAGAGTAAGTAGGTGACATTCATGTAGGAAGTTGTCCAAGAAACTTGGTCTCCTAACTGTACCTTGCTTATATGTGTAGAAGTGTATACTTCATAAATGTAAAAAGAGTATAAAAAATATAAACCGGAATCTTGTACATAATTATTATAATACACGAAGCCGAGGAGATTATCACTTGATGAGTCACAATAATAGCATATTCGAAGAAATCCTAATTATATTGGTAGGAAACTCTACAACAAGCTACCGCAGTTTTTAAAGAGTCATGAAAATATAGAAATATTTGAAAAATATTTATTTGATAAAGCTTTTCATAGTGTACAAAAGTTCCTTTCACATCATAATTAAGACTCACCTTAACTGATTGATATAGTAATTATGGGAACTATGCTGTATAAGATTGGTAATATTATGTCTATAAAATTTGATTTTGATTTGACTTGTCTTTTACTTCAAAACATAGGCCTAACCTTTAGAAAGTTCGGTATACAAATATTGACAGCCATAACGAATAAAAAGGCTGAAATTATATGAATGCTATAATCCCAAAAAAATATTTTCTTGACTCAAAGATTCTATAGAATCCCCAATCGTATCAATTTGACGATGATTTAAAATCATTCTTCATGAAAAACTTCAACGCGAACAATAAAAAAAAGTGGATAAATGTGACAAATGTCTCGCTTGCTGTGTATGGAAAAAGTGATCAACCACATCAAAATAATATGAAAAATGTATAATGTATGTTGCATTTGAGATAAGCCAGTTGGTTTTGCTTGTTGAGCAATCTAATATCAACACTGACACTGAATTTCTATTAAAATTGAAATTGCTTTTATTGTCTCAAACTGAAGGGATGCATTTCGTTTCTGAGGAGAATACTGAGGTGACAGGCTGATGAAGCTTCACTTCAAAAGCGATATGCATCCCTTCATTTTAAGTGAAAAATAATTTCACATGAAGTGAAGGTTGCATTTCGCTTCTGAGGACAATACTGGAATGGCAGATGAAGCTTCTCTTCAGAAGCGAAATGCATTTCTCCAATTAAAGAGAATAAATAATTGAAATGGAAAAACAGTGTCAGTTTTTGTATAAGAAAACCAAAACAACATCATTCTTATAATGAATACATAATGAATATTGAAACTTTGGCACACTTTGGTAGGTCCTTGATAGCAATTAGGTTACTTCTCAATCAGATTCGAACATAAATTCCTCCAATTTAAGTGAGTAGAATCATAATTTTAATGGAAATACAGTGTCAGTTTTAATACAAGAAAACAAAAACAAGATTTCTATGAATACATCATGAGAATTGAAATTTGGACACACTCTTTGATGTCCTTGATAGCAAATAGGATAATTTTCTTTCCGATTCAAAAATGAATTCCTTCAATTAAGTGAGTAAAATGATAATTTGAATGGAAATACAATGTCAGTTTTAATACAAGAAAACAAAAACAAGATTTCTATGAATACATCATGAGAATTGAAATTTGGGCACACTCTTTGATGTCCTTGATCGCAATTAGGTTACTTTAAAGGTCCTTGATAGCAATTCGAGTTCTTTTTTATCAGATCCAAAATGAATACCTCCAATTTAAGAGAATAAAGTCATAGTTTGAATACAAAGACAGTGTCAGTTTAGATAGACAATATGAAAATAAAAAAGCATCATCTTTATGAATACATAATGAAAATTGAAATATGGGTACACTCATGTGAGATACTTTACAGCATTTAGATTTTTCTATCAGTGATTCAAAAATCAGTGACCTGAAAGTTCAACCCAGCGAAAAACTCAATCAACGATTAAACAAAAATTCCAAATTCCTCCAATTGAAGTGAAAACCTCCTCTCATAAACTGCAGTAAAGCATTCCACCTCTGAGGACAATACTTGGGCGGCTATCTGATGAAACTTCTCGGAAGTGAAACGCATTTCCCCAATTTAAGAGAATAAAGTCATTATTAAAATAGAAGTACAGTGTCAGGTTTTATATAGGAAAACAAAAAAAAAAACATCATTTTTATGAATACATCATGAGAATCGAAATTTTGGCACACTTTGATAGGTTCTTGATAGCAAATGAGTTTTTCTTATCAGATACAAATTGAATTCTTCAATTTTAAGTGACTAAAGTCATAATTTAAATAGAAAAACAGTGCCAGTTCTTATTTAATAGAACAATGAAAGAACATCATTTATATCACTTCTGTATCATGAAAATTGAAATTTTGGCACACGTTTGGCCTTGATAGCAATTAGGATACTTTTTTATCAAATTCAAACACGAATTCCTCCAATTTAAGTGAGTAAAATCATAATTTAGATGGGAATACAGTGTCAGTTTTGATATGAGAAAAAAACATCATTTTTAGCACTTCTACATCATGAAAATTGGAATTTTGGTACACTCGGTGAGGTCCTTGATAGCAATTAGGGCTCTTTTTTATCAGATTCAAAGACCAGTGACCTGAAAGTTCAACCCAGCGAAAAACTCAATCAACGATTAAACAGGTAGGTTAGATTGCCATTCCAATTTTCCAACAATAATCTCGTTGTAACAACGTGAATCAATATCGTTAAACAGGCTCTAATGACAACAAAAGCAGGCTGAGTATGGCGTCAAGTATTCTATTACGTGTGCAATGCACGAGAATGAGGCGTAAATTTGTTGCATTACATCGATGCATTACAAACAAGCTTATCGATGCATGCGAGATCCGTTTTAGAGGCAAAATTACTGCGTGAAATTTGCGCGATTACTGAAATTATTCGAATATTTTTACATTCAATTGGACAGCACACGCGCACGCTAATGCACGAGCGTGTTATGATTGTCAAAAAGGGTTTGAAAGCACCGATCGTGTAACCTTGACGCAGTGTGCATAAATTTGGCCGCGTTCCATCACTCAAAGAGGATTAGAGGAATATTTTCACTTTCCATCTCATTTGTGCTTTCTCGCTTACCATCGCTCTTTGTCTAAAATTCTCTGTAATAACACTCTCTCACTTTAACTGTGTTGTCCTGGTGAGGTGTTAAGAGGGAACCAAATGGTTTCAACCTTGCCAGGAGAAAAATAAAACAAACAATCAATCAATCAATCTCTCTTTTTTATTATCTCCCGTGTTTCGGAGGACACGTTAAGCTGTCGGTCCCGGCTCCCTAAAAAACAGTCGTTAAGTCACGTCAGAGGCCCTGAACTTATTCAGGTGCGACCTGATAACTCTGACACCAGACCTGACCCATCCAGGTCACACGATATTATTATTATTATTATTATTATTATCTCACTCTATTATAGATCTTCTATTCTATAGAGCTTCTATAGCTCTATAGAGCTATATTCTATAGCTATAGTTCTAGAGCTATATATTCTATAGAGCTATTCTATAGAGCTTTTATTATAGGGCTTCTTTCTCCCTGTCACTACTGGAGAAAATGGCTGCTTATGTCCCGCCTTGATGCGACTGCAATATCAATAATACTATAATTTTTTTTATTTTTCTTCTTTTCGGAGGATGAAGCCCACATTGGTCTGAGACTTGCGCGTGGATAATGAATTGCATAATGGTGATTGAGTTGGATCTACAGTTTTAGGTGGGTTCCAAACCACCGGTTCAAATGAATAAAACCCTATTAGCTTTCAAAACTTGGCAAAGGATGCCTTTTTATTATTGAGGATATCCTTTTTTTTATTGAGAGGTCCAAATCTGCTGGATATGTTTTTCATCAATGAACCGTATACCAAGACTAAAAATTTAGCTATTTTTTACTGTTTTTAAATGTGTTCAGGAGCAGAATGCTCATAGAACAGCTGATTCATGATTTGTTTTGTGGATTACGTCCTGAAGACTCCAGTTTTGGAGTATAAGACAAGTCAGATTAACAATTATACACTAGATACCATAATTAATTACAATATCAATTAGTTGAGGTGAGGCTTCATTTTGATTTGAAAAAACTCTTTTACTCTATAAAAGCTTTATCAACTAAATATTTTTTCAATTGTTTTTTAAATATTTCTATATTTCCAAGACTCTTTGTAAACTGCGGTAGCTTGTTGTAGAGTTTCCTATCAATATAACTAGGTTTTTGTTTGAATAAGCTACTATTGTGACCCACCAAGTGATAATCTTGGCTTCTTGTATTATAATCGTGTACGTCAAGATTTTGGTTAATATCACTCTTTTTTACATATAAAGTAGCTTCATACACATATAAGCAGGGTACATCACTACGCTGCAAAATAGCTTCAAATCACAAGCCAAAGCAACACATTTGTTGCTTACCAATATTGCAGCTCCTAATTCCCTTTATGAATTGTATTATCTGTATTTTTTTTAAGGAAAATGAGTTGATTTTCATTTTTTTTTTTTTGTATTGGAATCCATATATCGCACGTTTAATTTGGATATGTCAGTCTTGAGTATTTAAAGGATTCTCGGCAGATGGTACAACTGTAAAACTGCTCAATAGAAGGTAGTTTACTTATAAAAACACTAAAACTTCACGCCATCCAAAAAACTATGCATTTATGAACTTCTCTTCAAATAGAAAAAATGTACAAACACTGTATCACCCTTCACTCACTATTCACTCACCCTTCCCAATTTCAAAATTTTTTGACCACTACCATAAGTTACTTATGTACTACAAAAGATAAACTTCAAACTAGATCCCTGAGCACGACTGGGTAAAATTCTAGTGATGAATATGAATTTTTTTTAGGATGAAGCCCACATAGGTCTGAGATCTGTGCGTGGGTAATGAGTTGGATGATGGTGATTGATGAGCTGGGCCTACAGTTTTAGGTGGGTTCCGAACCACCCGTAAGTGATTTTACAGCAGAAAACAGTGTCATTTGCTGGCCAATCTAATCGGTCACCGTTACAAACAGGACCTACGAGAACGCAGCTTATCTATCTGATTGAACAGATACCTGCTACGGCTCGCGGCTATCACACGTTTAATTTGGATATGTCAGTCTTAAGGATTTCAAGGATTCTAGGCAGATGATACAGCTGTAAAGCTGCTCAATTAAAGGTACGGTAGTTTACTTATAAAAACACCAAAACTCCACGCCATCAGAGCAAAATAACAGTTCATTTATGAACTTCTCTTCAAATAGATGAACTGTACAAACACTGTATGGTGTACACTCACCCTTCCTAATTTCAAAATTTTGTGACCACTACCATAAGTTAGTTATGTACCACAAAAGATAAACTCCAAACTGGATTCCCGGGCAAGACTGGGTAGATGCTAGAGATGAATATGCATTCTAATTTGTGTTCTTCTTTTCATTTTCTCTTTTTTCCTTTGCATCTTTTCATCTTTCCATTATCCTTATTCTTAACAGCATTTTTAAAACGTTAGGCAAAGAAGCTGGAAGTCTTGTTCTATTTTACTTTATTTTTATTGTAACTCTATTCCACGCTCAGACTAAAGTCTTTGTGGAATATTCCACTATATTATTTTTTGTATCTAATCAGAATCAATGAAGACTTGTGAAGCGGAACTATCCAACTAACTATACACTGAAAATCGCCTACATCGAACTGTTTGTCGCACATTTTTTATAGTAAGGGGTTGAAAAGAAAAAGTTTCCCAGCGCAGGAACAAATAATAAATAAGAAAAAAAGGAAAAAAGAGAAAAACTTTATTACCAACTGCTCAACAAACGTTCAGTCTCAGCTTGCTGTTAAAAAGATGATGCGACAATACGAGGGTTATTCTGTTATGGGGAGGGGAAGGGGGGTGGCAGCTTTCCTTTTGCTTTGATGTAATATCTTATTTGTCTGAACCACCCTCTTTTCGCTACACAGCCTCCTTATTCTTCATCCTCATCTTCTTTTTCTTCCACCATCTTCTTGTTCTTGTTCTTCTTCTTCTTCTTCTTCTTCTTCTTCCTCTCCTTCTTCTACCATCTTCTTGTTCTTGTTCTCCTCCTCCTCCTCCTCCTCTTTCTCCTCCTCCTCTTTCTCCTCCTCCTCCTCCTCCTCTTTCTCCTCCTCCTCCTCCTCCTTCCCTCCTCCTCACCTACTCCTCCTCCTCATCCTCTCCTCCTCCTCCTCCTCCTCCTCCTCCTCCTCCTCCTCCTCCTCCTCCTCATCGCTCTTCTTCTTGTTCTTCACATCAATATGTCTCCTAACTGTACCCTGCTTGTATGTGTATGAAGCTACTTTATATGTAAAAACGAATGATATTGACCGAAATCTTGGCATACACAATTATAATACAAGAAGCCGAGGAGATTGTCACTTGGTGAGTCACAGTGGTAGCTTATTCCAACAAAAACCTGTCATAAATGACATTTTCATTAAAATCAAATTTATTATAGAAACGAGAGCCGAGGTGTTTCACTTCAGGCTTTCAAGGCGAAGTGTGTTATTAAACAATGATGACGTTCATGAGATCGACAAGTCTGATAGTGGCACGTTCATGCGAATTGTTTGAATGTGTTGATAAATATTAAAGGTATGTAAGAACGTGTCACTATCCAATCTTGTGAATATTAGGCCTCTTTTCTGGCATTGAAAGGAGTGTATGGACCACTTAAATAGAGAACCAAAATTCATAATCGGGGAGTTCAACTCGAGAAGCCAGAAGATCGCTTCTTTCGACCAGTGGAGTGTTAGGCTTGCAAAACCAAGATCTTTGAAAACTCAATAAGTCTGTTACAGTCCGGGCAGTTTAAAACTTATTGGGGGATCGAAATTTTGGCGTGTTGGCCAGCAATTCTACTGGGCGACAAGGGCATGTTCGGCTGATTTCTGAGAGTTGTTAGAAGTGTTATAAGTGTTTGAAGTGGCCATAGACTCCTGGAGATCAAGGAAAGGAGAGGCAAGAATATCAGGTTAGTTTTTAAATATAAGTTCCAACTCATAATTATATACACGTCTTAAAATAGCAAGCCAAGCGAGTTAAATTTGATATGTTATTTAATGTGTTGTAATATTATAATATATAATATTATAAATAAACAAACTATAAAATTAGAAGTATTTTGTTGTCTATGAGTTACGACCCCAGAGTAATCATTCAGACAAGTTGTTGATATTAAGAATATCAGGGTTACATAAATAAGTGGTTACATAAATGGTGGAGGCGCATAAATCATAAATCACATTACATAAATCACATAAATGGTGGTTACATAAATGGTGGAGGCTTATGCTGGTGTATTCATCTGGCACTAACCGTCAGACTTTCGTGGTATCCTCAATTAAGACGTGTGTAGGGTTATGAGTTTGGTGGATATTAGAAATATTCGAATCAAAGAATTAAATTTGCACGAAGCTCTTGGTATAGCTACCCAATACAAGCTCTTTTTACCAGCAAACGCTGACTTAGACTTTATTAGATCTCAAATAAGAATCTTAAAGTTAAATCTAATCAACCCACAAGAGTACATTATTGAACAAGAAAGGGCGTTGAATCACATAATTCAGGGAGTTAAATTATCTGAAGAATTGAAGAATAAGTGTCCCAACTTAGCCTTTTTAGAAACAACGCTAAGAAGGAAATTTTCGATAGGAGAACCATCAATTACAGAATCTACTTCTCCAGTTAAGCAATACAGGGATTCAGAAATTCAAACAGTGATAAAGATGGCAGAAAAGAAGAGACCGTTTTTGGCATCAAAAACCTTTAGTGCAAAGAAAGGTGAAGATAAATAGTAAATATTCCTTCAAAAATCATTATAGGAAACTGATTGGTTAAAAATGTCGAGTAAATTAAAGCCTTTACTTACTCCTTGGACATTCTCGAATAAAAAAGAAGAGGATATTGAATATTTCTTTGATTATTTTGAACGTGCTTCCTCAGCTAATGGTTGGGATGAAAAAGATCAATTAACTTATTTGTACTTCTACCTTGAAGGAGTAGCTAGGAAATATTTTGAACTAATTAGTGAGCAATTGAGAGCAGGAAATGAATTAAAGTTTGAGATTATAAAAAATAAATTATTAAAATTTTTCCGACCCTCATATCATGTAGAACGATTTGAGCAGGAGTTGAATAGATGTAGAATGGAGTCTGGTGAGGATTTCAGAAGTTACGTGGTAAAAATTCTAATCTTATGTAATAAGGTAGACTTAAAAATGAAAGAGTCTAGGAAGATAAAATATATTTTAAAAGGATTATCACCCCATATTTTAGAAAAGATTGTTATGCTGAAGAATGAATCAATTGAGGAAGTAATAGATAATTTACAGAAATTTGAATTTTCACAGTACTTGATGAATAATCAGAATGATTTTCTTAACCCTGCGAGAAAGGACGTAAATTTGGAGAAGTTATTGGAATCGAGTAGAAAGATTGATTATTTGTGGAGGAATCAGGATTATTTTAAGTTGAATGAAGGAAACTACAGTGATAAAATTCCAAATACTGACTTTTGTGATAAGAATATGAATTCGCATTTTGAAAATAATTACAATAAGAGTGCCAGGCGAAAAAGTAGAAGGTTTTGTAAAATTTGTGGAAGAACTAACCATTTTACCCGTAATTGTTTTTACAAATCAAGTTATAATAAACGTAGATGTATAAAAAAGTGTAGGATTTGTGATAAAAGAGGGCATGAAACTAGAAAATGCTATTATAATGGGAAAACGTTTCCAGAAAATTTATATAGTGAAACTGAATATATTGAAGTGAATGAGAATAATGACAGATCTGAAAATGATTGTGTAGAAAAGAAAATCAGTGAAATCACAGGTTTGCATGGAGGTCAATGTGCTAGTCAGAAATTTGGAATCAACTATGCTAATAGATATGACGGAAATTTTTTAAATGTAAATACAGTTATGCATAGCCAAGATGAGTTCATAGATACATTTTTGCAATCAAACAGTGTAGTAGACATGAAAACCAAATTATGCAATGATAGTAGTTTGAAAATTGAGAACGAATCTGAAGCTAAATGTAGGCCAGAAAGTAATAGTGGGTTATTGGAGAGAAAAGCTAGTTCAGCAGTTGAATCAGGTTCTGAAAATTCAACATTGCCAGTTGACAGTTTGAATTTATTACAAAATGCGACCATAGGTAAAATTGAGAGATTCAATTCAATAAAAAGTAGTCGGTCCATGCAGAATTAGGTGTTGAGATTTAGACAATGAAGATGGTTCAAGAAAGAAAATTGAAATTTGTTAAAATTTGTGAAATTTATTAAAAAATTTTTGGGCAATTATATTTGTAAGGATGAAACAGATCAACTTTCTTCAATAAAATTTGTTGATAAGGATAAAAGGTTTTGAGATAATCAGCTTTAAAAATTTGAAAAATTGAGTTTTGTTGGTGACCTTGTATTTTGTTGTAATTTTGACTTATTTTTTAATGACATTCGGTTGTTGAGTGAATTTGTGATGAAAAATTATCAGTAACAGTTTTTGGTAAACTCAAGGGTTTTTGAGGGAAGTCAGGAAATAGTAAAATTTTCTGGAGGAAGATAGAATTTTAGATTTATACCTTTAAATTTTAGGTCCAAATGAGTTTTATTAGAATATTTTTAGTAATTATTAAATATCGATATATTGCTAATCAGTTCTATGAATAATATATTTGATTTTATTGTTCATTGATTAAATAATAAGGGTTATATTGTTAAAATTCCTTATCTAAAAGCAGAAATTTGAGTTTATATCTTTATATTAGTGAACCTAAGGGGTATTATGAAAATGTTTTCAGTAGTAATTGATGACTAATGTATTGTTAATTAGTTTTGATAAAAATATAAAAGATTTCATTCCCCGATGATTAAATAATAAGGGTTATATTGTTAAAATTCCTTATCTGAAAGCAGAAATTCGTGTTTGTATCTTTATATTAGTGAACCTAATGAATATTATATAAATGTTTTCAGTATTAATTGGAGACTAATATATTGTTAAGTAGTTTTGATGAAAATATAAAAGATTTCATTTCCCGATGGTTAAATAATAAGGGTTATAGAATAAATTTGACCTTCTGATAGTAGAGTTTTGGGATTTATACGTTTGTATTGGAAGTTCTTATTCATTTCATGAGAATCCTTTCAGTAATTATTATAGATTCAATCGTGGTTCAATAGTTCGAATGGTAATATGAACCGTATTTTCAATCACAAATTTAATAATAGAGATTTTAAGTCGGATTGACCTGTCAATGAACAGCAGTTTTCTCTTTTCAGTGAATGAGGCATTTTGTAGCTCAGTCGATAATAATGTTGGTTTCAAATATCTCTATCATTAAAATTATTTATTATTGTAGAACTATTTCAATAAATTAGTGAAATAACAGGTGTGGCGTACTTGCAAAGTTCAGCTATCTTTGTCGTTAGTTGTCATTTTAGAAAAAAAAATAAGTTTTCACGACATTGATTTTTTTTTTGTAGCCTATGAATACTTAAGTGACAGTTCCAAATATTAATGGGACAGAAGAGTGACAGTATTTCATAGTTGAAAAAAAATTTGAGTATTTCATAGTAGGAATATTCCATATTTTAGTCATGAGTGTTTCATGATTATTTAAACAAGTTTAAAATGATACGGTTTGAATGTCAAATAGCTGTAAAGTTTACAGCTTGGTAATATTTGTTTAATATTTTTGTGAATTCTAAGTTAATATTTTGTTCTGATTTCAGAGAGTATTAAAACTTGGAGAATCTGCGATTTTCATTGCAATCAATTAATCGTTCTTTCTCTAACAAAAGCTTAAGTCAGCCAACCAACCAAAAAATTTTTTTTGTATAATTAATTATTGCTCAGTGGAAAGTTATAGTGGATTTTGGCGGATTCTAAACGTAGCATATTTTTGTTTGTAAATTGAGAGGTATCCCTTCCCAGTGAAACATGTACGTTTCATTAATCCTTTATGTGATTGTTCTCACACCACATATGCATGTCAACGCAGTCAAAGTCTTCGCGGGAGTCTTCTTCCAGCCACTTCGACATGGGATAGTCTACGAGTCATCCGTTCCATTGGTCTACGAGTCCAATTACCCACAAGCTCAGTTGGACATTTTGGAAGCAGAGAAAGTTTTCCTACCGAATTGTCAGCAAGCAGATTGTCAACTCTCGAGGGCAGTCAAGGAGTTATACAACGCTACGAACAACATACTGATGAGTAATAATCAGGCTTTTACTTCTGAAGTTCGTGAAAAGGGACAGTCTTTAACACGAAAAACGAGAGCGGTTGAAGCGTTTGGAGATTTTCTACATTTTTGTTGCGGAACAGCTACTGATGGAGAACTTCATAAGCTGCAATTCAATGAAGAAAGGGTCACAGATCACTTGAATGCATTCCAAGGTCTAGTTCAGGATGATCACAAGGACTTAGTAAAGATATCAAGAAATTTAAGATTATTTGCTGGAAATTTTTCTCAACAATTTCACGAAGCCTACAATAATTTAAAGGTCAGTGTGGAATCCATCATCCAAAAGAATCGTAAGGAAGAAAGTAATGATGTTATGGACCAGCTATTAGCATATGTGTTTCATATTTACACACATGTGAATATTTTAGCACGACAAGAATTCATATCTACAGCAAAGGAGCGATGTCAGAAGAAAGTATTATTCTCTTCTGTAGTCCACTCAGATATTTTAAGGACTGATTTATTTAAATTGGAGAAAAGATATAAGCTAAAAGGATATCAGTTGGCTATTCCTGTAAATGAGTTTCAAAGATATTATGAGCTTCCATTGACAACGTGTTTCTTCAAAGACAATTCTGTTGTAATGAGTGTAAAGATTCCATTCATTTCGTCAGGAGGGCAGTATGATCTTTTCAAGTTCATACCTACACCACTCTACTGGAAGAACCAATCGTGTATGCTACAGCAGGAGGAGTTTGTGCTAGCCAAGCGCAGTGACAACGAGATGCAGATTATTTCCGGAGGTCATCTTCAAGACTGCAAGGTGCAGGAGGATTATATGTGCTATTTACCTCGACAGCTGCATGATAGGCATATGTCATCCAGATGTATGCATCACATACTTACTTCCGCTTCACTACAAGACTTGCAACGTTACTGTACATTCCAATGTTCGGCCGCAGGAGACATACTTTCCATAACGGAGCAGTCACCTACAGAATACATACTTTCCAATGTCCAACCCAATACGAGTATCGTGTGTGAGGATGGATCAAACCATGGATTGCAGCAGCAGCATCCTGGGGCGTCGTTCATCAATCTACCATGCAGTTGCTCACTGGTAGAGAACAATCGTATCCTTATTAGAAAAACTTATCCTTGCGATTTAAGATCATCAGATAATCCAATTATCCAACATTTTTTACCTCTTCAATGGTTAAAATTTAATTCTCTAAAGATTGATGTGTTAATTCCGCATAGAAATCCGCATTTTAGTGAATTATCAGATATTTATAATGACAAATGGAATGTAACAATGCCAACCTTATTTGTTCATGATAGGATCGCTTCGGATATATTTCAAAAGATTGAAATTCCTAATGATTGGCAGAGTATTGTAAATTCAACTAGTTTTGTTTTCTATGTAGTTTTCGGTTGGTTGGGAGTTTTGACATTATTATGCACATATTTGGCTATAAAATTGTATATTTTTAAAATAGTAGCTTTCAAGTCTAAGCCAGCAGTGCATATATCAGATAATTTCATGTAAAATATTAATAGTCTAATTTGATAAGCATCTAGTAATATTAGGTGGAATAATTGTTAGTAATTTAAAGATGAAAGTTGTTATTGTTAGCTTTCTTGGTTTGTTATGGGACAGAATTTGTTTAGATTATTTTTTTATGACAATTAGGTGTGGCGTGTGCCCGAGTCATAATAAGAATGTATTGTTTAAGAATTGTTTTCAAATGACCAGAGCGATGCAAGGCCGTGTCCTACTTTTGTAACGTGATCAAATGGTAGTTAAAAGTTTTGAACTATGTGCAAGTTCAGCATTATTATTGCTATGAAAAGTAAACAATGCAACGATTGTTCAACCAGTTGTAAAAAAAAGAAGAAAATAAATTAGGTCGCATCCGCTCTTACTTAGGTCATAAATTAGGTCATAATAAGCTTAGTAAAATAAGAAGAAAAGGGGAATTGTAAAGGCATGTGGGTTTTATGGCGTCATCATTGAAAGATTTAAAAAGAAAAAGAAAAAAAAAAAAAAAATTTTTTTTCTCGCCTCAAGTATGTAGAGTTACGACTGAGGGTCCAGTCTTTTCAGCTGGGCGGGTGATATGTCATAAATGACATTTTCATTAAAATCAAATTTATTATAGAAACGAGAGCCGAGGTGTTTCACTTCAGGCTTTCAAGGCGAAGTGTGTTATTAAACAATGATGACGTTCATGAGATCGACAAGTCTGATAGTGGCACGTTCATGCGAATTGTTTGAATGTGTTGATAAATATTAAAGGTATGTAAGAACGTGTCACTATCCAATCTTGTGAATATTAGGCCTCTTTTCTGGCATTGAAAGGAGTGTATGGACCACTTAAATAGAGAACCAAAATTCATAATCGGGGAGTTCAACTCGAGAAGCCAGAAGATCGCTTCTTTCGACCAGTGGAGTGTTAGGCTTGCAAAACCAAGATCTTTGAAAACTCAATAAGTCTGTTACAGTCCGGGCAGTTTAAAACTTATTGGGGGATCGAAATTTTGGCGTGTTGGCCAGCAATTCTACTGGGCGACAAGGGCATGTTCGGCTGATTTCTGAGAGTTGTTAGAAGTGTTATAAGTGTTTGAAGTGGCCATAGACTCCTGGAGATCAAGGAAAGGAGAGGCAAGAATATCAGGTTAGTTTTTAAATATAAGTTCCAACTCATAATTATATACACGTCTTAAAATAGCAAGCCAAGCGAGTTAAATTTGATATGTTATTTAATGTGTTGTAATATTATAATATATAATATTATAAATAAACAAACTATAAAATTAGAAGTATTTTGTTGTCTATGAGTTACGACCCCAGAGTAATCATTCAGACAAGTTGTTGATATTAAGAATATCAGGGTTACATAAATAAGTGGTTACAAACCTAGTTATATTGGTAGGAAATTCTACAACAAGCTACCGCAGCTTTTTAAGTCTTGGAAATATAGAAATAAAATGAAATGATAAAATATTTAGTTAAAGCTTTTTATAGTGTACAAGAGTTCCTTTCACATCAAAATTGAGCCTCACCTCAACTAATTGATATTGTAATTATGGTATATCTAGTGTATAATTGTTGATCTGACTTGTCTTATACTACTTAACTAGAGTCTCGAAGACGTAATCTACAAAAAAAACATATATCTACGTATTTTTCTTCTTCTTCTTGGGAAGTGATAGCCGTGAGCCGTAGCAGATATCTGCTCAATCAGAACTTTAATATTATTATTTTATTTATTGATACAGTCAAAATACAACTTTTGTAAAGAAACAACAGGATTTTAGCCCAAAACTGTCCCTATTACTAAATTTTTACAAGAGTCCAAATTATTATTTACAAGTATAGGTTATGTTTGAGTTTTGATTAAAATATAACTTGAATCTTCTGGAAAACACAATTACCAAGTTCAATTTAAACGATGAAGCACTTTGATCTTAAAATTAGTTTTTAACTTTAGATCAGCAACGCTCTCTTGTACCCTCTCTGTAAGGGTGACCGAATGGATAGGCCAGAAAAAAGACTTTTCTCATCTGGTAAATCATATCCCATTAGTTCGGAACCCACCTAAAATTGTAGGTCCACCATGTTTCCAATAACATGGCTAAAGCGGCGAGGTGGAACTACCCGTATAAGGAAGGATCTTCCCACCAATAAAAGCTATAGAAATTTACTTATTTTTTTCTTCTTCTATTTCTTCTTCCTTAATATTCGCCTTCTCTCCTTTACCACATATCCTTCTTCCACGTGTCCTCCTTAACTTCTACTTCTTTTCACCTTGTCTTTCTCCCTCACCTTCTTATTCTTCCCTATCTTCTTTATCATCATAATCATCATCTTTCTCTTCTTATTCTTCTTGCCCTTAGACTTCTTATTTTTCTTCTACATATCTCCCTTTTCCCCCCTCCTCCCACTATTCTTCTAAGTCTTCTGCCTCCTCTTTTTTTTCTTCTTCTTCCTCTTCCACTCCTCCTTCTTCTACACTACTTCCTTACATTCTTTTCCTTTTTTCCTATCTTCTTCATAATCATTATGATCTTTTCCAACACATTACTCTCTCCCTTCTTCGCCTTCTTCTTTTCCTGCTCCTCCTCCTACTTCTCTACTTTCTCATCCTCTTCCTTCTATTCCTTCTCCTCCTCCTCTTCCACCTCTTCCTCCTCTTCCTCCTCTTCCTCCTCTTCCTCTTCCTCCACTTCTTTTTCTTTCATCTTCTTCTCCTTCTTCCCATGGTTCTCACCCTCCTTCTCGATATTCTTCTTCCTCTTCTTTTGGCCCTTCGTCTTTTTGTTTTCTTCCTCACCACCTTCTTCCTTTCCTTCTCCATCACCTATTTCGTCTCCTTCTTTTTTCTCTTCATCCCATAATCTTCTTCTTCTTCTTTTTTCTCTTCATCCCATCATCATCACCTTTTTCTTCTTCTTCCTCCTCTCATTCTCCTTCTCCAGTTTCTCCTTTTTTCCCTCCTTCTCCTCCTCCTTCTACTCATCCACCTCCTCCTCGTCCACCTCCTCCTCGTCCACCTCCTCCTCCTCCTTCTCCTTGTCCTCCTCTTAATCCTCCTCCTTCTCATAATCTTCCTCCTACCATTTCTTTTCCTCTTCCTACTTCACCACATTCTCCTCCTGGTCCTCCTCCTCCTCCTCCTCCTCCCTACACCCATTCTCCTTCTACTCAGTAGCTCTCTACCACCCCTTCTTCATAATTTTCTTCTTCACCTTCTTCGCTTCGCTGTCTACCCTATATATGCTCCGCAGTTATTCTTCTTTTTTTTCTGCTTCGTCGTTATTGTTTATCTCCTTTTATTCTCTCCTCCTCTCTCACCTTCTTCTTCTCCTCCTTCTGCGCCTTGTTTTTATTACTTTCAACGCGACAATAAAACGCGATATCGCTCCGCCTAAGAAATAAACCCGCTTTTCTTCCGTTATCCTTTTCCCCTTCCTCTTCCTCTTCCTGTTCCTCCACCACCTCTTCCTGAAGCTCTTCCTCATCGCTCTTTCCCGCCTCTACACTTCTTCCTTTTTCTGTCAAAATTGACTTTTCAAAATTCTCTGTTGTTCCCGCCCAAAATCTCCTCTCCCCACTCCTTATTCTACAATAATACCATTTCTATATTGACTTTCTAGGACTTCTCTCTCTCTTTGATACGCAAAACTTTTCTTCTGTTTACTCCTTCACCTCCTCCTGCTACCATTTCTTCTCCTCCTTTTCCTTCTCCTCTTCCTCCATCTTCCACTAGTCATTCTCGTTTTTCTCCTCTTCTACTGCTGCTCTCTCTCTACTGATTCTCCTCATCTTACTCATTCTCTTGTCCTCTTCACAATTTGTGAACTTCCTTTATATTCATCTTATTTCACTCCATTCTTTTCCTTCTTCTTCTCCTCCTCTTTCATCTCAACCTCCTCCTACTTGTTTTTCTTCTCTTTATTTTCTTTATTCTTCCCGTCTTCATCTATGTCGACTTCTTTTTCTTCCTTCATCTTTTCCTTTTTCTTCTTTTTCCCATCTCTTGCTTTATTATACTTTCCAATTTTGTTTTCATTTTCCTTTTTTTGCTATTCTCCCTCTTTTTCTTCTTTCTTCCCCTTTTCCTTCATCTTCTTTTTTCATTCCCCCGCATATACATTTTCTTCATTCTTTCTTCAGTTCTCTTTTCCTTTCCCTCCTTCTTTTTCATCTCCCGCTACTCCTACTTTATTATCTTTCTACTGCTTTAGCGTCTTCTTCTTCTCCATTTTCTCATTATCATTCCTCATCTTCTCCTCCTCCATCTACTTTTCTTTCTCCTTCTCCTCTTCCTCATTCATCTTCTTATTCTTCCTCTCTTTATCCTTGTCCTTCTCCCTCTCTTTGTTTTTTTGCTTGTCCTGCTCCTCCTTTTTCTTGTCCTTTTCGTTCTCATCCTCCTCCTCCTCCTCCTCCTCCTCCTTGTTTTTTTATTCCTCATATTTTTCTTCTCCGTCTACATCTACTCCCTCATCAACATCTACTTTGTCTCCTCAGAATAAACTCGGTTTCTAACACTGCTTCTTCTGTATCTTCTACTGTTCCTCTTTCTTCTTTCGCCTTTTTCATCTTCTTCTCGTTCTTCTCTTTCTCGTTCCCATCTCCTGCTGCTCCTTTGTCTTTTTTCTTCCCCCTTTTGCCTTCTCTTCCTCTTCAACTTCTCCACCATCTGCACTTTCTTCTCCTTCTCCGCCACCTGATGCTTTTCCTTGTTCTCCTTCTTTCTCACTCTTCCTACCATTCTTTTGTCGCATCTGCCGCTTTCCCCCTCTCCCTTCCACCCTCCCTATCCCCCTTCCACAGCAGCGAGTCGTCAGACTGACAAAAGACAATAATATGATAAAATTTCAATTTCTCAACTTACCTTTCCAATTCAGTCTGTCGCCTGTGTGCGTCCCGCATTCCGCTTTATTGTTTCTTCCTGTTTTAATATATTTTCCTTCTCTTTTTTTATTGTCGCTGCTCACTCCCCTTGTTCTTTTGAGCCTATCCCACTTGACAGCAGCACGGCACTAATCTATCAAGGTTGGCCAATTTCACTGTGGGATCGGCATCACCAAAAAACAAGTACCGCAATCCTTGATTGAATTGTGCAGAATGGTTGTAATAATAATTATTTCGGTTTTTTTCATGAAGGGGAATAAATTGAAAGAAAAGCGAGAAATGTTTTTTTGAATATGCTGTGAAGTCCCTTTCCCGTTTTGTTCCATAATGATTGACAACGGAAAAATCAAATTCTAGAATTTGAACTTCAGAATTGAAGAATTTTCTTGATTCCTCATTCGAATAAATTTTTACAGCATACAATATTTATTTACAGTGGAATGAAGAAATATATTTCTCACTTGGGCGACAAAGAGTCTGAATTGTGTGAGGAAGTGATAGCCGTGAGTCGCAGTACCAGTTCAATATGATTAGATAAGCAATGCTCTCCTGGTCCCTCTTTGTAGGGGTGACCGGAAGGAATATCCAGCAGAAAATACTCTATTCTCTGCTGTAAAATCACTTCCCCGTGGTTCGGAACCCACCTAAAACTGTGGGTCCAACTTATCAATCACCATCCTCCAACTCATTACTCACGCACATACCTTAGTCCCATGTGGACTTTATCCTTCAAAAAAGACAGAAAAACATTTAAACATTTTGTAGATGGGGAAAGAAATGAGTCGTAGTACCTGTTCAATCAGATTAGATAAGCAACGCTCTCCTGGTCCCTCTTCGTGGGGGTGACCGGAAGGAATATCCAGCAAAAAATCCACCAGTCCGTGGAAGAGAAAAAGTAATAATTAAACCAGAAAAAGGCAAAAATTCCAGAAAAATTTGAATAATGGCTATTTGACACAAAAAAGATCCTTCATCCTGGCACGCAGAATTTAATAAATAATATCACCACTTCCATAGAAATAAAAGATAATAAAAATCTATTTATTATTATTATTATTATTACTAGACGTAAAACTCTAGCAGACGCTAAGTAAAGATGGTTCATTTTTTGGACTTAATCTTGTTGTTCGCCCACCAGCTTTTCATTTTTTGTGCGAATTCAGCTTTTCTCTCTTCACTACATTTTGTTCCAACTCTTGGAGGTTTTTTCTCTGGTATAACTCCCCATTTATAAAGTTTTATTCTGAAGTTTTTTCTATTTTAAATTTCTTTGTTTGTTATTTTGGCCAGTACTAGGTCTTCTTTAACATTTCGTATCTATTCTCTTTCATTGACAAGTCTATTTATTAGATGCAAAAAACATACAGTGCAAATCAACCTTTTTTAAACTTATATAAGAAACAAATTCAATGCTAACCTTGAGAAAACCAGTGCAGGGTTAATCCTTTCAATAGATAAGTCAGATCAAATGCAAGAGTAAAATGGATAAATTGATATTCTTCTAAGATTTCTTCAATAGGTTTTATCTGTTCTGATACATAGAAAAAAAAACAGCACTTAAGAAAGTATCAATCATTCTGGTTCGTGAAATAACACACATAGTAGAGTCATCCAATGTACAGTTGAAGAGGGTAGAATCACTGAAAGTATTGAAAACAAAAAATCACAATTAAATAGCAAGTTCTATTGAAAAGCGATTCAATAATAACAAAATTCATAAAATCACTTTACTTTCTTATTTTACCTTGAAAACCACATTCGTTGTCACTTTACAAAGCCTTGGAAATCCCTGAAATCAACCCCGCAATTTCTACCAGGTGGGATCGGCGCAAATCAGCTTCATCGGCTGCACAATAATACTATAATTGCTCAATGGATTGTGCATGATGGTATTACAGTGTGCGTGGGAAGGGCTGATGAGATTTTGGACCGCATGACGTCACGCCGTTCAAATAATCCCATGGCCATCAGATTAATTGACTTGTACCTCCGAAAGGCCCACTACACACTACGTGGTTCTAGCCGCAGGTTGACCTGTGTGAGACGGCCAGTTTCAATTGAGGTCCGTGTTATCGTGTGCGTAGCGAGTCCAAGCAGCCTTTTAAAGAGCTTTAAAGGTACATGCCTTTTGAGGTCGCCGTAACTCTGATTTGATCATGAAGATTGCAAACTTTTCAGAAATAAACGCCGCTTCATTTTAACATAAATTTCATCTAATATTAAAACTGACACTGTATTTCACTTTTAAATAATGTTTTACTCACATATATTGGAGATGCTTGAGGAATGCATTTCACTTATGAACAGAAGCTTCGTCAGCCTGCCGCCAGGGGTCATGGTCTTTGTTTAGGTTAGGATGAGCAGCCATTATGTAGTTAAAAATTGCGTTTGATTTGAATTGTATTTGGTCATTGAGTATGCTGGTTCTATCTTGTTTATGGTGTTTGAATATTTCATATTGCTCCAGTGTATTTAGTTTGTGGCTTTTTTGGAATGTGTGTAGAATTTCTAAGTCTGTTTGGATGTTATTGTGTGAGTGACCAGTGTTGATTAAGTGATCTGCAAATGTTGAGTCAGTGTTGGAATGTAGTGCTTTGATGTGTTCTTTGTATCTTGTGTTGAATGATCTGCCTGTTTGTCCTATGTAGTACTTGGGGCATGTGTTGCATTTGAGCTTATACATTCCTGGTTTGTTGAATTTGTGAATTGTGCTGTTTGTTAGGTGAGCTGGTTCTTGTTGGATCTGATGATTTAGGTTGTTTGTTGTTCTGAATGCTGTGTTAAATCCGGATTTTTGAAAGATTTGTGTGATTTTTTGTTGAAATATGTGAGTGTGATAAATCTGTTTTGGTTTGCAGGTTTTGGATTTTTACTTTTCATTTTATTCAGGATTTCGTCTACTAGATTGGTGTTGTATCCGTTTTGTTGTGCTAAATATTTGATTGTATTGATTTCTTCTTGATGGTCAGCTTGTGATAGTGGAACATTTAGGAGTCTATGGATCATGGAGTTGAAAGCAGCAAGTTTGTGTTGATTTGGATGGTTGGATGAGTTGTGAATGAGTGTGTCAGTGAGAGTTGGTTTTCTGTAGATTTTGAATTTGTGCATGTTATTTAGCTTTTTGATAGTTAGGTCTAAGAAGTTTAAGGTGTAGTCTGTTTCATATTCTGCTGTAAATTGTAAGTTTTTATGGGTTTTGTTCAATTGTGTTAGGAGTTCACACTGTCTTTGGTTTCCATTGTAGAGTACAATAATGTCATCAACGTAGCGGTGCCAGTGAATTATTTTGTTTGAGTGTTTGGTGTTTTTTAGTATTTTAGTATTCTCTATGTGCTGTAAAAATATTTCTGCTAGGATGCTGGATATTGGGGATCCCATTGGTAGTCCTTCTGGTTGGGTGTAATATTTGATATTGTGGGTGAAGTAGTTTTGAGATGTGATGATTTTTAATGTCTCTATTAGTTCTTTTGTGTGTTCAGGTGGGTTGTTTTGTGCTTTGAGTATGTTCTCAATTATGGAAATGGTTTCAGTTACAGGAATGTTTGTATACAGGTTTTTTATGTCAAATGATGCTAGTGGGATGTGTGTATTTTTTATTTTGTTTATGAGGTCTGTGCTGTTCTTTATATGATTGATATTGATGAGTTTAATGTGGAATAGACAATATCTGTTTTATTCATTCACCTTAATAATTATTTTTTGCCGATTGTGCATCTTATGTAGCTGTACCATCCGAAACCTTATTAGGGCTTATTTTATAACAGGCTTATTATTATTTGGACTACAATTTTTGTATGAGTAATTGATCGGACTGACTACGTACTTCCGTCATTATCAACTCTGTAACGGTATGTTTATATGAACTTTTTCATCAATTTAATCAGTGCAGCAAGCCCCAGAAGTATTGGTAACTCCATGCTAAACTCCCTGCTAAACTTTAAAACTGCTAAACTCTATGCTAAACTTTTATGCTAAACTCTATGCTAAACTGTATTCCTCGAAGCTAAAACTCATCTACATGACAGATCATCTCCCCCATCATAATATGAGTAGATTGAAGTTTTAGTATGTCATAAATCTGCCAAATCAAGAGTGTCCTAGTAACTTCTCCAAAAAAATAGAGAGGCTTCTCCAAAAAAAGGATGGCGACCTTCACTGTTACAAACAAATCAAAGTGAGGCTCCAAAAAACGTGCCCCCTCCACCCTTTCCATGGCAAATGGGCAAAATTCCAGAACTGGAGCCCTGGAGCACTGAAAGCGAGATAATTTAATTGCCTACAAAGAAACTGCTAGCCTACTGGCTGAGTTACGAAAAAGTTAACTAGCCCGAGCTTGCTATTAAGCAAATGTTGAAATTATTCATTCTGCAATGGAGTGGCGGCATTTAGAAAATGTAACTCGTACCCTATGTCTGACAACTAATTACTCCATCTGTCAGGGGCCTAACTGAACGGGCATTAAAGTTCTATAAAACAGATATTTGTTGGCATGAAAACATTTATCCAATCCCGAGCATAATTTTCAACTCAACTGGAGTGTTTTCTATGTTTAGTAGGATCATTTGAGGTCAGGTGGAATGGTTTTCACATTTATAAACGATATGTTTTTCAACATTAATTCGATTCTCAATTGCCTACTAAACATTTGTGGAATTATGAAGTAGGCCTTTTAAATAAAACATACGTATTTTGAGATACTGTGAGTCGTTATATATATGCAAGCTGAGATTCTGAGAGGCGTTATATATACAAGCCTTTACTGCTACCTTTAAAATACTAACTTTTTGCCTACCTTTTGTAACTACAATACCTCTATCGGTCAAACTACTATGTAATCATGTAGAATCAGTTATTAGGAGCGTAAGATCGCGAAAAAACCAGCGTGTTTTGACCGAAAAGAGGTCTCCGTTGCATTTCGACCGTTTTACATTTGTCTGGAATAAGAATAAGATTTATTAATACAATTCATAAAGCATGATACAGATTACATATGAAAATATTCCTCGCATCAGCCGAAGGCCGGTGAGCAAGAAAGAGTTAACATTAGATTAGCCTATATCTAAGTAATAAGAATATAGTATTTATTACACAATGATGATAATCAAATGATATTGTTCAAAAAGGAATTACAACAAATTACAAACATTTTTTACAGCAGGAAAAATTATGCAGTTTATGTTCATAATTAATTGAAAAGAAGCCTGAAATTCTATGGACATCTCTATAGAATGGAGGAATGGACCCCTCCCGACTTACGACACACAAGATTTTCAAATATTTTGATTCAAATAAAAATAATCCATGGTTTGATGGCTGTCACAAGGACCTTAGAACGCTCAACATACCGTTCGAAGAAATTCAGAATAGGAACGGCTTCAGACTCAAGATTGATACTTCACGAGAGTTTTTGAAGGACAAGAACAAGAAGAACAATGAAATTGTCTGAACAAGAACGGAAAAGACGGGGACAAGTTCTGCGAGGTTAGGTTAATTAAAAAACGTCTAAATTGTTAAATCGCGGTCCTAAGTGACCAATCACGAAAATAATAATAATAATAATAATAATAATAATAATAATAATAATAATTGATTGGCTAATATATTAAAAACCTGTTAATATTTAAATAGTTTATTAACATAATGTTATAGTATTTAACAATACTCTAAACAGCAAAACGTCAACAATTGAGTAGGAATCGGGACTGAGGTCTATCTGATGGTATAACGCATGTTTGACTAACGCGTGAAACAGATTTTATGAAATGTTGCATGGGTATTCCTCTGAAGAATGCTCAACGAAAAGGATATTCGAAAAGGAAAAAAGGAAAGACTCTCAGACATTCTTCTATAGGAAACATGAATTTCAAAATGAGCTTTTCCATCACATGAAATTGGAATCAGTTCCTCGGGTCCTCCTATTCATCTGGTGGAGCCGTCAAAATTATAAATCATTCTGGTTCGGAACCCACCTGGAACTGTACGTCTACCACGTTCTTCCAAACATGACACAAAGATCGTGGTGGGGCTACCCATCAAAGGTCCCCCCCCCCCCCCACCTAACTATTTATTTATTCCCTCCAATAATGAGACGTTAATTTGATTACTACAGGGGAAACAGAAAGATCTTTGTGCAATAATTTTTTAGACAATTTTCACTTGTGAAAAACTTTTAATTCCTTGTAGCTCAGGACTTGTGGGGAGGGGGGGGGGTAAAAGAAGGGCGAGTAAGGGGGTGCACAGTCCTTTAATCATCGGCAATTATTGCAACAACGACGACGACCTATCATCCTGTCTACCTCACTCCCTTCCTTCCTTCCTTTGATCGAATTGAAGGGTGGGAGGGGTTGTATCGCAAGATCTTCGTTGTTTTTTATAGAGTGTGTGTTGTGGGGGAGGGGGGAAGGGTAGCTGCAATTATCGCTTACGGTAAGGCGTTGTTACATGATGGAGGAAGTGGGGAATGCTGAAAAATCTACTGAAGCAGATAATCGATTGAAGGCGGAAGTGAAAGATGGAAGAAGGACAGCAAGGAGAAGTAGGGAGAATAAATAATAAAAAAAGGAGTACAAGAAGAAAAAAAAGAAGACGGGGAAGACGGAAAAGGAGAAAAAGAATTGGTAGGAGGAGAGGAAGAAGAAGGAGAAAAAGAAGTGGTAGGAGGAGGGGAAGGAGAAGGAGGAAGCAGAATTATTAGTGAAATAAGAAAGAAATGAGGGAAGAGGTGAGACGTAGAGGAAGAACAAGTATGAAGAAGATAATAATGAAGAAGAAAAGATAGAAATGGGAGGAGGAAGAGAAGAAGCAGAAGTAGAAGAGAAAATAGTAAAAAACGGAGGTGGAAGAGAAGCAGGAGACGGAGAAAGAGGAGGAGTAGAAGAAATAGGAGAAGAGTAATAAGAAGATAAGAAGAAAAAAAATAGTAGACAAGAAAGAAGGAGAAACAGGGAAATTAAGAAAAAAAACAAAAAATACAAGAAGAAGGAGGAGAGGAGAAAGAGAAACAATAATTAAAAGTAAATGAAGAAGAAATAAAGGAATATGGGAGACGTGAATAAAGAACAAGAAGGAAGAAGATAACGAAAAATAAAAATAAGAAGACATGAGTAAGTGGGTGGATGGGAAGAAGCAGAAGAAGAGATGGACAAAGTTGAAGGAGAAGGGGGAGTAGAAGGTGGAGGAGAAGGAGAAAGAGGAGAAGGAGCGGAAGGGATGGTAAGAAGAAGAAGAACTAGATGAGAATCAAGGAGAAGCAGGTAGATGATGAGGAAAGAGAGGAGAGAGAAGATGAAGGAGCATAGAAGAGCAAAAAAATGGGAAAGAGGAGAAGGATAAGCCGGGAGAAGAAGGCGAAGAAAAAGAACACAGAAAGAAGAAGGAGCAGCCAAAGAAAAAAAAGAAGAGGTAGCAAAAGAAAAAGAGGAAGATGGAAAAGAAGATAGAGAGAGGATGATGCTGGAGGAGAAAGAAGAAGAAGATAATAAGGAAGAAAAAGAAGAAAAAGATGAAGAAGAAGGAGCAAAAAAAGAGGAAGACAGAGAGGGGATGATGCTGGAGAAAACAGAAAGAAGGAGAAGAAAAAGAAGAAGAAGTGGCAAAAAAGAGGAAGAAGGAGAATAGGAAGGAAGAAGAATGAGAAGCAGCAAAAGAAAAATAGGAAGAAATGCTGGAGAAGACAGAAAAGAGGAGAAGAAAAAGAAGAAGAAGAAGGGGCAAAAGAAAAAGAGGAAGAAGGAGGAGAGGGAGAAGCAGACAAACAGAGGATGATGCTGAAGGAAGAAGAATGAGAAGCAGCAAAAGAAAAATAGGAAGAAGGAGAAGAGAGAGAACAAGACAGTGAGGCTGATGCTGGAGAAGAAAGAAAGAAAGAGAAGGAGAAGAGAGAGAACAAGACAGTGAGGCTGATGCTGGAGAAGAAAGAAAGAAAGAGAAGGAGAAGAGAGAGAACAAGACAGTGAGGCTGATGCTGGAGAAGAAAGAAAGAAAGAGAAGGAGAAGAGAGAGAACAAGACAGTGAGGCTGATGCTGGAGAAGAAAGAAAGAAAGAGAAGGAGAAGAGAGAGAACAAGACAGTGAGGCTGATGCTGGAGAAGAAAGAAAGAAAGAGAAGGAGAAGAGAGAGAACAAGACAGTGAGGCTGATGCTGGAGAAGAAATAATGAAGCAGAAAAAAATTCGGGAAAAAAGGGAAGAAGAAGGAGCAAAAGAAGAAGATGAAAAAGAAGGAGAAGAAGACTATGTGAGGCTGGTGCTGGAGAAGACAGATAGAAGGAGAAGAAAAAGAAGCAGAAAAAAAATCGGGGAAAAGGGGAAGAAAAAAAGAAGAATAAGAAGAGAGGGAGTTTAATGAAGCTAATTAATAGATCTGGCAAGGAACTATGAACAGTATATCACCTCAGCCAGTGGCGCAGGGGTACAGACACTACTTGGACTAACGTAATGAGTCAAAGGGGATTCAATCTAACAGACATTCTCTTACTCACTCACTCACTCACTCATTCTCTCTCCAACACTCTCTCACTCCCTCCCACTCATTGCCCCCCCCCCCCTATCCACTGCGCCCTCCCTTCCATAACTTCTGACTGCCTTGTCGTTTCTCCCTATGAAGGTAGTAGTTTAGTCAATCCACCAACCTGAATCAAAGTCTGAAGGTAGTCATTCGTATCCCCCTCAATCCCCCACTTTCCCCATCATGTATTTCCCCCCAATATCTTCTTGCTTTAACAATAGAACACAATGTCTTGTGGGGGATCCAGCCTCCCCCCCCCCAGGACATAGACTCCCTGGCGGCCCATAATGTTAACTAGCTGTTTCTTGATTTGTGGGGTAGGAAGCGAGTTATCAGCCGCAGTGTCTCCATCATACGATTTTTGTGTAGTATCAAGCGAATCAACCAATAATAAATGTAATGAGCCTCACAATTTCACTGATTTTATGTCCGATAGTATCAATTAATGATAACTTGTAGATCTGTGAACAGAAGACCTCACATCCAAGATTGTAAGTGCTTGCACAGAGGAACATACTCCATGCGTATTCATTGATAATCACTTTTGCAAAATCAAACATAATAATCAGACCTAACTCTTGATTCGATTTGCGTAGTTTATTTCATGTCTGTTATCCACAAAAAAGTGACTCTCAATCATACCAACAAGGCTGTGTTTCTATTTTCCAGACAGCTGATTGCTCAAATCAGATTAGATTTCAAATGTCTGATGAATGAATTTATAGAAAAATATTAATTGAATTTGTATAGAAATCATTTGTTATTTCACTTAATTAGAATATTATAAATAATTATTTGTTCCTCATGAACAAATATTTTATTTCTATGAATGATAACTTAATTCATATAAAGGCTCAAACAGACGGCTCATGGGCAATCCACACACCTGATTTCAATTGCATATATGATGGAGAAGCTCATTTTAGGAATCATATAACTTTTCTTTAGAAGAAGGCTTGAATGCTGGCTTCCCTTTTTCCCTGTTGAATATCCTTCAAATGCAAGCAAATTTTGAAAATGCCTACACCTACATTGCTAGGCATTCATTAAAGGAAGATCCATGCAAAGTTTCATAGAATATAGTTCACGCGTTTAGCCTTAAATGCGTTACAGACAGACAGACAGACGAATGCAAAACAGTCGACTTGAAACAGAGTCCTCTCTTCGTTCGGTCTTATAGATTCAATAATGCGATGGTTGTAATTGATAAAGAGTTCAAGCAAATAGACCCTGAAATTCTCCTCTTGATTCAAACGATAGCTAGAGCAATATCGAGTCTAAATAAACCTTAATACAGGTTCCTATAATTATAATAAACTAATAGACCGAATGATCAATTCGACCGTTCTGCATAATATGTCTGTTTGCCTGTCTTTGTAACCCATTTACAGCTAAAGGCATGAACCAAATACCATGTCATTTTGCATGGATCTTCCTCAAAAAATGCTCAACGATGTATGTGTAAAGATTTTCAAAATTTGCTTGCATTCAAGGATATTTAAAATATAAAAATAGGAAAGGCACTTAGGTCTTCTACTATGGGAAACATATGATTTTTAAAATGAGCTTCTCCATCATATGCAATAGGAATTAGATTTGAAGATAGCCCTCAGGCCCTCTCATTCATCTGGTTAAGCCTTCATATAAGGTTATCATTCATGAAAATAACATATTTGTTTGAGAAAATAACACATTAATAATATTTCAATTTAGTATAAAATAAGTGACTCCAAGTAAGTGATAATTATTCAAATTTAATTTATATTGTTCTATGAATTCGTTCATCAGACATGTACAATCTAATTTGAGGAGTAAGCAATCTAGAAAATAGAAACGCAGCCCCGATGATGTGATACGGAATAACCTTTTATGGAAAACAGACATGTAATAGACAACGCAAATTGAATCATAGGTCTGATGATTGTGTTAATTTTGCAATGGTGTTTATCATTGAGTATGTTCCTCTGTTCAAGCACCCTTATTATTGGGCCTAAGGTCTACTTTTCACAGAACAACTTGTATCTTTACAGTATTAGGGTGTGTATTAAGGTTTAAAGAACGTGCTGGTTTGAGCCATTTCCACATAACTTGGGGAACTTTAAGTCCAACATTTGCAGATGGCAGTTCCTAATTGCTTGGAAAAAATCAATTAACGAATTGTCAAATTGTGTTTATCATTTTAAAATAATAAATTTATTAAAAAGAAAACAGTAAATAATAATTTGTTCACTCACCTCCTAAAATTCACATAGTTAATTATAATAAAAATTGCAGTCAAAACTACCCAACTGATCTAAATGTGGTGATCAACAATAATTAGTCTTTCATAGACTTGATGCCGTATTTATGAAAGTACCTTCAGTGTCTCCAGACTTGAGGGACTCTTCAAATGTGAAGTATTTATATAGGCATTCCAAGAGTACCTTCAGCAGAGAGAAACTGATAGAACGTTCATAAATACGGCCCTATGTCTCAGACTTGTACGTAGGCATCAGTAAAAAGAAAAAAATGTTTCAGCTCAAAGGAAAAGAGATTGGGAATATTTTCAATGAAAAAGAGAAGATGAACAGAGAGAGATCGAATGAGAAAGATTGATTGATTGATTGATTGATTAAATGCCTTTATTAGGGCGGAGTTAGGACTCCTGGTCCTCTCTTCCACTCAACCCTAGAGTGAGAACGAAAGAGGAAGCGAGAGAAAATCAGCATAAGAAAGAGGAAGAGGGGTGAGAGAGTGTGAGAGGGTGTGAGAGCGATTTTGTGGAATGAATGAAAAATAGACAGCCTGCAATACAGGGCTTGCCATAAATCACCTACCGAACCTTTTAATGCTTTCGCTGAATGATGGAACGGTTTACTACACTATATACAGGGTGTGTTAGGAAAAAATATTTTCTGGTTTTGATTGCATTACTGATTGATAGTATGAGGGAGACAAGGAGTCATTATCATTAATTCCCGCTTTCTGTTTTCTTATATTTCTCTTCTCCCTCATCTTCTCCTTCTTATTCGACTGCAGATATTTGTGCTCAAAGGTTTTGAGTAGACGTTGGGCAGTATCTGCGTTTTGTAATTATTGAAGAGTAGTATAAAAAGGACAGATCTGGCACCGATGACGGCATCCCCCTCATCCCCCACCCTCGCACTGCCCCCCCTCGCCATCCAAGGGGGTAAAGTGCGAGGGTGGTGAGGGGAGGGGTGCTGTCCCAGATCTGTCCTTTTTATACTACTTTGAAGTCCTTCAAAACTGGTAGATTCTTTTGTAATATCCCAAACATACGTGAAAAAAGTCATGGATCATAGAGGAAATTAATATCTTACAAGACAAGGCTTCAAAATAAATAATAAGACTTGAAGTTGTCACAATCACATTTATTGAAACAATGAGATACTAGTTTCAGTTGTTACTCCATTATAAATCCTAAACAAACTAAAAATAAAGTCCAGAGTAGTTTAATATATTGTTACGGGTTCTATGTCTAAAATAACGCTGGCAACACTTAAATTTATCACTCGCACTTTATTTACACAATTAATCACAACACTCACTGATCAGTAATGTCTTACATAAAAATAAACAATTGAAAACAGATAAATTGATATTGTTCAACTAATAGAGAGATTTCAATAAACTGTACAAAAATCAATCACTAAAAGTTGAAAGGCCGATCTAATATTAAATGTTTAATATTAAATATTTAACTGTACAATAAACTTTCCAATAATATTCAAAAAGAAACGTCGAAAAAAACAATCAACTCACGTAGCACTAGTCCGTATTACAATAAAAACTATTTAGTAGTTCACTGGTATGAATTAAATATGAAAAAGAATTATCACTATAGGCACAGAGAAAGAATTATCACTATATAGGCACAATATATAGAACTGACACAACTTGTTTATCACGACGAATTTCAAACAAGACTGAACTAATTTACAAAAGTCTCCCTCTATTTATACAATTTTCCATAATTGAGATATCTCTGGATTTTTCTATCATCTTCTAAATAAATAAATAAGGAAACTCGCACTTTCCACAATATTCGATAAGATTCCATTAATGACTAATCAAACAACAAGAACATAAGTACCAAGTAAACACCATAAAAGTGTCAAAAGCAGAGTAATTGATTGCTTAGAAGTAAACATTTACATAGCAGATAACACCGAGAACGACTTCTTTCTCTCAATTCTCACTACAATATTATACTAAACACAGAATGATACTATTGGCTGACGGATAAAGTGCCTCTGATAGGCTGACCTTCTTCATTGATGGTCTGTGACTGGCTGAAGGCCATAACAAGTCACGCCCTCTGGTGGAAGAAGCTGCAAGGTATTCTTCATGTGTATAATATTTTCTAAAGTATACGCGTATTATTTCATGCGTATAATCAGTGTCAAAATCAATAACCTAGAACCGTAAACACATAGAAAGCAACAAACAAGTACAATACACAAGTAGGCTAGAGTTAAAAAATGTTAAAATTAAAAAATTGAAGCTCACTGAAATGCAGTCTAGGTCAACAGAGAAACACGAAAGTACTGTTATTAAAAAGTAGGCCACAACACAATTTTAATAACGGTACTTTCGTGTTTTTCTGTTGACCTTGATTGCATTTCAGTGAACTTCAAATTTTCTAATTCATTATTTCTTTTTCCATGTAAAGTGTAAGAATGGCCCCAATGGCCAAGACTTCGCCATTTTCTGTAATTATTTTCTTAGATCCAAGCTCTCATTCTTTATCACATATTGCATCAATAATTTCTATTTTATATCTCATTTTATCTAACCATTGAGTTGACATTTCTAAAATCAATGTATATCAATATGACTTTTGGATCTGAGAGTTGCTAATCTAAATAATACTGTAATCATCTTGCGCGTTCTACATTTTTGCAAATACAGTAAAGTAATATAAACTTGAAAGACACTTTTAAGTGGAAATTAACTCACGTTATGGCGTGACGACCGTTTCACTCTGTTGTCTAGAGCATCGTCAGACGACCCACAGTACACCCCACAGTACAGAGTGTATGGTGGGTCGTCTGACGATGCTCTAGACAACAGAGTGAAACGGCCGTCACGCCATAACGCGAGTTAATTTCCACGAAAAGTGTTTTTTAAGTTATTATTACATAATAGTGGAAACAAGATGGATCTTCAACATCATAAAAGTCATCTGAATTTCTCTTTCCTCCTCTATCTCCCTCACTCTCTCTTTCCCTCTCTCACTCTTTCTGCCACTATCTTGTTTTCCTCTCTACCTAGTTTCCCTTTCAAGACACTTTCTCAGGCTTCAAGATGCAGGTTCGTGTCTATACAGCGAGAGACTACATGCTATTTTGAAGCCAGCTCTTGGGTAATAATAAAGCTTTGTTGTTTTGGGTAAACAAAGGCGTTGGCTGGTGAGTGTGAGTGCGGGTGTGATGAGGCATGATGTGTGAGGGTGCATGGGGGTGGGATCCATAGCACAAACACCGACCAAGTTTATAACCCGCATTCGATATGATGTTTTGTGCCACTCTCTTTCTCAAAATCACTCTCAAACACGCTCTCTCTTTCCACCTCTATCAGTCATTCTCTCACATGCGCGCTCACATCCACTCTTGTACTCTTCGAATCTCTCTCCCTCCTCTCACTCTCACTTAATCTCTCTTCCCTAACTCTATCTCACTCTTTCTCTTTCAAAGTGTCTCACCAAAAGAAATCACACTCTTCTAGTTTACTTTCACTTGCACTATCACTCTTTCACTCACTCTCTCCCTATTCAAAATATTCAACCATTATGTTCACTTTTTAAAATTCAGTGTACATCACGATAACTAGGGGATCTGAGAGTTGCTAATATTAATAATAATGTTATCATTCATGTACATTGTAAATTTACACAAATAAAGTCATCTAAATCTGAATCCTTCTGACACAGTGTCTCACAAACAACATTTATAAAGTTGTCTGAAGCTGTCTGAAAAAATCAGGTTCCATTTCAAATTAACGAGAGCTGACGAGACGTAATGCCACTTACGAGAATCACTACTATCTGTATTTTGGGAGCTGTGAGAGTCATTATTCATTATTTACATGGTTGGAATAATATAGAATGATGTGTTACTTGAAACAAATCATACATCAACTATACATGATGATGTCACTCCTATAGGAAGGCTTGTTATTTGAAAGGTATTGCAGTCATTATTCACATAACACGTCATTACGGTATTTATGCGCGATCTTGATGTTCAGTCACGAGTGCTCAAGACTGCGCTTGGATAGGTGACCATGCTTCAATGACTAAATGACACTGTTCTCTGCTGAAAATCACTTCCCGGTGGTTCGAAACCCACCTAAAACTGAAGGTCCAACTCATAAATCACCATCGTCCAACTCATTACCCACGCACAGGTCTCAGACCTATGTGGGCTTCATCCTCAAAAAAAAAAAAAAATGTTATAAGCTTCACTATCACTTACCTGGTGGTTTGGAACCCACCTAAAATGATAGGTCCACCATGTTGCCCATGATATGGCTCAAACGGCGAGGTGGAGCTACCCGTAAGGGTCTCCCCACCAATACGCTTATTATCATTATTATTAAAGTATTGGGAATGGGGATCTCCACTTCAATAGTAGAAAGGTGTTATATTGCAGATAAGAAATATCCAACAGCAGCTACTTGCTGTTATCTATCAACGAAACTGATTGTGTACCTACATTTTTATACTTTATTTTATATTGAGAACTCGCTCCTCACTTACAGGCTTTCGCCCATGTGAGGAGTCTTCTTCAGGGTATTTTTAAGCATTTTATTTTGTACTGATGTTTATGAAGAAGAATAAACTTTATTTCAATTTCAACTCATTAGAGAGTAAGGGCGAGTCAGGGATTTTTTTGAGGATGAAGCCTTCTGATTGAAGAAGGAGAGGACATGTTTTTATTAATTTTTTGGAGAATGAAGCCCACATAGGTCTGAGACCTGTGCATGGGTAAGGAGCTTGATGATAGTGATCGATTAATTCGACCTACAGTTTTAGGTATGTTCCGAACCATCGGGAAGTGATTTTACAGCAGAGAATAGTGTCTTTTTGTTGGTCAATACAATCGGTCACCCTTACAAAGAGGGCCCAGGAGTTCGTGGCTCATCTCTATCTGATTGAACAGATACCTGCCCAGATACCTGCCCAGATACCTGCCCCGGTTCACGGCTATCACTTCCCTAGGAAGATGGCCTAATGGTCAAAAACACACCCAAAGTTAATGTAATGGCTTTATTGTATGGAATACATAGATTTTTCAAGGTTTCTTTCGACTTATTCATGTTTCTCATTATTTATAACTTTGGATAAATTTTAGAGTATTCAATGATTCAGTATTCCACTCACTAAATTGCTTTTTCCACAAGTTCAAAACGTTAACCATTTTTAGTCTCAGATACATAAATATTTTTTTATAAAATTGAATTTCCAAAAAATTGTGTTGGGAAAAATGGTAAGTTAACAACTGTTCACTAAAGTAGTTCATTCGAAATTTTAAAAACGTGTTTTTATAATAGTTTTTGTATATATATCTCAATAATGACAATATTAAAAATTGATTCAATTGAATTAGAACCGTAATTGTAAGCTCCAATAGCACAAAATTGTAGCCACCATATTTTTCTCAAAAAAATTTATGATAAATCATCATATGGACATCTTCCGTTATTTGCAACTAAAAAATGGCATCGTTAATAACAATGATTCATTAGTAAGTATGTCACTAGGGCCAACCCACTCCCCAATATTTATTCAATTTTAACCCGCATAACTTTTTCACAGAAACCTCAGGTGAGAAAATTACTTTTTAAAAAATCATACCACCACACTTTTGACTCGTATGAGATTGGGCATGAGTGAGAGGACACCCCCCGCGGGATCGCCTCTTCATTATCGATTCCCAAAGGGGGTGCCCATCGCCCCTCCCCACCCTGAAAAAGCAGCCCGCTGTTTTCGCAAATTTCAATTACCATGAATCTCAATTAACGAGTCACGTTGCCAGCACTGATAGAATTTATGAAAATGCTCACCGAGCACATCGATCTATTTTCGAAAATGTTTTCTTCTCCCGGTCCCATGCCACGCTCACGCTAAACAAAAGACGCATTCAATTTGTGACCCAGATAGTTTTCAAAACAGCAATTAGGCGCTTTTTCTGCATCGGTTTTGGAATCGGTTATCTGAAATATTTTTTTCAACTCAATAGAATTATCTGGAATATTTCTCAATGGGAAATTGAGTACCGGGAAATGTTCTGGCGGCGTCTGATTGGTCTATATTTTAAAATTTGAATGGACCAATCAGACGCCACCAATAAAATTTACCGGAAACTGGTAAGACTCCCATGAACTCAACCAAAATCCAATTTTTTTTTCAATCTTCTAATGATTTCAAACTTTTTATAGCTATTAGTCAGGTTGATTTGGATTGATCAATCTATTTTTAATAAAATTGGAGTTTTGTCAGTAGATTTATCAGAATTATATATTTTTTTGTTATTTTTACGTTTTATACATTAAAGAAGCCGAAACAAGTCTTATCTCATTTTCTGTCTGTCTGTCTGTCACGGCCCCGAAGGCATTTTACGCGGCCTTCTTTTGAAAAACGAGAGCATCGATCGGGATTAAAGATATTTATCAGTATTGAAAACCTTATTGACAATGTCTTTAGCTATAAAAAAACTAAATTAGCTTTTTTTTAACAGAATAATGAACGTTTAAAAACCAAGTGTTGTGCGATTTTGGATACATTTCTTCTAAGTTTTATTACCACATAAGAACAAATCACGTAATTTATCATGATATATCAATCAGCTGTTCTCAAATATTCTCTCTGATAACTGTCACTGAATTGTTTACGTTCAAAGTTGTTTACTAAGCTGCTAACAACTTCATGATCGTTGCTATCAGAAAAGCCGAAGCATATTTAGTCTTATTTCTAAACATAATCCGTACGAAGGACGGGTACAATAGTTTGTTAACACATAGAATGTATGTATGTATGTATGTTCCCAGTAAATTCCAAAACTGCTGAACCGATTTTTATAAAATTTTCAGGCATAATGTAGAATAGTCCCGAGATGGTTCCTGTGAAGGTTGGGAGTTCAAAAGTCCTCGCTGAAGGACACAAAAAGGAGAAATTATCCTTGAAGGAACAGCTGATAGAAATCAACTGTTTTTAATCATATGGTGGGCCCTTAGCGGCGTTATTTACGCTGTCTGCAGACTTGTGTAGTCGGAGCATTGCAGTCATGTAGGAAACATATGACTGGTGAATCAAAGCTCAGCTGGGCATTTACGTTCCAACTTGCAGTACCACTTGCAGTACTGCTATAAATGGTCGATTACTTTGGGATAGTTACTCGCTAAGCGAGTAGCGAGTAGGACGTTACTAACCGACCGTGCTACAGCAGCTCAGCATACCAAGCCAAATTATATTAAAAATTTAATTTCCAGAATCACCCTCATACTATGGAATTTCAAAGACAATAAACAATATTGCAACACAAAATTAAAATATGAAGTTTACCAACAATTATTCAATAAAATTTCATCAAATTTTCATAAATTTACTCTCTACTTATTCCTTTATTTTCTGTTTTACTGTACTCTCTGGAAACGCGAACTCTGATCCTCACCAACACATAGACCGCAATCCTAATCAAATGTGTCTGTTTTGTGTCGCTAACATAGTTCAACCGACTATAATAACGTTACAATGAGGTATAGAAACTTTACAATCCAAAAAAACGCCTACTGCACAATCCTGAAACCTCACTACCCTTTCTCTGGATGTAAATTTTTAGGCAGCTAGAAAGAAGTTTGAGAAAAGCAGTTGATTCTTGTGTTGGATAGCAGCCAATCCACGGAAGGCTATTATAGCAGTATATAGGTATAATATGTGAAGGTATATATATATAGGTACTAAATCCTCCCACTCACCCCTCCTGCCGAACCTAATTTCCTTGCCAACCAATGAATCAGTGCAAAGCAGATCAATATTGGAAAGTCTTTACTGCTGAGCAACTCTGAAGGAACTTTGGGGTTAATCTACTAGAATCTCAAAGAAAAAGAAAATATTCTTCAAATTTTTTAAAAGAAATTACGCCATTGAAGTCATTTTCATAAGAAAGTAATAATTATCAATACACGTTTTTTTAAGTCAGCTTCATGGAGTCTCCGATTAAGAAGTATAAGACAATTCAGATCAACAATTATATACATGCAATATTGTCAATCTTATACACTAGTTACTTACAGGTATACAATATTAATTAGTTGAGATGAGGCTTAATTTTTATGTGAAAGGAACTCTTGTACACATTGAAAAGCTTCATCAACTGAATATTTTTTCAATTGTTTTTTTAATATTTCCACATATTTTCAAAACTCTTAAAAAACTGCGGTAGTTTGTTGCAGAATTCAATTATTTTTTTTTGTAGATTACGTCTCTTGTAGACTCCAGTTAAGGAGTACAGTATAAGGCAAGTCAGATCAACAATATTCTGGAATCTTATACACTAGTTACCATAATTACAATATCAATTAGTTGAGAAGAGGCTTAATTTTTATGTAAAAGGAACTCTTGTACACATTGAAAAGCTTTATCAACTGAATATTTTTTCAATTGTTTTTCAAATATTTCTATATTTTGAAGACTCTTTAAAAGCTGCAGTAGCTTGTTGTAGAGTTTCCTACCAATAATGTTCGAATAAGCCGCTACTGTGACTTACCAAGTGACATCTCTTCAGCTTAGTGTATTATAATCATGTACGTCAAGATTTTGGTTTATATCACTCTTTTTTACATATAAAGTAGCTTCATACACATATAGGCAGGGTACAGTTAGGAGACCAAGTCTCTTGAACAACGGCCTATATGAATCTAACCTATTTACTCTCTCCATACACCTAACAGCTTTCTTTTGGATCTTGAACAAGGTTTTGTTTTGATGAGTTATCCCATACTAAGATAGCATACCTAATATGTAACAGTAAGAGTCAATGGTAAGCTTTATATCTTTTTTTTCGGAGGATGAAGCCCTCATAGGTCCGAGACCTGTGCTTGGGTAATGAATTGGATGATGGTGATTGATGAGTTGGACCTTCAGTTTTAGGTGGGTTCCTAACCACTGAGAAGTGATTTTACAGCAGAGAACAGAATCTTTTTTGCTGGCCAATCCAATCTGGCCAGTCAAAGAGCGCCCAGGAGTTTCGTAGCTTACCTCTGATTGAACAAGATCTTTCGGCTACTCCTGGTTGTGTCATTGTTGTATGATAATTATGTCAATGTTCTATAATTCCGGAAATATTCGAATAATATTTGTCTATCTTGAACTGATACATTAAATTATGATTTGAGACCCAATCCAACAACCGAATATCAAGTCTATTACACAAATTCAACACTACTTAGAAGACAGCTCCTCTACATTAGCAGTAAATACATTAATATCCTACAAAACGAATACCTGAGAAACAGACTTAATAATAAAACAATTCACATGAACAGAAACATTAATTCATGGATTAGATCAAAATTTTTCTCATCTTTAAATTTTATTCAATAAATAAAATTATATGCAAGTGACTATATTGTCTACTAAATAAATTTTTAAAAAATAAATAAACTTATTAAACTATAAATGCGACTCTCACCAGCGCACAAGGTTTTTCCTTTTGCTGGTGATGCCATAATAATTATAAAAACTAAATAATAGTAATTGAGCACATTACTGTACTAGGGCTACAGACGATATACAGATAATTAATTAATTACATATAATTTATATTCAAATATTTTACATATAATTACATTGTAATCACTAATACAAAAGATCTTGTAGTTATGTAGATTAATATAATGTAGAAGTGTATTATTATTTAGTTTTATTTTGTACAATGACATTTGTAATGTTTCTGTTTTTTTTTATTTTTATGTGGCAATAAAAAAAAAAAAAAAAAAAAAAAAAAAAACTGTTTTATCTAACGTTTGTTATGTTTTACAGGTGAGATATCAGTCATATGATCCAGTATCAACATGAATAACATGAGTTTGACTCTGATAAAGTAAGTGAACTTTCAATTTACAATGTATTATGTTGTATTGAATTGAATTGAATTTGAATTGAATTTTTTATTATTAGATTCCAAAAACAAAAAGCATACAATTGTACAGATACAAAGCATATACTTAAGATAAAATACATTTTATGAGATATGGAATCAATTCACACATGAACCGCAAGGTTTGTTGGTGAGATTGAGTTCATATAAATATTGTATTAAAATTAAAGTAATATTTAAAAAATAAATTAAATCCTATTTAAAAGATATTAAATCCTATTTCTTGAACGAAAGAAGGAGAATAATTATGATTGAACTATTTATAATATTGTATACTAGAATTTTACCCGGCTTGCCCAGGAATCCAGTTTGGAATTTTACCTATTAAAAATATACATTTTTTTTTAAATTTAAATTTAAATTCTTAATATATATTTATTTTTTTTGAGGATGAAGCCCACATAGATCTGAGACCTGTGCGTGGGTAATGAGTTGGATGATGGTGATTGATGAGTTGGACTTACAGTTTTAGGTGGGTTCCGAACCACCGGGAAGTGATTATACAGCAGAGAACAGTGTCTTTTTGCTGGCAAACCTAATCGGTCACCGTTACAAACAGAATCTACGAGAACGCAGCTTATCTCTCTGATTGAACAGATACCTGCTACGGCTCGCGGCTATCACTTCCCATTGACTTTGATCTATAAACTTTTGTTCTCACCTGGGGGAAAAAAATCAACTGGTTGGGATGTGCCATAGATTAGGGAGTAAATGTTGTAATTCATAGAGAAAATTTGGGGTTGTAATTTGTAGGGTAAATTGTAAAATTTTAGGGTCTAGTTTGCAGTTGCAATTGGTCTATGTACCTAACTGTTGTAATACACTGGAGTAAACGCGAAGTTCTTTGGTCTGCTGTCAGATAGCGCTCACTACACTATATCAAAATTCCATTATGTTATCAAATTCGAAAAAATGTGGTAATGATTAGGTAACAATAACTATAAATTTACATACAGTTATTTTTTCATCTTTGTTAATTTTGGTTTGTTAGTGTCTGAAATTACGTTTGGGGCTTAGGTTAGCTTGTGACCACGTTCAATGTAATAGAGCCTTTTTTTTATTATTGCTGATGATGCCCACATGAGTTCGAGACTTGTGCGTGGGTAATGAGGTGATTGATTACAGTTAAATGCCTGACGGTGGATCGGGATTCGAACCCACGACCACTTAAACGACAGCAAGCTGAAGTTGCGACGCCCCAACCAACTGCGCTAAGCGGCCAAGCTACACTTAGATAAGAACGCTTCAAGTGACATAAAAAATACGACCTCACTCAAATTCGCCTTTAGATTTTTCCCGACTTGATGGTGAACTGTACACACATTCGAACACAGGGTTAGAATAAATATATTTCTGAAAAGAGCTTTTGTCTTTGTGGGATCTTTCTCTCCACTCTGAAGTTGGAGAGAAAGAACCGAATATTTCCCAGGGGATACATGTGTGTTGAGCAGGCCTTTGTTCCCCCTTTTTGCATGGGATTTCAAAAGCAATTTCCGCCCCCTTGAGGGCCCATTTCACGCCCTCACGCCCCCCTCTGTCGAAAAACACCCCTCAAAATGCCCCATTACTGATAGTCCACGCCACACTGAGCATAACTGTACACACGATTCATAGAATAGTGAACGACATTTGTATAATTTCCACGCAATAAATCGAATGGAAATGTCTCAATTCCGTATTTTATATTGTTCCTATGTTTATTCAACCAGTTTGTCAAGATTGTTGTCATGTTTGATGAACATTAATATTTATTTTCAAATGAATATACATGATAAATATTGCATTATTCATTATTAATTTATATTATTGAATTCATTGGAAAATAAAATTTTCCAGTTTCTTATCAAAATGTGTGATTATTGATATTCTTTTTAAATGAATAAATACATTAATATAGTTTTTAAATTGATTAATATTCATTCTTTATATTGATAGAACGGTTATTTTGAATTGTTTGGTAATTTTTTAATTTCTATTTATTTTGTTTCATTACAGGCCGGTTTATTCTAATGCATCAATTCATTAATTTTTTGTCATGTAAAATATCTGCCACATATCTTATCAAAGTATTTGCCTACATTTTTCTCAAATTATTGATCAATATTCATACTTTGAAAAAAGTTTTTCAATTCCTGGATTTCTTGTTCCATGACGAACTGCGTTGTTAATATTAACTTTTTAGGTGAATTCAACGATTTGCATTCATATTTGACTGCAACTAGTTGAATTCACCTAAAAAGTTAAAGTTTTTCACTCTTCTTATTGATAGAAAGTTTATTTTGAATTGTAATGTATTTTTGAATTTATTGCTCCAATACAGGCCTGTTTATTTTAATACAATTTATTAATTTGTTGTCTTCTTGATATTTATAATATCTGTCACATTAAACGAATAAAAGTACAGTATTTATCTCCATTTCGCTTAAAATATGAGTTTAAAGATAACACTTCATCCATAAAAGCTGCCTTTATCATTTTATACTCAAAGGAATTTATTATTAACCCTCATAACATGCAAAACCTACGTTTCTAGATTAGTCTTGTTAACTGAATATTGATGAACTATAAACTGAATATTGAATATTGAATATTAATAATAACTGAATATTGATGAACTATGAACTATTATAGACTTTATATATTAGTTTCTCAAGAATTATTTACTCAGGGTGCAGACAAACTGAATTCCACTATCAAAGATGGATGAAGCTTATATCGGGCGGGGCAGTCAAACCGCACGATTAAGAAAGCTGGTAACGTGGAAGGGATCAGTAGTTGGCGGTGGGGAAGTAGGCGGAGACCTAACCATTCTACACAATTGGAGTTTAGTAGCCATGCTGCGTTGAACTGGTGAACAAATAAAAGAGGTGTTGCTGATACAGCGTATTTAGAAAATGGCCGAAGTACGTGTACAACGCAAATTCTGACGACATTTTCATCATGCTCCTGTTCCAAGCAGGAAATCCATTGCTGTTTGGGCTGAAAAACTTACAAAAAACGGGTGAAACAACAAAAAGAAGAGGTGGTAGTGTAAGAACAGTTCGAACACCGGAGAATGTGTTATGTGGAGGCTGTATGAATATCGTTTGCACGAAGGCCTCAAAGATCTGCCAGGTGCGACAGCATTTCTATTGGAATTTTAACTCGAACCGTAAGACGAATTTTACATAATGACTTACATATACCCGTACAAAATTCAGATAGTTTAGGCTTCGAACCCTAGAGATTATCCTATCCGCTTTGGCTTTTGTTAGCACATGTTAAGGATATTTGAAGACGACCCGCTGCTCGCCCATAACTTATGGAAGAGCGATGTGGCTCATTTTCATGATATGTTAGGCCCGTATTACACTTGGTCACCTGGCGACGTCACCGGTGACGTCACCGGTGATCTGACTAGTCGCTGGGCACTAGTTCTTATGGCGCTTATTACATTAGGGTCACCGGTGACGTCTCCAGCGTTTGGTGACCGACTGGTGACCCTTCCCCGTGACCAGACGAATCACCACTGGTGACCAAGAATTATCGCTGGGTATTGAATCAAATGACATGTATTACACACAGTCACCAATGTTGGGTCACCACTGTATTTATTTTTGTGTTCTGCAAGTTCAGTTTGTTTGAAGCTAGTGTAGTGAGCGGTCATGTCGGAAACATATGAAGAGATGCTGCTTCTTGCTCTTTTGTTGAGGAAAAGAAGGAGACGGGCAAGGAAAATGCACGTGCATCCGATATTATCATTTCAAGAAACAAAAGGATTGTTTTATACGATTTTTGACGAACTTTGTGCTGATGAAAACAAGTTTTTCAATTACATGAGAATGTAAAAATCCTCCTTTTTTGAACTGCTTTCTCTAATAAAAGTGGACATTACCGTAACAAATACGAGAATGAGGAAATGTGTTTCTCCAGAAGAAAAACTTGTAGTTACTTTAAGGTAAGTAAAAAAACGTGTTTTACTTCATCTGTATATTCAAAGCATGATTCTGATTTTAATAACTCACAGGTTTTGGATTACAGTAAAATTTATCACTATATTAGCTACTGAGTTCCTTTATGTTTTATTAATTTTATATATTATACATTACTTGAGTTTGCAGCCATTGCAGTCATTATTTCTACTAAAGTAAATTAATAAATTAACTACCAGGACTATAAAATAATTGCAATAATCAATAACTGTAATAATAATAATAATAATAATAATAATAATGGAGATGTGTTACTGGCAAAGACAATTGACATTAGTAAACATTTTTCAAAACCAAATCTTCTTACAAATTGTATTGAAAATAAAACAAATTTTAAAACAAAAAAAGAAACTGATTTCAATGAAATAATTCTCAAACAATATTTAATTTTTATTAAAATAATGTTAAACATTATTTTAGTACTCACATACTAAAAAGTTTAAAATAAAGTATTTACTTTAAACTTAGAAAATTTCAAATTTCATACAAGTAATCTTTTGAAGTTGACACCAAATATTTTATAAAATTGATAAGAAATTCTATTTAATATCAAATATAACACTGTATTTCAATTCAATTGATTTACACTCACTTTTACTGAAATACAGTGTCAGTTTTTATATTAGATTGTTTAAGTATTTCTTTTATGTTATATTTTAGAAGTTTATGGAAATTTTGGCGCTGTTTTGGCTAATTTTGACACTGGAGTGGGGGAACTGGGTGTTGGCCTCAGTCCTGGTGACTTTACTGGTGACGTGGCTGGCTGCGCGTACAGTAACCGGTGACGTCACCGGCGACGTCACCGGTGACGTCGCCTGGTGACCAAGTCTAATAGGAGCCTTAATATACAAAATGTTTGCTATCAGGTAAATTTTCTTGACGATATTCATTTGCCTGTGCTTTCTTCTGTACTGTGCTGTGACGAATAAATAAATATATTATTATTATTATTATTATTGGGCTGCTGTTAATCCTCAAGAACTTCACGAACGGTCTGTCCATTCGGCCAAAGTGACTGTCTGGTGTGCTATCTCTTCAAAAGGAATAATTGGCCCATATCTTTTCAAGGATGATGATAGCCGTGTAACAGTATGATGATAGTAACAGTAACATCAGCTCGCTATCTTCAAATGCTGGAAACATTCCTCATTCCAGAACTTCAACGATTTCCTGTGAATGAATACACTTATTTTCAACAAGCTAGCTAACGTTAAAGTGGCACGCCGTCACCATGGGCTGCATTCCAAAGTGTGCCAGGTTGGCGGTGCATGCAACGTCACCGTGGGCTGGAAAACCAGCCCAGCTTGTCGCCAGCACCCTTAGTCGCCAGCCCAGTTTGGCGGGGTCCCTTCTGGGGGGGCCTTTTTCGAACTGTTTAATCAGTAGGAATGGGAATATTCAATGGCCTCCACGATCACTCAACCTGAGCTCTTGTGATTACTTTCTATGGGGATATCATTCTCAAGTCAACGGTTTTTGAGACCCAACCAACAACAGTACAGGACTCAAAATTTCAGATTGAACAAGAAGCTTGTGCAATAACACCGGCGGTACTGCGACGTCTCAGTGAGGATTTTAATTAGTGTGTAGCCTGCAAAATGGAGGTCGCCACCTTACTGAAGTCGTATTCCAAAAATCAACATTTTTCTCTTTGTATACAAATTTCCACTTTTGTTCTTCTGATTTATTGCAATATGTAAATAGCTATTTGTGTAACTAGAGTGAAGAAAAGTTTCTCAAGTGCAGAAACAATACTTTGCACTCGAATTACACATTAAATTTTTCCTACAGTAATGTATAAAGTAATTTAAAAGGAACAAAACAGGGCATACATAACCTGAAAACTCCACACATAACCTATCTTCGAATCAAATCGATTTCATCAACAACAACTACAACAACTATTTCACAGCTGAAGCAGAGTAGCCAACCTATTTTTGAATGCAGAATAGGGAACCTGCGTATTACATGCACACTATTTTGTGTTGTTAGGTTGCAAATTTGGAGTGCAGAAAAGAACTTTCCCGCACTGTAATTTACTTTCCCGCACTGGTGCAGGAATAGACTATTTTGCGTGCTACAGTTAGTGCAAAAATAGGCACTTTTTCGGGTCACTGTAGGAAATAGTTATTTATGTATTAAGAGCGTGAAGCGCGACTTTATCGCTCGAGCCAAAACATTTACTGCGCGACGCACAGCGGAGCGCAGTAATTTTGCGAGAGCGATAAAGAAGCTTCACGCGCGAATTGCATACAATATTTTTCCTACAACTGCAGTTCTGGATTACAACACAATAAAATTTTGTAGTTTGTAACATCACAGACCGTGCGCGGATTTGGTTAGTGTGCGCCATTTTGAGGTTATGTGAATTCACGGATTCCGCGATCCACCAATGAGAAGACATCAAAATCAAAACAGAAGCGTAAAGAAAACAGCTGGCGAGCGTAAAGTACTTTACCGATTGCTGAGCAGTAAAGAGGTATTTTACAATTAGTTTTCAGTACGTAAAGAACGACTTTACGAGCAGTTGTAGGAAAAAAATTTTATATGCGTTTTTTAATACTTAATGCGGTTTGACTGCCCCACCTTGTATAACCCTTAAGAAAACTTCTGTTATCACACTTTGTTCCTAACCAGCCCCATTTTCGTAGTTGACCCAGTTTTACAAGATTTTCCAAAAAGATTTCACCTTGCTTTCATCATTAGGCTGTAACACGGAGCTCTTTTCCGAAATCTATCTGAAGATCTTATCCTACCTGCGAGAGGAGGAAGCTGCTAGACAGATCCTGGGTATATTGCCTTGTAGAGCAGGCTCTTATCTGAGGTGAGAGAGGGAAAGAATGACATGTTGAGAGAGACAGAAGAGTAAGAGAATGAGGGTGTGAGAGAGTGGGTGATAGAGTGTGGTAAAGAGTGACAGTGTGAGAGAGATAGTGTGAGAGTGTGGTAGAGAGAGAGTGAGTGTGTGTGAGAGAAAGCGTAAGTGGGAGATAGAGAGTGAGAGTGAGTGAGAAAGTGCGTGCGTATTTGAGAAAAGAAAGTATTTGATATTTTGTAGAAGAAATGGCACTCTGATAGCATTGGAAAGATATTAACCTAGAAGCTAACAAACACCCTCGCGCTGCGTTTAAAAAGCGTTCACTATTGAGTAAACAAGCCAACGATGTCTGTAGCCTTCAAATACCACCAATACAATACCGCTGCTGTTTCTTCGTTTTCTTCTTCTTCTACTTTCATTCTCTTTTATACTTCTCCCCCTTCTTCTTTTTCTTCTTCTTTTATTTCTTCTATTTCTTATTAACTCACGGCTTCTTAATTTTTGTCAGGACTCTTATTCTTCCTAGTTTTCATTTTTCCTTCTTTTTCCACTCTCTTTTTGTTGGTTATCCACTCTAAATCTTTTCCCCCTTCCTTCTCCTTCTTCTTCATCGCCGTCCTCTTCCTCGTCATTTTTCTCTTTCTCTTACTCGTTCTCTTCCTCTTCCTCTTTCTCTTTCTCTTTCTCTTCCTCTTTCTCGTCTTCTCGTCTTCTCTCTTTCTTCTCTTTCCATATTCTTCTTATCCCTGACCTTTTTTCTCCGTCCTCTTTTTTCTACTTCTCCTTCATTTTTGCATCTTTACCTGAAATTATCATTCTCTTTGTTGCTATCTTTGTTGCTATCTTTGTTGCTCTCCCTCTCTTCTCTTTTTTCTTGCCTCTTTTTTTCTGTGTCTTGGCCCTTCATTTTTTTTATCAACCTTTTCCTGCTCCTTCTTCTCCCTATTCGTGTTTCTTTTTCTTTAAACCCTCTTGCTTCTTCTGCTTCTTCTTCTCCACATTTATCTTCTCCTTCTTCTTTCTCTTACGGCTCCCACTTCTTCAACTTCTATTTCCTTTTTATCATCCTTCACCTCCAGCAGTTTCTTCCTTTTCTTTTCCTTCTAGCTCTCCTTATTCCTTCTTCTACTTCTTCCTCCCATTATCCTTTCAGCTTCTTCTCTTTTTTGCTTCTTGCCCAGTTTGGTCCTTCTCCTCCTCCTATTTGTTTCTTCCCCTGTTTCCCCGGTTTTCTTCTTCACGGTATCTTTTTTGTCTCTTTTTCTACTACTTCTCTCTTTCTTCTTCCCCTACCCCTCCACAACTCCTTCTCCTACTCCTACGACTTCTAACACTTTTTCTTCTTATCCTACTCCTTCCATCTCTTTCTACTCCATATCCATATTCATTTCTTCTCTCTCATCCATATCCCACTTTTCATCTTTATTCTTGTCTTCTTTTTTTTTAGGATGAAGCCCACATAGGTCTGAGACCTGTGCGTGGGTAATGAGTTGGATGATGTTGATTGATGAGTTGGACCTACAGTTTTAGGTGGGTTCCGAACCACCAGCAAGTGATTTTACAGCAGAGAACAGTGTCTTTTTTGCTGGCCAATCTAATCGGTCACCGTTACAAACAGGACCTACGAGAACGCAGCTTATCTCTCTGATTGAACAGATACCTGCTACGGCTCGCGGCTATCACTTCCCTATCTTCGATACATTCCTCTTTTTCACTACCTCCTTCTCACCCTTCTGTCCCTCCTCCTCCTCCTCCTCCTCCTCCTCCTCCTACTTCTCCTCCTCCTCCTCCTCCTCCTCCTCCTCCTTCTCCTCCTCCTCCTCCTCCTCCTTCTCCTTCTCCTCCTCCTTCTCCTCCTCCTCCTCCTCCTCCTTCTCCCCCTCCTCCTCCTCCTCCAACATTCGTATATTCCTCAACCACTTCTCCCTCATCGTTGCCAAAACTTGTTTCCTGCTATTTACTTGCACCAACCAAATCTGTTGACAGCTGTTACACCTTCTTCAACTGCTCAACCCGTTAGCTGCCTGGTAGCAACAGTCTGTTATATCACCAGTACCAGCTTGCTACCAGGCTAATTGCACTGCTTTCAAACAATTATTTAATATGCCAACTGGCACACAGCGGCAGACATATTTGAAATGCTCCAGTTAGTTCTGCTGACGTGGCACTTTGCTTACTGTCGACATTACTTCAGTATTAATACAACATACAGAGCTAACTCAACAAGTGTGAGGCTGAGAAAGCTCAGAGAGTTGCTGAAACTTTTGAGTTTGTATGATGAGTCATGCTATGAGAACTGGCAGCATGTGATCTGCATCTCTTCTTGATCTAATAACATCAAGATGCAGAATGTAAATAAGAAGGAATTGTAAATAATATTGAATTGAAAAAAATAAATAAAAAATATACCTTACAATTCTGAAATTAGTGAAGAATATTACTAGTAGTTCTGTGAACAGTAGACCTCAAGCCCAAGGTTGCTTGCAAGAAAGAACATTCTCGATGTACTCAATGATAATCACCAAAGGAAAATTAAACACAATCATCACACCTAACCCTTTTTTCAATTGGCGTAGTCTATTACGTGTCTGTTCTCCACAATAAGTCACTTCGTATTACATCACCAAGGCCGCATTTATATTTCCCAGACAGCTGATTGATCAGATTTCACATGTCTTGTGAATGATAAAAACAAAATATTATTAATAAAATTGTCTAATTACTTGTTATTATAATTTAAAGAAATATTATAAATGATTTGTTTCTCTCAAACAAATATGTAATTCTTATGAATGATATCTCAATTCATACGAACAAGGCTCAAAGAAATATGTAATTCTTATGAATGATATTTCAATTCATACGAACAAGGCTCAAAGAAATATGTAATTCTTATGAATGATATTTCAATTCATACGAACAAGGCTCAAAGAAATATGTAATTCTTATGAATGATATTTCAATTCATACGAACAAGGCTCAAAGAAATATGTAATTCTTATGAATGATATTTCAATTCATACGAACAAGGCTCAAAGAAATATGTAATTCTTATGAATGATATTTCAATTCATACGAACAAGGCTCAAAGAAATATGTAATTCTTATGAATGATATTTCAATTCATATGAACAAGGCTCAAAGAAATATGTAATTCTTATGAATGATATTTCAATTCATACGAACAAGGCTCAAAGAAATATGTAATTCTTATGAATGATATTTCAATTCATACGAACAAGGCTCAAAGAAATATGTAATTCTTATGAATGATATTTCAATTCATACGAACAAGGCTCAAAGAAATATGTAATTCTTATGAATGATATTTCAATTCATACGAACAAGGCTCAAAGAAATATGTAATTCTTATGAATGATATTTCAATTCATACGAACAAGGCTCAAAGAAATATGTAATTCTTATGAATGATATTTCAATTCATACGAACAAGGCTCAAAGAAATATGTAATTCTTATGAATGATAATATCTCAATTCATACGAACAAGGCTCAAAGAAATATGTAATTCTTATAAATGATAACTTGAATTCATATGAATAAGGCTCAACCAGATGAATCTGGAAGTCTACTGTAAATAGTCATATTGTAATACATTATTATGTGAATTTTTCCAACATTTTAGAGGCTACAAGCCCACGACGTATTGGTCACTCATTACCGGACACCCTGTATACATGAGGTAGGTCCAACCCTGATAAGACACGTTGTCTAGAACTTAAGATAGCAACCTGGAAGTCCTCTTCCAGAACAACAACTACAACAACGTGACGTCACAAGCCCATACATTCTAATAAGCGGGCGTGCGGTAGAAACCTACTACTGACCCTCACGTATTTAACACTGCTTCTCCAACCTGTTCAAGCCATCCCCTTCCCCACCCCCCTACATGGGGGCGATCTCAAAATAGGGGCAACCCCCCCCCCCCCCAACGTGACCCGAGGCAGTTCACGTATGGGACAGCGTGAAGAGCCTAGCAATATCTCTGCCTACCTCCTAATATTATCGGCTTATAAGTCTCTCCATACGAGGCTTGGTACTAGAGATGAGGCGTATTTACTGGAACAGGTATTTTTACTGAGTATTTGAACGTACGGACTAGCACCTAGTATTCGAAGAACAAAATACTCAGATATCTGTGAGTATTTCTAGACACTAGTAAACTACGCGACTTCAAGTCCCCACTCCAATTTATGGAGTGGGAGTGGAGCTTTGTAATTTGCAGTTGTACAGTAGCTCATTTCTCGTTATAGAACTATTCAACTACTCACTCCTCTTTCTCGCTCACTCTAACGCTCTCTCTCTATTCACTATACTCGATTGTAGGCGCATGCGTCTACATTATCTTTGGTTGCGTATGGCGTACGCGCGTACTTTTCCAGTATAAATACTTCTTCAGTAATCAGTACTTGAGTACGGGTACTGAAGCGTCTCAAGGTCTTGCCGTCCGCGTCTCATTTCGCTACAGCACATTTGAGAGCAACTCAATAATTAGATTCGTGCTGTATTTAACACGAGTAATAAAGATTCGTGCTGTATTTAACGTGAGAAACAGTACCAATACCGCAGTACGATAGTCTCTTGTACGTGTACTCTAGTACGTCTACTCTGGCAAACTGGCTAATATAAAATACTACCTAGTATTTTGGAACAGGTATTTGGAATAGGTATTAGAACGTACTCGTACTCGGAATACTTAGTATCAGAAAAACCTAGTACGACCCATCTCTACTTGGTACACATATATTTGACCCAAAGTGTGACGAGGGGGGGGGGCAGGTTCTTAGTCCCCCCCCTAGCACAGCAGAAGACCATTCGTCCGCGGAGATATAGTGTTATGTATTGGTGCCGAATGAAATGGCCAGTTCTGAATGTATATTTGAACTTGGGCTTAGAGTGGTTGTAAGCGGGAGTGGATAACTAACTAATATACTGACCGAGGCCTATATGTATATTGATGTCAGTGCTGGCGTAGCTATGAGAAGGAGGATCAGGGGAGAAAAATCCCCATAAACTCAGTGACAAGAGAAATTTTGAAGCCTTAACAAGCTCTGAGAGGCAATTTTTGACAAAAGTGTCACAGAAGATGTCTTTCAAATCGCTGAAAATGTAATTATAGAGGGATTATTTTACAAAAATTACCGGGGGAGCTACCCTAAACCCCCCATTTGAAAGTAATTTTAAGTACGGTACTCCAAACAGGTGATGAGAGGGGGGGGGTTAAAAATAGTGAAAATAATTTTAAGTAGGACTGCTTTAAAGTACTTGACTGCTTTAAATCTATTGGCTACTTTTTTTTTTCTTATTTGAGGATGAAGCCCACATAGGTCTGAGACCTGTGCGTGGGTAATGAGTTGGATGATAGTGATTTATGAGTTGGACCTACAGTTTTAGGTGGGTTCCGAACCACCGGGAAGTGATTTTACAGCAGAGAACAGTGTCTTTTTTGCTGGCCAATCTAATCGGTCACCGTTAGAAACAGGACCTACGAGAACGCAGCTTATCTATCTGATTGAACAGATACCTGCTACGGCTCGCGGCTATCACTTCCTTTGCTATCACTTCGCGGCTATCACTTGAAACAATAGATTTTTAAAACAAGAGTCCGGCTCTCCCATATATTTTTTTTTGTAGATTACGTCTTGTAGACTCCAGTTAAGGAGTATAAGACAAGTCAGAATAACACTAGTCATTGATAATGATGCAAAAACTATACGCTACGGAGTTAGGCGGATCAATGAAATTTCGATGTAGCTAAAATTCAACTGACTGCGGTGGCAAACTGAAACGTCTACCATCAAACTTGTAGACTAGGCAACACGAGACCTTTTGTGAATACGTGCATTTAGGTTGGTGATTCTCTACTTTCAGCTGCTAGCATAGTCCCAAAATCTAAATTTTTCAGTGCCGCTTAATTTGATGGCATGACCTCAAATTCAATCAAATTCATTTATTGGCCATATTCACACAAAATATCAACAAAGAAGCAAAACAAAGAACACACATACTTAAAGTTAATAACAAATCCAAACATAACTATTTATACATGCAATACGGCACTACTGGCAGAAGTACCTATGAATTAGAATCACTTAGGCACACAATTTGGTTTTGAATAATGTAAGGATGGATGGATTAATGTCTGGAATCGTTTAAATGTGGCGTTGGAGGAATTATTTTCCGAATATTTTCCGGCCTACTCACAAACCGCTTTTTGAATGAAATATCTGTTAGAAACGAGGAGGTTTACTCTTTCCCCTCCTCTAAGGTAAACTGTATTAGAGTGCCTGACAACAAACTATAGTATCTCAACATATTGGATTTTTTGTATGTGAAAAACTACTGTAAATTACTGTATGCACATTACAACAAACTGTATCATTATTGATATTAATCACTCTGTTCAAACTGTAATGAAGTGATAGCCGCGAGCCGTAGCAGGTATCTGTTCAATCAGATAGAGATAAGCTGCGTTCTCGTAGGTCCTGTTTGTAACGGTGACCGATTAGATTGGCCAGCAAAAAAGACACTGTTCTCTGCTGTAAAATCACTTCCCGGTGGTTCGGAACCCACCTAAAACTGTAAGTCCAACTCATCAATCACCGTCATCCAATTCATTACCCACGCACAGGTCTGAGACCAATTCATCCTCAAGAAAAAAAAAATGATTTTTGACTTTGACTAACTTTGACTTCACTAGAGTTATTAATCAATCAAATACCAAATGTTTAAAAATAATAATTTTTTTTGAGGATGAAGCCCACATAGGTCTGAGACCTGTGCGTGAGTAGTGAGTTGGATGATTTTGATTGATGAGTTTGACTTACAGTCTTAGGTGGGTTCCGAACCACCGGGAATTGATATTACAGCAGATAACAGAGTCTTTTTTTGCTGGCCAATCTAATCGGTCACCGTTACAAACAGGACCTACGAGAAGGCAGCTTATCTCTATCTGATTGAACAGATACCTGCTACGGCTCGCAGCTATCACTTCCTTATAATAATAATAATAAAACTTTATTTCTGTACAAAAAACAATAGATTACAGATTATGAAACAAAATGAATGACATGCTGGCACTAAAAGAAAAAATATATAATATAAACAAACTAAAATAAAAAACAAAAAACATTTCAATCATGATAATAATAATAGAAGAATGAATAACTAGTTAAAATGAATTTAAATATAATAATATAATATAATATTTTTATTTTGCCAAAATACAAAAATACAAATATAAGAAAATTCACAATATAAAGTGTATAACACATTTTTGAGCGCTAATACTTGAGTGTAAATACTTGAGCGCTAGCTGTGAGTTCACTCAATAATTTTACTAGTAAACATAGAAAGCTCGTGAAATGAGAGAAATCAATAATGAATTTAAAGGTAAAGTAATAGAGATCTTAAAGTATCTCCATGAGGTGAAAACTAAAAAACACACAATTATCATCCTTTCATTGTAACACAATCGAAAAACACAGCAAAAAATATTCATCAAAATACAATTCAATAACATACTCTTAAAAAATAAAAAAAATAAACAAAATAAACAGATATAATTCTTCCATAACTTGAGAACAGAAACAATCAAAATATTAAAACAAACCCATAATTACAAAAAGGACAATGTTAATTACAGGTTTTTGATTAGTTCAAACCCTGTATTATTATACCGTAAAATAACCCCCCCCCCCCCCCCAAAAAAAAAACTATCTTGTGACACCAATTCAGTGCCTGCAATCGATTTTATTGAAAAACTAAATCTATAATAATTAAAATAATGATAATATTAAAATTTAGGTAGCGTGGAATAAATATTCTGTTGAACCCATATAGTTATTTAAATATATATATATATATATATATATATATATATATATATATATATAATGTGAAAATAAATTCAACCACTCATGCCAAGAACAATCATCTTTATAGATGATTGTAAAGTTTATCCTCGAGTTTTTCAATTTATTCCAATTTTCAACACACTACAACAGAACTTATTGTTTGTGTAGCAGACATGCAACTAAAAAGTTGCAAGCGGATAAGTTAGGAGCAGCGTTTTTGCCGCGTGACAAAACGCTCCTTCCTCCAGCAAACTTGTTGGGAGCAAAAAGCGTCGAGCGATTAACGTTGCAAGGAGCAGCTGACGACGACGACTGCATATTTTACTGTAGTTAATCCAGTGGACTAGTTAACGACTACGGTCCATTATGCTAAAATATTCTACTGCAGTTTTTTGTTGTGTATTTGCAAGCTATGCACATAGAAAATATACAGGGATAGAGATGACGTGTGAATTGCAATCTAATAAATGAACGTCTAGATGCTATCCTCTGTCGACGAAACTAGCGCTCCGTTTGACGAAAAATTAAACTACGTGATTTAATGAAGTATGTTGTTGTTTCAGTATGACCATTTTTTACCGACTTTCAAAAAGGGGAGGTTCTCAATTTCACCTGTTTTTCTTACATGATAAGATGCACATAATATTCAAAGTCATCAAGTTGGAAATACCTTAAAAAAGTAGATGAATTGGTGTCTTGTAAAAGGTTATTCCTTAGGTTATCTGAATTTACTGGAGGGAGTTCCAATTTTTTAGCATTGGAAACAGTAATCTTGCAACATATGCCCTTCTTCCACCTCAAAAAAGAATCCTCTTCTGCAACGTTATGTTTTACAACATTGGATAAACTAAAACCCTTTTATGTGGAATGTATTGTTTTTTAATAGAGACCTTTAGCATATTGGTATCGTCCGATATAATATTGGAACGCTATGTGCAATCCATAATCTAAAATTGTATTCATGAGCTGTTGTCCAGTCGGACTGAGAAAAATAGACATGGGCCCTTCTTTTACTGAACATTTTCAGTTTATGGGTTGCCCAGAGCTGTAATATACAAGTTAGTTTGAAGTGACTGACAATTGAATAAACTGACAAATATACATAAACTGAATTTATTAATTTCGAATTTCTTTAATTGCTATTACTTTATACTGAAGACTTCCGCAATGGCGGATATTGACAACAGCATTGAACAGCTGATGGGAATCGATGAATGCTACTGTACAAAAATATCAGTCACCACCGGGAATCGCAATTAAAGGAATTGGAAATTAATAAATTCTGTTTATGTATATTTGTCAGTTTATTCAATTGTCAGTCACTTCAAACTAACTTGTGAGATACGAGCCGATATGGCCAAGTTGAAAATGAATGCTGCTGTACAGAAAGGTCTCCATGGTCTAGTGGTTAAGGGCGCTCAACCGGCAATTGAGAGGTCCGTGGTTCGATTCCCGGTGGTGACTGATATTTTTGTACAGTAGCATTCATCGATTCCCATCAGCTGTTCGTCAATATCCGCCATTGCGGAAGTCTTCAGTATAAAGTAATAGCAATTAAAGGAATTCGAAATTGATAAATTCTGTTTCTGTAATATACCTTATAGTTGACAGAAAACATAGCAAACATTTCACCAAACCCAAGATTCATGGAAACTCGAACATAGGACCTTATTCCAGACACATATTATTATATAAAAAAATTTAAGAACCAAACAGACCTGGTTTGACAGTGTTCAGTAGTGCTCAGTGGAAGTGCTCATTGAATTTACTAGTTGACATGCTAAGTATGTAAATCAAATTTAAACAACAAAAATCTATTGAGGTTTTTCGGGTAACAACTTCAGATTTAATAATTAAGGCTAGGCTAGAAAAAAAACTAACTACTCGTTAATCCTAGAGCTAGTAACAGTTATATTAGATTTTTTTGCAATATAGATGTATTCAGAAAGACAATTTACTTAAAACATAAGACCATTAACAAATAACAAAATCATACCTAACTGGAATAAAAGTATTTGCAGGCACCAAACACATCATATTTGCTGTAAACTATTCAATATCTTACCAACTGAACTATTATCATTTAATAATAAAAAACATCTATTTTTAAAATTGTAGAATGGGTCAAAGAGAATATCTTCTTTAAAATAGGAAATTCAATCTAGTTTCTTGATCTTATATGTGTTATTTGTATTTATCATCTGTCCCTATTTTTTACTTATGCTTATTTTATTATTTCTTATATTGTAGCTGTAGTGATTTTTACTATTTTATGTTTCCTTGGTCGGTCTGGCGCTCAAGCTATGCTTTGCTGGGTCGAAATATGGGTAAATAAATAGTCTAGAATCTTAGTTAATAGTTTTGAATTGATGTATTTTGTTTATTTGTTAAAATAAATCTTATTCTTATTCTATTCTTTTAAATTATATAAAATAATATATTCAATATAGGCTAGCTGTGAATGATTTTAAAAAATCTTCCAAATTTCCAAATTAAGCTTCTGCAAGCAAATCACTGCCGCTGGAGAGTCTCCAATCTTAATTGAGTAAAATATTTAAAATTCAGTAACTAATATATTAGTTTTAAAATTTGTCGTAGAAAAGGAATTTAATTTGGAGCCCCAGATCAAGGATTGTACTTCCAAAAGGTTCAAACTTACGAAAAATGTCATCTATTTAAAAAAAGAAGCTCCCAAATTTAATTCCTGTCCCTGAGGATCACGAAACCTCGATACGGGTCTGAGTCTTACCCCAAACAGAAGATCCCCAAATCCAAGAAAGAGCAAAATCCTTTATAACATATTTTTCCTATTCTTACATTTCCGTATTTGGGTACCTCAAAACACACAACATGAAGCTGAACCGAACAAAACTTTTTCGAACCACTTTTCTCCTCATGAATGGAGGTGCAATGTGAAATTCATGAGCTTTCCCTGAATTTTATTCCGATTTGAAACTCTCTTCATACAAATATCCCATTGGCGAACCCTTTTTTCTACCAGGAGGGGTTTGCAGCCTTTTTAGTATTCTCAACAGGTGCTCTGTGGAAGTCTTCAGCGCGTTCTTTCATATACAAAAACTTTTTTCTGATTATCTTAATATTTTACAAACCTTGAAATAATTAACACATTTTCTAAGAGTGACAGTCTCATATCTTTGGGTGAATATTTTGCTAAATTTACTTTAAATTGAGTACAGCCTAGAGATACATGGTTTTAATTGACCTATTTCAAATAGATGATAATAAGGGATTCAGGCTCTTTTCTCCTCTTTCTTCTCCCTTTTCAACTGTTTGCTCTTGCTCTTGCATCTTCAAAAAATAATTAAAATTTAATTATATATGGTAGTTTCAAGTTTTTAGCTATAGGTTTTCTCAAACATTGGGGTTTATATTGATGATGTAGAGGGTTTCTATTAACGTTGTAGAGATTTTTTAAGTGTTAAATAGTTAAATCCCCTAATATGGACCTCCTCTTCTGTATTCTTATCAGTTCCCATCTTTTTCCAACCTTTCTCACCCCCCCCCCCCCCACCCCAGCAAATTTACCCCACCACTCTCGCAATGTAACATCAAACATGTCTTCCATGAAAGCACCCTTCACACTGCATCATCATATCACACACATGCCTATGCAGAAAATGGCATTTGAACGTCAAAATTATGCAAATGGTGAATGATGTAGTCGCCTTCCAGTGTGAAAAGGCCCCCGGCACCATGAAGAGGCCCATGTCACACTTGTTTAGAATGTGAGTCGGTGTGTGTAAGAGGCCTGTGCGATTTTAATGTGATGATGACAATCGTCCAAACTTATCTGCTGCTCAGGAGTTGAGCCAGCCTAATGAGAGAGTGAGAGATAGTGAGTGAGAGAGAGTGTGAGGGAGAAAGAGGGTATGTGAAAGAGAAAGTGGGTGAGAGAGAGTATAAGGGCGCGGAAGAGAGACAGACATAAAAAATAAGATAGTGTGAAGGGGGAGGGAAGATGATATATTGATAAAGCGGGAAAGAGTTAGTGAGAGTAGAAAGAGTGAGCGAGTGAGAGAATAAGAGTAGAAAGAGTGTGAGAGTAAGAGGGGGTTGAGAGAGAAAAGTGTAAGAAGGGCGAAGAGAGAAGCAGAGAGTATGAGAGGTTAGAGAGAGAAGAGAGAGAGTATGAAAGGGTAAAGAGAAAAGAGAGAGAGTATAAGAGGGTGAAGAGAGAAGAGAGAGAGAGTATGAGAGGGTAAAGAGAGAAGAGAGAGGGTATGAGAGGGTAAAGAGAGAAGAGAAAGAAAGTATGAGAGGGTAAAGAGAGAGAGTATGAGAGGTTAAAGAGAGAAGAGATAGAGAGAGTATAAGAGGGTGAAGAGAAAAGAGAGAGAGTATGAGAGGGTAAAGAGAGAAGAGAGAGAGTATGAGAGGTTTAAGAGAGAAGAGAGAGGGTATAAGAGGGTAAAGAGAGAAGTGAGAGAGAGTATTAGAAAGTGAACAAAAAAGAGAGAAACTATGAGGGGTTAAAGAGAGAAGAGAGAGAGTATGAGAGGTTAAAGAGAGAAAAGAGAGGGTATGAGATGGTAAAGAGAAAAGAGAGAAAGTATGAGAGGGTAAAGAGAGAGAGAGAGAGTATAAGAGGGTGAAGAGGGATGAGAGAGAGTATGAGAGGTTAAAGAGAGAAGAGAGAGGGTATAAGAGGGTGAAGAGAGATGAGAGAAAGTATGAGAGGGTATAGAGAGAAAAGAGAGAGAGGGAGTGACTGTGAAGAAGAGACAGTAAGAGAAAAGGACAGAGCGACAGTGAGTAAGAAAAAATAAAAATAAATAGAAATAGAGAAAGAGCGTGGAAGGGCTTAAGAGAGAAAGAGAAGAAAAGAGGAATGAGAGAGTGGAGAGAGAGGAAGAGAGTGATGAGGAAGTGATTGTGTGATGAAGAGGGAAGAGGACAGGAGTGATAGAGTGAGGGAGACATTGACGAGAGAGTAAGTTAGCGGGGTGATGGGAGAAGAGTGAAAAACTATGAGAGAGGATAAAGATAAGATGAAATTACTTTATTTACGTAAATTTACAAAATATAATTGTGACTGATTAACAACACAATAGATTGTATATGAGATAGATTTTGGATATTAACAATGAGATTTCATATGAAGCATTTATGTAATAAGGGCGAAGTCTGTGAGAGAGAGCGTGCAAAAGAGAGACAGAAAGAGAGAGAGTGGAATAACGAGAGAGAGAGAGAGAGAGTCAGTGAGAGTTAAATAATGAGAGAGTGCGTGGGTGAGACAAAGTACTCTCTCAAAACGAGAGGGAGAGACTCTATGAATGATTCAATGAGCTAGCTGACGCTATTAGACTGATGCATCAGCACTTCTCACGTCACTCCAACTCTCCCTCACGTTTACTCACACTCACTCACTCACTCACTCTCACTTAAGTCCACTTCACCTCCTCCTTTCGGCCTGAAGATCATCATCATCATTTCGCAGTTCACTTACTTGGTCGTTAGATGGATGTCTCCAGATATTGGAGTGAGTATCACTTTTGGAAGATGATACTATGAAGATTTATTAGCTGGTGCTGATGGCTGCTTTGATAATGTGGTCTCGAATGTTGAGATTCACTTTCAAAGATTACTTTCAATGGTTCTTGCCATTTGATAAGGGGCATCTCGTTTACAGTGGTCTGTAACAATCAGCCAAAATTATCGAATGTCTATAATCTATTCCAAAATAATCGATATCTGTACGAAAACTTCAACCAAAACACTCTATTTCGATTATTGTAGTTATCGATCATTCTAATTTAATTGCTTCGGTATGCTTATATGGAAGTGCAGCCTTCTTATCTTTCTCTGTAAAGGTAAGAGATTACCCTTAGTTTCCCCTTTTACCAACACCATTTTTAAATTTAGTCTAAATAAGAGTCATTTCATATCGATTATTGTAAAATATCGATCATTTTCATTCAATTTCTCATTCAAAACTTTACTGTTTTGTTAGTTATGGATATACAAGTGTTTTTTTCTTTATGTACATTGAATGCTTATTGTTAATTTGAATGGTTATGTATTCTTTACTTATATGAAATAATTTTTAGTTAATTATTATTATTTTATTATTCTTTAAGTTCAGTGTCAATTGGAAGGATAAAAATTTATGTATTATTCACTGTAGCCCGCCATAGTAAGGTGGGCCCATCCCCAAGCTCAAGCTTGCTCTTTTGGGGGAGTAATTCCTACATTTCCAGTTGTTTTTTTTTTTATATGACAAGTGTTTATGTTTATTTTCTTGTATTGTATTTTATAATGTTTTTCTATGAGGAATCAATGATTAAAAAAAAAATTGCTTTGGTATGCTGATATGGCAGTGCAGCCCGTATATTTTTCTATGTAAAGGTCAGAGATAATGCACTAGTTTCCCTTTTTTTCAACACCATTTTTAAAATTAGTTTAAATAAGAGTCACTTCATATCGATTATTGTAAAATATCGATCATACCCATTCAATTGTTTTGGTGGATTGATATCAAACTGCAGCCCGTATATCTTTCCCTGTTGAGGTCGGAAATATGTACTTAGTTCCATTTTTTTCAACACCATTTTTAAAATTAGTCTAAATAAGAGTCACTTCATATAGATTATTGTAAAATATCGATTATTCCCATTCAATTGTTTTGGTATGCTGATATGGAAGTGCAACCCGTATATCTTTCCCTGTTGAGGTTGGAATTTATGCACTCAGTTTTCCCCTTCTCTTAACTCTATTTTTGAAGCTAGACTGAATAAGAGCCTTCTTTCCTTCCAAGAGCATTGAATAGTTCTAGAATGGATAAACAGGCAGCACATATACCACTAGATTTGAACATGCAAGAATCATAACACACCCAAACACCCATTCTACCATCGTAAAACACATCATTCAAAAAAAAAAAAAATTTCACAGACATCAAAACTTATTTAGATAAATCACATTTCGTTCAAAATCGAACAATATCAAACAAACCACTCTTTGACAGACATCAACACTATTTTAGTTCTATTGCATTTCGTTCAAAAAGTAACAGTATTAGAGCAATATTAACATTGTTTTATAAAAAACACTTGTTTCATAAAAAAATATTGTTTTTATAAAAACACAAAACTACAGCCTGGCTCAATTCTAAACGATCAACTCTAATACACCTCACACAATTCACACAGTTCGATCACATAATTCCAGATCCAAATATCCCGCCTACTCAACCAACAATCATAACCACAATTTAATTTAGTAGATCTCCAACTTTGTCTGAGGAAGCATTTCACCAAAGCGAAATAGCTAAGCGAAATATTACACGATTAAGTAAGTGTTAAATTAATATTTGTGATGTTTCCATGACGAAATACTTGATGAACAATCTATTATAGAAACTTACACTATATTTCTTTCTTTGGTTAAATTCACCAGTAAAGGATTATCAACAATTATTTTTGTACTGTTTATTTATATATTATTTTAATAGACATTTGTGATCTCTCATTCTTGACGATTCAGCAGTCAATCCCCACAAATTAACATTCAACCCAGTTTGGTTTGTAAGTATTATGTCCAAATTTCGAGATCAATTAACATTTTTTTAGGAACCATAGTAGTATGCATATATTTTTTTTACTTCCGGTTTGATTTCCTGTCTGTTATGTTACTTCCGGTTTGACTTCCGGTCTGTTATGTTACTTCCGGTTTGACTTCCGGTCTGTTATGTTACTTCCGGTTTGACTTCCGGTCTGTTATGTTTTTTCCGGTTTGACTTCCGGTCTGTTATGTTACTTCCTGTTTGACTTTCGGTCTGTTATATTACTTTCGGTCTGTTATATTACTTACGGTTTGACTTCCAGTCTGTTATAGTACTTCCGGTTTGGGGAGGTTAGGTTATTGACCTCTTTTCATTTTATTTATTTTTTTGGTTGGCGGGTGGGGGGTCAAAGGTCAAGGTTGTGCTGAATCTGTCATTTGTATACTACTAACCATGCTTCACAACTGAATTCCTTCTCTCATTTTCTAAATTCTCATTACTATTCTCTTTAAAAAAAATAATAATTTATCCTACATTTTGTTAATTATTACCATTTTTCAAGACCGTTATTCTTATTATTATTCTCTTTCAAGGAAAAAATACAAGAGTTCATACATTTCCACAGCCTAAAATCACAGCATTCGTACAACTGATGGAATAACCAGAGTTAAAGGGGAGTACGGGGCAGATCGGCGAAGGGGGCAATCCCTGACCGTCGAATGAGAAGTGTCTGTGATCGAATCAATCGGAAAAGTCTCGTCAGATCCCTTCCCCTCCCCTAACCCATAAAGTAAGATTCTTGCCTGTACTTTTTGGCCTGCTCTGAATTATTCACCAAGGTTCTCTTCTTTTCCTCATTCATACCGATCACCCCTATCTTTTTCTTTGCTTTGGTCCATTCCTTCCCTTTTGGGGCGGTGGGGGTAGAAGTGGTTAGGGGGCTTATCTCTGCTGCATTCGACTCTCTCTCAACTATTTCCTTTCAGTATAAATCACTATCAGATTATTCCGGTGCTGTTTCTGATACAGCATTATCAATTTCAAGGGTTGAGCTTGAGCTGACGACCCTTCTCTCTGATCAAAACAAGGTTCCTGCACCTCTGCAGACTCTCCATCCTTCTCTCTCGCACGCTCTCTCACTCTTTTACACTCACTTTCACTCACACTCAATCTCTCTCACTCTCTTTTTCCCTTTGTCCTGTCCTTCTTCTTACCCTTCATCAATGCTAAGTAAATCAAAGCAAGTAACTTTGACAATCTTTTAATGCTTTAAGCTGAAGAGAAGAGTCTGCAGAGTGATTACAAATGTCCTGATTTTGAAGGGCTTCACTCACAATATATAGATATTTACAAAAAATTTAGACCATTTATATAAAAAAGTAAATTGTATAAATACATTGAAGTGATAGCCGCGAGCCGTAGCAGGTATCTGTTCAATAAGCTGCGTTCTCGTAGGTCCTGTTCATAACGGTGACCGATTAGATCACCGATGACCGATCCGTGTTTCGGAGGACACGTCAAGCCGTCGGTCCCGGTTGCATATAAAAAAAAGCAGTCGTTAAAAAAAGCGGCGAAGTGGAACTACCCGTAAGAGTCTCCCCACCACGAAAAGCCATACAAATTTACTTTTACCGATTAGATTGGCCAGCAAAAAGACACTGTTCTCTGCTGAAAATCACTTCCCGGTGGTTCAGAACCCACCTAAAACTGGAGGTCCAACTCATCAATCCAACATCATCCAACTCATTACCCAAGCACAGGTCTCAGACCTATGTGGGCTTCATCCTAGAAAAAAAAATGATCAAAACTCTCCATTATTTTCCTGTGTGACCGTCATCAGAATCCCAAACTATACAGTGGCTTCATACATAATTTGCATAGATATTCCTTCAATGAATGCTCATCGATGTGTGTGTGTAAGAACTTTCAAAATTTGTTTGCATTCAAAGGATGTATAAAAGGTACAAAGGAAAGCGACTCAGACCTCCTTATACAGGGAACATATGATTTTTAAAATGAGCTTCTCCATCATAAGCAATTGGAATCTGATTTCAATATGGTCTTCAGGCCTTTTTTATTCATCAGGTTGAGCTTTTATATGGATTAAGTTATCATTCATAAGGATAACATACTTTCTTGCAATCATTTCTAATACTTCATTCAAGTATAACTAGTGAGCCCAACGGGCTGGAGAACTCGCTTGCAAACAATTAATTTTTGAAAGGGAAACTCATTTGGAAAGCTTATCGTAGGGGTAAGGTAGTAACGAAAAACGGCTGCTTTGAAAATACTTATTTAAAAATTCACAAGACATATCACTTTGAGTTCAAGTTCATCGTTGCTCTGATACACAGATTTATTTTACACGAAAAAGACCTACCGTAATCATATACCTATATATCAGGGCAATAGAATATATTTAGTAGATATATTTACCACATAAAAAACAGCTGTTCATAATTATATCCAAATATCAGGGCAATGAAATTAGTATATCAGATAGAGATTCTATAAAAAACCTGATCACATTTATATTCACCTACAGCTGGTAATAACTCAAAATATATTTTGAAATCTATTGCAAATGCCATCATATGCTAGAATCGTAGAAACAACTATTTTCTATAAATATAGATATATATATATATTAATAAAGGGCTGAGAACCTATCCTTTTGTTTCGCCTCTAAAAGGATGAAGGAGTCGGTTAATTTTATTGGCCAACGAACATGACCTGTCTAAAGATACCAAAAATCTGTGTTTCAAATTTGAAGTTGATTGATAAAGGCGTTCGAAAGTTATCGTGGAACATACCAACTAGAGATGAGGCGTATTTACTGGAACAGGTATTTTTACTGAGTATTTGAACGTACGGACTATCACCTAATATTCGAAGAACAAAATACTCAGATATCTGTGAGTATTTCTAGAAACTAGTAAACTACGCGACATCAAGTCCCCACTCCAATTTACGGAGTGGGAGTGGAGCTTTGTAATTTGCAGTTGTACAGTAGCTCATTTCTCATTATAGAACTATTCAACTACTCACTCTTTCTCGCTCACTCTCACTCTCTCTCTCTCTCTCTCTCTCTCTCTCTCTCTCTCTCTCTCTCTCTCTCTCTCTCTCTCTCTATTCACTATACTCGATTGTAGGCGCATGCGTCTAGATTGTCTTTGGTTGCGTATGGCGTACGCGCGTACTTTTCCAGTACAAATACTTCTTGAGTACTTGAGTACGAGTCGTTTGTTACTCAAGCGTCTCAAGACTCGCGTCTTGCCGTCCGCGTCTCATTTCGCTACAGCACATTTGAGAGCAACTCAATAATTAGATTCGTGCTGTATCTAACGCGAGTAATAAAGATTCGTGCTGTATTTAACGCGAGAAACAGTACCAGTACCGCAGTACGATACTCTCTTGTACGTCTACTCTGGCGAACTGGCTAATATAAAATACTACCTAGTATTTTGGAACAGGTATTTGGAATAGGTATTAGAACGTACTAGTACTCGGAATACTTAGTATCAGAAAAACCTAGTACGACCCATTTCTAACAAACACACAAACAAACAAAAACACAACGCCTCGAGCCTCAAGTCAAAAGGAAGAACTCGCTTCGCTCGTTCAATAATAAATGATAGCTATACAAATTTGATTAATATGTCTTGTTCCATAAATTCATTCATCAGGCATGTGAAATCTGATCTGATTTCAGCAATCAGCTGTCTGGAAAATAAAAACGCAGCCTTGGTAATGAGATGAAGAGTGACTTTTGTGGAAAACAGACATGAAATGGACTAGGCAAATTGAGTCAACGGTTAGGTCTAATGGTTGTGTTCAATTTGGCGATGGTGATTATCATTGTGTTGGCATCGAGTATGTTCCTCTGTACAAGCGCACTTATTCTTGAGCGTGAGGTCTAATGTTTACAGAACTTCTAGTGATCTATGTACTCTACCTAGGGTATCTTTGAATCAAATCAAATCAAATCAAATCAAATCAAATCAAATCAAGATGGCCGCCTCTCCATACTTCACAGTCTACATGGTTTTAGGCTAAAGCTATAAATCACCATTGATCAGTCGATCAATACGACTGTTGAATCTTGATGAATGTTCTCAAAAAATCATTTTGAGAAACAAATGTGTCTTTGATCTAAAATCACTTGCGGGTTTTTTTTTTGTAGATTACGTCTTGGAGACTCCAGTTAAGGAGTATAAGACAAGTCAGATCAACAATATTATACACTAGATACCATAACTAATTACTTAAATTAGTTGAGGTGGGGCTTAATTTTGATGTGAAAGGAACTCTTGTACACTATAAAAAGCTTTATCAACTAAATATTTCTTCAATTGTTTTTTAAATATTTCTATATTTTCAAGACTCTTCAAAAACTGCGGTAGCTTGTTGTAGAATTTCCTACCAATATAACTAGGTTTTTGTTTGAATAAGCTACTATTGTGACTCACCAAGTGATAATCTCCTCGGCTTCTTGTATTATAATCATGTACATCAAGATTTTGGTTAATATCATTTGTTTTTACATATAAAGTAGCTTCATACACATATAAGCAGGGTACAGTTAGGAGACCAAGTCTCTTGAACAACGGCCTACATGAATCTAATCTATTTACTCTTTCTATACACCTAACCGCTTTCTGTTGGATCTTAAACACCCTATCAAGATTTTGTTTTGATGAATTACCCCATACTAAGATAGCATACCTAATATGTGACAGTAAGAGCCCATGGTAAGCTGTAAAAAGTAACTCTTTGTCATTCAATCTAGCGAGCTGTCGCAGGGCAAATACCCGAGATGAAATTTTACTACATATTTTCTCAATGTATGGAGTCCAGGTCAATCGTTTATCCAACATAACTCCTAGAAATGCAATTTTTTCTTCCTGGTCTAATTGATTATCGTTTACAAACACGTTTATAGCCCTATCTTCATTTAAATTATGTTTGTTTTTGAATTGAAGGTATTGGCATTTTTTACTATTTATAGTTAATTTCAACTGATTTAAAAATTGGACAATGGACAATGAGTGATTCGGAACCCACCTAAAACTGTAGGTCCAACTCATCATTCAACTCATTACCCACGCACAGGTCTCAGACCTATGTGGGCTTCATCCTCAAAAAAAAAAAAAAAAACACAGATGATAAGCGTAGTTCAAACATTTGAACTGACATGAAAGTGGAATCTTGTAAAAGTGAACTACTTAGTTTGAAATTCGCGGTGATATAACAACGAATGGCGTCAGATCCCTTGCTTCCATTTCCTTCACTCTCTTACACCTGAGTTATTCCAAGATGCAATTAGAAGTTAGGTTAGATCTGGAAACTGTCAGATATGTCAGCTTATAAGATGTGTGAAACTTGCTGGCGACTTGAGACACTTGTTAGCTACTATTACTGCTGGCAAACAAACTTAGCAGCCAAATTTGTGCAATTAGACATTTCTAAACAGTATGCGCGCCATATTGCAAGCATACACCGAACTTAAGGACTCCAGCTGGAATTGTGCACTTCTCCAGTGCTGGAGAGAGATGCTGACGAGATGCTGCTAGCTGTCTGTCGTCAGTGTCAACAGTGCTGCCACAATTATTCCAAATTGGCCTAAACTTACTAACTTGGGCCAGCTAACGCTTCCTGCTCATAATATCAAATAATTAATTCTTCTTCTCCTCACCCTCCTTCTTCTCCTCACCCTCCTTCTTCTCCTCACTCACCTTCTTCTCTTTTTCCTCCTTGTCCTCCTTCTGACTCTTCTCCTTATTCTCTTCCTTTTTCTCCCTCTCCTCCCACTCCTCCTCCTTATTCTTCTTCTCCTACTTCTCCTCCTCCTCCTTATGCTTCTTCTCCTCCTCCTCCACCTTGAGGTCCTTCTCCTCATTATGCTTCATTTCCTCCTCCTCCTTATGGTCCCACTCAACCTCCTTCTTATGCTTCTTCTACTCCTTCTCCTCCTTCTCCTCCTTCTTCTCCTTCTTCTCCTTCTTCTCCATCTCGTCCTACTCCTTCTTCTCCTTCTCGTCCTTAAGATCCTTCTCCTCCTCCTTATGGTCCTTCTCCTCCTCCTCCTTATGCTTCTTCTCCTACTTCTGCTCCTTCTTCTTCTTCTCCTTCATTTCCTCTCCTCCTCCTTATAGTCCTTCTCCTCCTCCTCCTTCTACTCCTTCTCCGCCTCCTCCTTCTTCTCCGTCTCCTTCTTAAGATCCTTCTCCTCCTCTTTATGGTCCTTCTCATTCTCCTTATGCTTCTTCTCCTCCTTCTGCTCCTTCTCCTTCTGCTCCTTCTCCTTCTCCTCCTTAAGATCCTTCTCCTTCTCCTTATGCTTCTCCTCTTCCTCCTCCTCCTCCTTATGGTCCTTCCCCTTCACCTTATGCTTCTTCTCCTCCTTCTGCTCCTTCTCCTTCTTCTCCTTCTCATCCTCCTCAAGGTCCTTCTACTCCTTCTTATGCTCCTTCTCCTCCTCCTCTACCTCCTTATGGTCCATCTCCTCCGCATCCTCCTCCTTATGGTCCTTCTCCTCCTCTACCTCCTTATGGTTCATCCCCTTCGCATCCTCCTCCTCATGGTCCTTTTCCTCCTCCTGATGCTTCTTCTCCTCCTTCTTGTTCTTCCTCAGCTCCTTCTTCTCCCTCTTTTACTTCTTCTATTTCTTTTTCTCCTTTTTTTATTCTTCTCCACAATTTTCTCCTTCGTCTCCTCTCTCTTCTGTCCTTCAACTCCAGTAAGAGAAAGAAAAAGCGAAAGTGAAAGAGACAGTGAAAAGAAAAGATGGAGAAAGAGTAAGAGAAAAAATAAAATAAAAAAAGAGGGAGAAGAGGAGAAGAAGAAGGTGAACAAGAAGGAGCTCGATTTAGATGGCAGGTCTTGAAAGGAGAAGAAGAAAAAGGACGAGGAAGAGAAATAAAAAGAAGTGGGATAAGGAGTGGGAGAAGAAGGACAAAGTCAAAGATAGAGATAAACACAAAGGGGAAGCGAATTCGGAAGAGATAGAGAAATAAAAAAAGAAAGGGGGGGAATGAGTGAGCTGTACAGTGAGGCAGACTATTGAGGTGATTGCGGTGTGATAATTGCACAAAGCTGGTGAGGAGGTGACGTGAGGTGAAAATTCGGTTACTCATGGCCGCGTGAGGTGAGTGGAGTTGCACACATGATGACGTCACAACAGGGTACAATGAGTGCGAGAGTGAGTCAATAGCGGAACACCCTTTATCATTCATAATCTGGCAATCAAGCAACTGCATGCTCACTACCAAGTAGGCTACAGTGCAGAAGAGATACTTCAAAACCGAATTATCCCTGTCTTCCCTATATGTTGTACGGTTCTCCCAAAATTTATTAAACCTGATAGTGCTCCACACCAATTTGTCGGTACACTTAATGAGTCCTGAGCTCCTATTTTAAATTTATAATTTTCAAAATAAATTCAAAATTGAGAAATAGATAGATAATATTCATTCTTTCCAAACTACAAAAGATAAAAAATTGCAACACTCATAGAGAGATGAAAGATTAAACAATCTAATATTAAAACTGACACTGTATTTCATTTTTATATAATGTTTTACTCACATATATTGGAGATGCTTGAGGGATGCATTTCACTTCTGAATAGAAGCTTCGTCAGCCTAATAAATTTTCGAGTGAAATACAGTGTCAGTTTTAATATTAGATTGTTATATAAACTTGAAAAAAAAAACACTTTTAAATGGAAATTAACTCACGTTATGGCGTGACGGCCGTTTCGCTCTGTTGTCTAGAGCATCGTCAGACGACCCACAGTACACTCCACTCCAGTGTACTGTGGGTCGTCTGACGATGCTCTAGACAACAGAGCGAAACGGCCGTCACGCCATAACGTGAGTTAATTTCCATTTAAAAGTGTTTTTTTTTCAAGTTTATATTACATATTAGTGGAAACAAGATGGATCTTCAACATCATAACATTAGATTGTTCATTAAGTATGTCGTCATGGAAAACATCACAAAAAATTAAAATTTTGAATATTCCAAGTAGAATTCAAATAACCCTATCATTGACGCAGGGACACCATTTGGATGGGATGGGGGAACGTGCCCTCCCCCCAAAATTTTCAAAAATGGAAAAAATGCGTCTTAATAAATAATATTAATTAATTCTGCTTGGATTATTCAGGCGCGAATCCATCAGGGAGTGATCGAGTAATTATTGTATTACCCCAAAATTCTCCACCAAAAATAAATACAAGCAATTTTGCCTTTTGGGTGTAAATATTTATTGAAAACATAATATTTTTTGAGAACTTTTCTTTTTCTTTCAATAGCCCTGTACAATCGATTGTTTTTTCAATATTTCAGAATTTTTTTTATATTATGCCATATTATTTTTATAGTCTTAGATTTCTTGTTCCATAACGATCTGCATTGTTAATACTAACTTTTTATTGTAAATTAAACGGCCTTGAAGATGAGTCTCCATGATTCGAAAACGTTCGGCCAAAAGTGAGTGGGAGTATTATTTATTCATAAAGAAAATTGACTGCAAGTCGTTAAATTTACAATAAAATTGAATATTTTATAGTATATTTGAATATTTAAATACATTTTATAAATAGCTCACCATGATCATAACCCCGGAAACTTTGATCGAGTTTAGTTTAAGTGAATTGACGTGTCACATGCTGTGCGAGCCTAGCTCGATAGCTGCAGCTTAACGTGACTATCAACAAATTTATTCTTACAAGTTAGTTTGAAGTGACTGACAATTGAATAAACTGACAAATATACATAAACAGAATTTATTAATTTCGAATTCCTTTAATTGCTATTACTTTATACTGAAGACTTCCGCAATGGCGGATATTGACAACAGCATTGAAAAGCTGATGGGAATCGATGAATGCTACTGTACAAAAATATCAGTCACCACCGGGATGTAATAGCAATTAAAGGAATTGGAAATTAATAAATTCTGTTTATGTATATTTGTCAGTTTATTCAATTGTCAGTCACTTCAAACTAACTTGTGAGATACGAGCCGATATGGCCAAGTTGAAAATGAATGCTCCTGGGCAGAAAGGTCTCCATGGTCTAGTGGTTAAGGCGCTCAACCAGCAATTGAGAGGTCCGTGGTTCCATTCCCGGTGGTGACTGATATTTTTGTACAGTAGCATTCATCGATTCCCATCAGCTTTTCAATGCCGTTGTCAATATCCGCCATTGCGGAAGTCTTCAGTAAAAAGTAATAGCAATTAAAGGAATTCGAAATTAATAAATTCTGTTTATGTAAATTTATTCTATTTATTTTTAAACCTCCTGTTTTATCTATAATGATTAATCAGTAAAAGTTAACAATGGGAGATCATCAATAAAAATTAATGCGACCGACGTACTCAAAGAAATTGAGATAAGAAATTATTAACTAAATCCGATTACAACCTAGATTAACTTATAGAGACAGTGAGTGATTCTGTATATTGTGAGAGACAGTGAAAGAAATAGTAGGGATACAGAAAGCAAATAAAAAGAGTTCTGTATGTGAGATAGGGAGAGAGGGATAAAGAAAGGGAAGGAGAAAGAGTGAGAGAGACAATGAGAAAGATGGAGACCCGAATGAGATGTAAATGACAGCGACGCCCAAGTTGTAGAGAGATTAACGACAGACTAACGACGTCGCGACGTCCGTCCGTCCGTCCGCCGCGTCGAAAGAAGACGCATAGCACGCGTTTACGCCCCGTTTTTGGACCCTGTACCCCAAACTTCCATCCCTCCCCCCTTACCAACAACCAGCACCCATCACAAAAGGCAATAAATCGATGAATGACATTTGTGAAGGGATTAGAGACTTGCTGGTGTGTGAGCGTGTGTGCGCGTGTGTGTGTCTGTGTTTGTGTTTCATTAATTTGGTCGTCATTGTCCCCCTTCCCTATTCATTAGGGTAAACCTCACCAACCTCCCCCCCTCCACAACCATTACAAATCCAAAAACTGGGGCCAACATCTGATTTTGAACGCGCCCCATATAAGTCACCCCAAGTCTGTCAGTTAGCTGATATCATTTTTTCAATGGTCGGTCGTTAGTAATACTGAATGGGATTGGGTTGTTGTTGTGGATTTTCGGTGGGTTGTTCGTCACGGGAATAAAACGGGTGAGTAGCTTAGTGTAAAGTAGCGGTCATGGAATTGGGTGGCGGAGGAGAACAGCTAAGGTTTTCCATCACATTTTGCTTTAAGCCCAAAATTTTCATTTTTGAAATTATGAATGGAATTGATCGTAAAGGAGTTGATTTTGATGGGGCAAAAGTATTTTGAAATTGAAATTGAAATTTATTGCCAAAAAATTCTTACAACAATCTTGAAAAAAAGTACAGTAGAGTAACAATGTAGAGTACATATATCTGTATACAAAACTCCTACATACACTAAATTGAACAAAAAAGAAAATTTCTGGCACTGCCAACAAAAGCTTAGCTTGAGTATTGGCAGTGAGTTGCAGAAAAGAAAAGAAATGATTTTAAAATAAATACAATCAGAAAAAGCGGTAAAAACAAACATGATTTTAAGTCTAATGTTTCACATCCCTTTTTTATTTATTACATTAGAACAGTTGATGCTCAAGTCCATATAATTCTTTCTCGTTGAGTAGAAGTATGCGATGTCCAATAAAATTGTTCTAATTGTATATATTCTTTCATATTTCTATAACTTCACAGTGCAGAAGTATCCTATGTCCAATAAGATTGTTCTAATTAATTATAAAAAATCTCTATTGAATAATAAGACGAAATTGTCACAACCACATTTATTAAAACTTCGAGAAACTAGTTTCGGTTGTTACACCATTATCAATCTCAATCAAACTCAACTTCGAGAAACTAGTTTCGGTTGTTACACCATTATCAATCTCAATCAAACTTGAGTTTGAGATTGAGATTGATAATGGTGTAACAACCGAAACTAGTTTCTCGAATTTGAGTTTGATTGAGATTGATAATGGTGTAACAACCGAAACTAGTTTCTCGAAGTTTTAATAAATGTGGTTGTGACAATTTTGTCTTATTATTCATTATGGATACCTTCCACAATATCACCTTCGCCATTACTAAGAAAGGATATAAAATCTCCCATATTTTGTTAATTTCACAGTGCAGAAATATCCTATGTCCAACAAGCTTCTTCTGATTGTATTAAACCATCCAAGTTTGAAAACTTTACATTGCGGAAATATCCTATGTCCAACAAGCTTCTTCTGATTGTATTAAACCATCCGAGTTTGAAAACTTTACATTGCGGAAATATCCTATGTCCAACAAGCTTCTTCTGATTGTATAAAACTATCCAAGTTTGAAAACGTTACATTGCAGAAGTTAGTATCCTATGTCCAACAAGCTTCTTCTGATTGTATTAAACCATCCAAGTTTGAAAACTTTACATTGCGGAAATATCCTATGTCCAACAAGCTTCTTCTGATTGTATTAAACCATCCAAGTTTGAAAACTTTACATTGCAGAAGTTAGTATCCTATGTCCAACAAGCTTCTACTGATTGTATAAAACCTCCCATCTTTGAAAAACTTGACTTTGTAGAAGTATCCTATGTACGTCTAATAAGATTGTTCTAATTGTATAAAATCTCTCATATTTTTATAATTTCACACTGCAGAAGTATCCAAAGTCCAACAAGCTTGCCCTAATTGTATTAAAGGTTCCATCTTTTAAGAACTTCATTATCCAATATCCAATAAGCAGGGGTGCCCACCCCCCCTAAGCCTCATGACGCACCCGCCCCTAAATTTAGCACCCCCCTCATAAATTAGCCCCCAAAAAAATGTGAAAAAAGCCCACCGTATTCTTTCTAAAACTAAAAGAAGATTTTTATAACTATTGAAAAAATTCAAACCCAGTCGATAATATACAAAATGTATGTATATTTCTTGAAATTCTTTACATAGGTAACATTTTTTTGTAAAGGCAAACAAGAAATATCAATGAAATGAATATATGAGTAATGAATAATATGAGTCTCCCATAGCTGATCTGAGTCTGTTTTTGATCATTTTAAATCGACTTATTGCTCTTTCTGCTGATTAACTAGTAACTGTTAAGGAGAGTAAATCAGTAAAGTTGTATAAACCACTTTCAGAGCACTCGCTTAGCGTCTTGCTAAGTTTGAATAATAACTTCCTACACAAATCCTACACATAACTATTTTAGCTAATTCATATTCAATTGTATAATAATAATTATAAATATATTTTCATTAATTGACATTCTATCTGGTGACTTCGTAGTATATTTTTGAATACTGTCACGTTAAACACGGTTTCAATCAACTTTACACCCCCCCCAAAACGTTTTTTGGAACCCCCCCCCCCAAGAATTTCAATGACGCAGTCTGCGACATAGCCCCCCCCCCTGTGGGCACCCCTGCAATAAGCTTGTTCAGATTGTATAAAAACTTTGATATTTTGAAAGCTTGACATTGTACAATAATCGTATATCGTATGTCCAATATGATAGTTTAGATTGTATACAATCTTTCATCTATTGGTAGTTTTTCAGTGCAAAAGTATTCTATGTGAACAAGATGAGCTAGTTACGCACAAAAATACACTTCATATTTACAAGGTTTGGATTCACCCCTCTATATTATGTACTGGTTAGAAGCTGAACCAAAATGAACAATTTAAATTATATAGTGATAAGAAATTAGTAGTATTTCTATTCGGACACAATGGTTTGTCAATAATTATATTTTAGTAGGATATAATATAGACTTGCAGTGTTTCAGTTGAAATAATTTGAAGACATTTGGATATTACTGTGAAATTAATAAAAATAAACGAGATCCACACAGATTTCGTGCTTCATCACAATTTGTACTACAAAACAATATAATTTTGGCGTACATGAACAATTTATTATTGTTGGAGCAGAATAGAGATAGATAATATGATAGTTCTATAAGTGAAATTGAATGATTTGATGCAAAAGTATGTCAAATTTTGCATTGTCTAACTTTGGTCTGCATTGAGTACTTCCAGTTCTCAAGTATCTTATGACCACTAAGGAATAAAAAAGTGAATTTTCTTTAAAGTGTCTTACAAACTATCAACAGAACGGATAATTATCTACTAAAATATTCTATCATATTCTCTTATGGTTTAATCATGAGAAATGAAAACTAACTTTGTTTTGGTCTTCTGTGAAATTGTAATTTTGGGCTTGGGATAGTTCTGCTCTAGGCTAGCAAAGTTTCAAGAGTATAGAATCTTCCTTTCAAGAGCAAGAGCACGAACGGATGGACAGACAGACAAAAAATAACCTCAAACTATTTCTTTATGATGTTGGAGATCCATTTTGTTTCCACTGATAATGAAAACTTAGATCAATAAGTGGAAATTATGACTCACGTTATGGCGTGACAGCCGTTTCACTCTGATGTTAAGAGCATCGTCGACGACATAACGTGAGTCATAATTTCCTCTTAAATGTGTTTTTAAGTTTTTATTGTATTTTCTTAAATTATATGCACAATTGAACAAAACTTCAATCAGTTGACTGTTTTATTTCCTGCCTATAAACACGGCTCAGACAAGTACAAGAGAAGCACTGGAGAAGCACTAGAGAAGCTGGAGTCCAGACCTGCTAATGGGCCTGGAGCTTGAAAGTATTCCAGCGGTCAGTTTAGCATTCTGGAGACGACTCAGCTTGACCCCCACCGGACCCCGGCTGGAATTCTCCAGCATTTCCAGAGCACGTAACGGCCAATAAGTATTCAGGGTCCAGCAACAAGCTCCCAAGAGGTCCAGCTCCAGCCTCTCATCTGCCCTGGAGGCTCTTTGGATCTTGAGTGCGGGGGGGAGGGGGTCAGAAAGGACCCTGGAGAGGGTCATCGTGAAACGTCAAGCGCTATTCAGCTAAATCAGCATTTTCTTCACCGTTTCCTTAAAAACTGTATATTAGAATCATTTCTTCCAGTTTCAGATATCACTTAAATATTCTCGTTGAAATTTTATATTAGAATCATTTTTTCTTTTAGTCTCAAATGTGATACCTTGATTAAAATGTGGTTAACCTTAAATTTTGTAAGTTCTTGGTATAAGAGATCTTTTTAAGAGGATGAAGCCCACATAAGTTTAAGACTTGTGCATGGGTAATGAGTTGGATGATGGTGATTGATGAGTTGGACCTACAGTTTTAGGTGGGTTCCGAACCACCGGGAAGTGATTTCACAGCAGAGAACAGTGTCTTTTTTGCTGGCCAATCCAATCGGTTACCCTTACAAAGAGTACCCAGGAGATCGCAGCTTATCTCTATCTGACATTTATATGTTCAAACTTCTCCGTTTTATGTAGATACATCACAATCATATTATCGTTATCAAATTGCATATTATACTGTATACATATCGTTGATTAATTCTTTAGTTTAGATTTGTAAAATTCATAGAACAATAATTACAGTACTTATATATTTTTAACTATCATAATCTAGAATCAAAGACTGCATTTTGTAATCTACATGAATAAAGTAAATAATCTAATCTAATCTGATTGAAGAGACGGCTCATGGCTATCACTTCCCTATTAGTTAGATGACAAAATTAAAGAACGTATTGAATATACGGATATGATTCAGAACGTCTAACAATGTTCTCAAGTCTGAAACCTTCTAAAAACGTGGAAGTGACAAACTGTCATCTTTTGCTTGTCTCACACATTACCGGCATCTTTAACTGCTATAGTTAGCCGACATAATTACATTGCATCATATTATTTTTAAAAAAGTGTGAAGCATATGATACAATGTTCCTACTATCGGGTAAACAACGCCGGTTATCCGACAGTCGGTTAAGTGTGAAACGAGTCTACGATTAGTTTCATTATAGAGTACCAAAATATCAATAGAATCTAATAAGTTGAAAAGTCTGTTAGATTTAGCATTAATTTCGTGATCTCATTATTTCAGTATTGAAGCTTATGCATTCGTCTGATTTGCACTCCAATAGGATTACACTTATCACTTTATATCTACAAAAATATTTATTTCTATTTTATTCTCATCATTTCATTGATTCAAATTGTCGATTTTTCATTAACAAGTGTTTTCAAAAACTTACATTGGTCAATTTTACTCACAAGTGGGCGTGGCGTGCCTCTGTAAACGGCCAATCACATCGCAGCACAGTTAAGCCCATCAGCGTCCATTTTGTTAGACAATAGATTTACTCCTTTTAGTTTATTGAAATGTAGCTGTTGGAAATTTCAGTTCCAATTTGATTTTTATATTGAGAATGTAGCTCTGCAACGTAGATCCTCTATTCACAAATATGTACTTCCTGTACTTCTGTACTTCAAATATGTACTTCTTCAAATATGTAGATCCTCTATTCTGACTACAAATATGTACTTTACACCCTTAAGTCATATGCCTAGGCTGCTGAATGGTCAGGATGGCTCGGTGGATATATTCTCAGACAGCCCAAGAGTCTTTAAAAGTAAGATTGCATTCACATGTATTCTCACCAATAGACCTGCACCCTAAAATATATTTTTCCTACAGTGACCCGAAAAAGTGCCTATTTTTGCACTAACTGTAGCACGCAAAATAGTCTATTCCTGCACCAGTGCGGGAAAGTAAATTCCAGTGCGGGAAAGAACTTTTCCGCACTCCAAATTTGCAACCTAACAACACAAAATAGTGAGCATGTAATACGCAGGTTCCCTATTCTGCATTCAAAAATAGGTTGGCTACTCTGCTTCAGCTGTGAAATAGTTGTTGTTGTTGTTGAAATCGATGTGATTCGAAAATAGGTTATGTGAGGAATTGTCAGGTTATGTATGCCCTGTTTTGTTCTCTTCAAATTACTTTATACATTATTGTAGGAAAACTTTAATGTGTAATACGAGTGCAAAGTATTGTTTCTGCACTCGAGAAACTGTTTCTCTCGATGCAGAAAAACGCTGTTTTGCACTCTAGTTACACAAATAGCTATTATATCAATTTGTTTTGGATTTTGTTTAATTTGTCCTTGTTCTTCTTCTACTTCTACTCTTTTCTCCCTGTTTTCCTTTCTTTCATATTTTCCTATCCCACTTGGCCCTTCCATCATCATGTTCATTATTTTAATTTTTTTCACAATAGTTCAGTAATTTTTTAAAAAGAACTTCTTTATCACGTTTTTTTCTTTATATTTGTATTTAGTACGTTTTTTCTCAATTTCTTCAAGCTTGCTTGTGGTTTACTCTATTTTGAATTTTGTATTTATGTTAAGGAGGAAGTTTTGGGTATATTACCTGTTGCCTCCAAAGAATGTTTGAATCAAATAAATGAATGAATGAATAAATGAATGAATGAATAAATAAATAAATAAATATCGTAACTGCCGAAACTTGTTCTTCATAATGCATTATAATAATCAGTATATTACTCAATGTATTTTACCTATTTATATATGTAACAACATGATTTTTGTACAACATGATACAGTATCTTGCTCTTCATTAGCAGGGAAGTGATAGCCGTGATCCGTAGCAGGTATCTGTTCAATCAGATAAAGATAAGCTACGAACTCCTGAGCCCTTTTTTTAAAGGTGGCGATTGAATTTATCAAGAAAGACTGTTCTCCGCCAGTAAAAACTTCCCGGTGGTTCGGAACCTACCTGAAAATGTAGGTCCAACTCATCATCCAATTCATTACTCACCCACAATTCTCAAGTATCATGTGTGCATTAACCGGCTGAAACAAAAATTAGGATACAGACCTCAGGTTTTCCTACAGCACAACTTTATCATCATACTAGCACTTATACATTCCTGTCTACATGGAGGCATGCAACTTGGCCTGTGTAGCCCAGGCCTTACTTTATACTATATAATGTACATAGTGAGGCCTTTATGTAGTAGTCTGCTGTTAATTGCGTCCAACCAGAGGTCACGCTATAATACTTCTACTTTAGTGAAGCCTCCTCTAGTGAGGTCTATTTTAGTGAGGCCTTGCTCGAACCCCTCTCTAGTGAGGTCTACTTTAGTGAGGCCTTAGTGCGGCCCCTCTTGTTTGACTACTGGACCTCAAACATCCTCCGCAACTTAATTACTTGCACCTGCCGCCTCCCACCCCCCTTCCTTCAAATTTTGGGCCCCCTGAGACGTTCCTTTGTTTTTCCTGTGGAGGATTGTATGGGTGGGGGGAGGTTACCAACACTGGTCAACGCTAGTTAGCACGCCTGATGTGATGTCATGATACGGACCGAGAGGGAAACTACTACTTCCGCATTCAACTGAGTCTCTCACATTCTCTCTCACTTTCTTTGCCTCTCACACTCTCTTGCTCCTGCTGGCTCTGTCATTAACAATCTCTCACTCAATCACTGGCATTCTCTTTCTCTCTTGCTCGCTCACTCACTCTTGCTCTCTCTCTCTCACACACTCTCTATCTCTCTTTCACCCACTACTTCTGCATTCAATGAATTACTCTCGCACTCTCTCTCTTTCTCACACACACACTCTCTCACTCTCTTGCTCTCTCTCACTCCCTCTCAAGCTGTTAAATATTTGAGAGTAGCAAAACAGTTTACTGGAACCTGGAAGAGTAAATACTGTTCAGCCTCAGTGATTGAAAGGAAACATTATTGACTTTTGGTAGTATGTCAATAATTTATTATTATCAAACTCCAAAACGTTATTCACAGCCATGACCCTGAAGTATCTATCAAAATAAAAAAAAAATTATCTTTGTTTTGAGATACCAGTTGAAACATAAATGACATTAAAGAAAAATAGTGAAATGAAGCGAACATTTGAACTCAAGTTTTAGAATTGAGTTGTAAACCTATTATTTTTCAAGATCAGTTGTATGTAGCCTATATGAATAAATAAATGGGTAATAATTGCAGTTTAATAATCATAATCATTTTTATTCATATTATTTCTTACTCCTTGTCCCTTCTTAATTTTTTCATTTCCCAACTATTTTAATTTATATTTCTTATTCCTCGTCCCTATATTCTAAATTTTTTTTCATTCCTATATATCATTTATCTCTACGTAGTATATTTTTTCAAATACAAATTCATCTTTTTTTATTCGTTCTCCCTTATTTCTTCATTATTTTTTAATTTGTTCTATTGTATTCCTTATTCCTAGCTGAGTTATCTTGATATTTTTATTTCTTTTTCACTCCCTTCTGCAGATCGACTATTATCGACAATGAATTCGCCTTGGCTACTAGTATAACTCTTTATTTCTGTGTTCCCATCGTTTTTTTCTCATTTCCTCCTTAGCTTTTCATTCCATCTCCACTTCCTTTGTTCTACATTCCACTTACATTTTTCCCCCTCCTTCCTTTCTTTTCTTTCCTTTTCCTATCCATTCACCAAATTTCTTTTACTAACTTACTAGCGATTATCGTTACTCCTTCCTTCCTCATTCAATTTCCTTCCATTCTCCATTCGTATTCCTTTTTGCTCCTCTTCTCTTTCATCATCATCATCTCAAGTTCTTCCCCACTTCCCCACTTCTAACACTGCATCCTCTTTGTCTCACTTGTTAATATTATTTGTTAACACTCCTTCTTCATCGAACACAAACTTTCCTGTATTGCTTCTCTTCTACTTATTGTACTCTTGTACTTATTCTTCTTTTCCCTACTTCTTTTTTTGCTCCTCCTAAATCTTCTTTTTTCTTTTCTCTTTCTCTTCTTCCTGTTCTTCTTAATCTCTTTTCTGTCTTTTCTCTTTCTTCCTCTCTAATCTTTCCCTCTTTACTGCTTCTGCATTATCTCCTCCTTCTTTGCTTCTTTTTCTCAACTTCTCTCCTATCTCTATCATTTTATCCCTTAAATTCCCCACTACTCAAACCAAGAGTGTTCTCCCACACAAAACTCCCCCATGCAACCCCCTCCCAACATTATTTCGATAACTGCCAATTTTCTCAACCCTCTGCAAAGTGTTCCCCTTTTTTGCTAGATTTCATAGAGTGGAGGGGGGCGAAAAAGACCCCGAAAAAGGGGGTTTTGTGCCCCGGGGGCACCCAACAATGCCGGAACATCTTGTATCCGTTTAAAAGGAACTTCGACTTCCTTAAATTGAACTCCATTATTTCCTCTTCTCTCCCTTCTCTTCTCCAATTCTCCTTCTCCACCACCTTTCGCTTCTTCAACGTCTCCTCTGACACCTCCTCTTGCTTCTCCTGATCTTTCTCCTCCTCTTTTTCCTCGTTCTCCTCCACCTTCAACTCCTACCCCCTTTTCTACTCTCTCCTCTTTCTCCTCCACCTTCAACTCCTACCCCCTTTTCTACTCTCTCTCCTCTTTCTCCTCCTTCCCCTCCTTCTAGTCCTCCTTCTACTTATCCTCCTTCTCCCTCTCCTACTGCTTCTTCTCCTTCTCCTTCATCATTATACTCCTCCTTCTCCTCCTTGTCCTCCTTCTCCACCTTCTCCTCCTTCTCCTCCTTCTCCTCCTTCTCCTCCTTCTCCTCCTTCTCCTCCTTCTCCTCCTTCTTCTCCTACTCCTCCTTCTCCTCCTTCTTCTCCTACTCCTCCTTCTCCTCCTTCTCATCCTTCTCCTCCTTCTCATCCTTCTCCTCCTTCTCCTCCTTGTCCTCCTTCTTCACCTTCTCCTCCTTCTCCACTTTCTCCACCTTCTTCTCCTTCTCCTCCTTCTCCTCCTTCTCCTCCTTCTCCACTTTCTCCACCTTCTTCTCCTTCTCCTCTTCTCCTCCTTCTCCACCTTCTCCTCCTTCTCCTTCTTCTCCTTCTCCTCCTTCTCCTCCTTCTCCTCCATCTCCTCCATCTCCTCCTCCTCCTCCTCCTCCTCCTCCTTCTCCTCTTCTTAGTCCTCCTCATTCTCATCATTCTCCTCCTCCTTCTACCCTTTCTCCTCCATCTCCTCCTGTTCCTCGACTACTTACTCATCCTATTCTTCTAAACCACTCCCATATAACCAATCAACTAATCATCCTCCTCCGCTTCATCCTTATATTCTTCCTCCTCCTCAGCCCATTCCACCACTTTCTTGTGTTCTTCTCCACCTCTTTCTCCTCGCCTCCTCTTTCTCATCCTTTTTTTCCTTCTACTTTTCCTAGTGTTCTTCCTCCTTCTCTTACTATTCTTTCTCCACCTCACCCTTTTCCACTACTTCTTAACTCTTCCTATTCCCCTTCAGAATAATCCCCCCCCATAACCCATTCAAGAGGGTTTTGCTTCACCTTCACCTTCTTCTCCTTCTTCTTCACCTTCTCCTCCTCCTCTTCCTCTTCCTTCTTCTCTTCCTTCTCCTTCTTCTCTTCCTCATCCTCTTCCTTCTCCCTCTCCTCCTTTTTCTCTTCCTCCTGCTTTTTCCCTACTAAGTTACTCATCCTATTCCCCTTCTAAGCCACCTCCGAATAACCAATCCAAGAGGGTTAAACTCATGAAAAACAAGACGTTGTAGAAATTATTGAAGAAAAGAGTCAGGTGGGGGGGGGGGGGGGGAGTAAGCCCGCAACTTTGTTCAATGCTCAGTTTGCCAACTTTTGGCGATCACTTCGAATCGTTTCAAACTTCTCCGCGAATTGCAAAATCAAAATATAAAAACTTAGACCAGATTTCTCGTCTTCTCCAAGCAGTATGGTTTTTGATCTGCCGAAGAAATACAATCCTCAACCCTTCTGCAAAGTTTCACATCATTCTGAATCCCCTTTTCAAATGGGAAACTTTAATTGATTGTATTATCAATCAATTAATACTTCTCAAACAATTTTAAACAGGGTAACTGGTGGAAGAGAATGGGATGAAAAGGAAATGATGAAGATTATTGGTCGATCGATGAGCGTGGTATCATGCTGCGATCGTAATGTGTCAGAAAGCTGTCAGGTGTATGGAAAGAGTAAGTAGATTAGATTCATGTTGGCTGATGTTAAAGAGTCTTGGTCTCCTAACTGTACCCTGCTTATATGTGTATGAAGCTACTTTATATGTAAAAAAGAGTGATATTAACAAAAATCTTGACGTACACGATTATAATATACAGAGATTAACACTTTGTGAGTCCCAATAGAAGCTTATTAAAAAAAAACCTAGTAATATTGGTAGGAAACTCTACAACAAGCTACTGCAGTTTTTAAAGTCTTCAAAATATAGAAATATTTGAAAATCAATTGAAAAAATGTTTCAAAATGAAATCAAAATTTATTAATCAATCAATAACATAATAATAATTACAAAAACCTTTTAGTTAAAATTAATAAATAGGCCTACAGTATATGTTTTATCATTAATTCACCTTTAGAAACCCCACTATATAAACTATGGGTTGGGGTAAAAGTTTTGGTTGATAACGTTTTTATTCAAGTGTACAAGAGTTCCTTTCTCATCAAAGTTGAGCCTCACCCCAACTAATTGATATACTGTAGTAATTATGGCAACTAGTGTATAAGATTGTACAAGTTTTTCCACTCTATATTCTCAACTCCAGCGTTCAAGTGTTTGATTCCCGTCCATTCTGCCAGTTTTGTAAGATCCGTCATCTTATTACTCACGAATGAGTCTCAAACTTGTGTGAGCAACATTTTAACAATAAAGAAGACATTCGAAGTAGTGATTATAGAATTGATTAGTCGAATAAATTCAATAAAAGTTCAAAGACGTTCATCGACCAATCAAACGTCTAGTACCCTGTACACCGGTAAGCGGTGCAGGCTGTCAGAACGTATACACAATGGTTGAGTTCATGGGAGCCTTACCGTTTACCGGTGAATGGAAATTACCAAAAACTAGGGTGTCTGATTAGTTTATTTACATGCTTGAACGTCTATAAATTTGAATAGACCAATCAGACGCCACCGGTTACATTTACCGGTTATCGGTAACATTTACCGGTTACCGATAACATTTACCGGTTACCGATAACATTTACCGGTTACCGATAACATTTACCGGTTACCGGTATCATTTACCGGTTACCGGTAACATTTACCGGTTACCGATAACATTTACCGGTTACCGATAACATTTACCGGTTACCGATAACATTTACCGGTTACCGATAACATTTACCGGTTACCGATAACATTTACCGGTTACCGGTAACATTTACCGGTTACCGGTAACATTTACCGGTTACCGGTAACATTTACCGGTTACCGATAACATTTACCGGTTACCGATAACATTTACCGGTTACCGATAACATTTACCGGTTACCGGTAACATTTACCGGTTACCGGTAACATTTACCGGTTACCGATAACATTTACTGGTTACCGATAACATTTACCGGTTATCGGTAACATTTAACCGTTTACTGATAAGGCTCCATGATTTTAGCCAATTGTTGTGTTTATGAGAGCCTCACGATTCACCGGTTTTTGGAATTTTACGGAAAATTGTTTGAATAGTGTATTCAAATGTTTAAACGTCTATAAATAAAACAATAAAAACGCCTTGGTTCCCGGTAAAATTCTATTTTACGGTAAACGGTAAGGCTCCTATGACCTGAATTGAGTCCACTCAACCAAAAATCAAGCAACAAGTCAACCAATTCAATCATGAAATCTTAATAATCAAAATAAACCATAGAACCAATTCTACTGGATGCTCCCCTACTTTAAGTTCTTCTTTTACTTCTTTTCTCTTTTTCTTCCTTATCATATTCTATTCTTTTTCATCTTTCCATTAATAATGAAATGATTTAAAACCAATAAATGAGACACCTGCTTCCCCCTTACGAACGACGACAGCTGTAATCTGAATTCAATCTTCAGGCCTTTTAAACGTTTATAAGTGGGGAACAGAGCTGCAGAAGGGGAAGAGTATTGCCACGCATATATCAAGTGATGGAGGAGGAATAGGAAAGAAAGGAGGAGGAGGAGGAGGAGAAGGAGAAGGAGTAAAAAGAGAAGGAGGAAGAGGACGTGGATGAGGAGGAGGAGGAGGAGGAGAAGGAGAAGGATGTGGAGAATAGAAGAAGGAGGAGGAAGAGAAGGAATGATAGAAGGAGGAGAAGGAGGAGAAGGAGGAGAAGGAGGAGAAGGAGGAGAAGGAGGAGAAGGATGTGGAGAATAGAAGAAGGAGGAGGAAGAGAAGGAATGATAGAAGGAGGAGAAGGAGGAGAAGGAGGGGAAGAAGGAGAAGGAGGAGAAGGAGGAGAAGGAGGAGAAGGAGGAGAAGGAGGAGAAGGAGGAGAAGGAGGAGAAGGAGGAGAAGGAGGAGAAGGAGGAAAAGGAGGAGAAGGAGGAGTAAGAGGAGTGAGAAACAAGGTGAAAGGGGAAGAGGTGGAAGAGAACTAGAAGAAAGAGGTAATTGAGGAGTAGAAGCAAGAGGGAGAAAAGGAGGAGGAAGAGAAGGAGGAAGGAAGAACAAAACGAGAGAAGAAAAAGGCTGAAGAAGGAGGATGTGCAGACGAAGAATACGGTGAAACAGAGGAAGGAGGTAAAGAAGAGGGATGAAAAGAAGGAATAAATAAAGAAATGCAATGAGGAGAGAGAAGAATAACAATGAAGATAAGAGGAGGAGGAGAAGGAGGAGGAGGAGGAGGAGGAGGAGGAGAAGAATGAGAAGACGACGACAAAAAATTCAGTCCGAAGAGAGAAGGAGAAATAGAAAAAGAGTAGAAGAAGAAGAAAAGGTGATGAAGGAAGAGGAGAAGACAAAGGAGAAGGAGGAGAAGATGGGGAAGAAGAGGGAGAATAAGATGAAGGAAGAGAAGAAAAGTAAGAAGAAGAAGAGGAAGGTGAAGGAGAAAACAAGCAAAAACAGATTAAGATGAAAATAAGAAAGAGAAGAAGGAAAAACTGCGAAAAGGGAAAGAAGAGAGAAAATAAATGTGAATTGGATGGAAGGACGAAATAGGTGGAAGACGTAGTAAGAGAAAAAGACAGCTTATGAAGAAGAAAAAGTAGAAAGAAGAAGAAGAGAAAAGAGGGAAGAGGGAAGTAAAAAGGGAGAAGAGAATAATAGTGATAATGATATAGAGAAGACGAAGACGAAGAAGGCAGAAGTTGAAGGAGAAGAAAAAGACGGCTTAATAAGAAGAAGAAGAAAGCGTATGAAGTGGTGGTGATAGAATAGAGGTGGGACAAAAGAAAAGCAGACAGGCTTTTCGGTTTTTCTTTTGAAGGCTTGTTTCGCTTGCCCCACCCCACCATGCCCACCTGCCCACTAGTGTGAATACGAAGGCAGACGTAATTTAAACTGTAGTGCAGCCGGAAAACACTTTTCCGAGGATTTTCTCCACACTCGCTTTTCTTTCGACGGGGATTTTCACGTGTGCCACTTTTGCACGCCCGAAAAGTAGAGTAGAGCTAGCGGAGCGCGGCCTGCAAAATGGAAGCCGAAGCCAAATACCGAAGTCTGTCTGTCTGTCTGTGCCATATCGACGTTACTTATCGATTCTTCTTTCTTCTTGTTCCTCCTCCACCACCTCCTTCTCCTCCTCCACCTCCTGCTCCTCCACCACCTCCTCCTCATTCACCCCTTCCTCTACCTCATCATTCTTCACCGCCTCTTTCTTCACCTTATCTTCCTCCTTCTCCTCCTCCACATCATCCTCCTCCTCCACCAACTCTTCCCCATCCGTTTCTTCTTATTGTTTTCTGCCTTCTTCTTTTGTTTTCACTTCTCATTTTTCTATTTTCTTCTTTCTTATCTCTTTCTTTTTCTACTTCTTTTTTCCTTCTTCGTCGTCCTCTTCTTCTCCTCCTCCTTATTCTCCTCCTCCTCCTTCTCCATCTCCTCCTCCTCCTTCTCCATCTCCTCCTCCTTATTGTCCTCCTTCTCCTCCTCCTCCTTCTCCATCTCCTCCTCCTTATTCTCCTCCTTCTCCTTCTTCTTCACCATCACCTCCTCCTTATTCTCCTCCTTCTCCCTCTCCTTATTCTCCTTCATCTCCTCCTACTTATTCTCCTCCTTTTCCTCTTCCTCCTCCTCCTCCTCCTCATTATCATCCTCATCCTCTTCCCCAAGCTACTTCTCCTCCTCCTCTTCTTCTTCTACCTCCTCCTCCTTCTCCTTCCTTTTATTCTTATCTCTTCCCCAGTTTTCTTCTCTTTCCTCTTCCTCCTCGTCACCACCTCCTCCTCCTCCTCCTTCAACTCCTCTTTTTCTTTTTCTCCTCTTTCTTCTCTTGTCTTCTTCCTCTCCCAATTTCTCATTATTCTCCTCCTCCTTCTTCTTCTCCTTGTGCCACCTATTACTACTTCTCCTCCACCTCCTCATCCTTTTTCTTGAGCCTTCTTCTTATTCTTCTCCTTTTTCTTTCATCTTCCTCTTTTTCTTTTACCTCCTACTCCTCCTTGTACTACTCCTTTTTTTCTTTCTCAGCATTTTCCTCTTCTGCTTCTATCTCCTCCTTTTTTCCTTCCTACTTCGTCTTCTTCTCCCTACCTCTTCTTCTTTTTTTTCTTCTTCTCCTCATTCTACTTCTTCTTCTTCAGCTTTTTTTCCAAGTGCACACCTGCGGCCCTAACTCTGTCTACACCTACGATGCACGCGCCAAATTGCTTTTCACTCGGTTCTGCCTTTTTTCTTCTTCATCTTCTTCTTTTTTCTTCTACTACTTCTTTTCTGTTTCTTTGGAGCCATTCAACACTTTCCTTGAACAAAACCCCTTAAAACATTCGCCCCTCTTCCTCCCCACACCCCCCCCCCCCACCCAACCCCAAACCATATTCCTTCCCTCAAACATCCATCATATGAAAAAAAAAACACACGTACTCACATGCATGCAGACTCTCAACCAATACATTTCAAAGAAGAATATTTCTGGGCTATTCCATTTCAATCCAACACATTTATTTTTCCACCATCTTAGATTTAAATTCATATTTATTTTTACTACACAACAATACAATAACACAATGTTATTTTAATAGCTCCAAAAATGACAAAACTTGTGTTGAGTAGCATAACGTGTTCTTTGTGGAAATGAATACTGAGCAAAAAAAAGCAAACAAATAGATATTTAAAATAGAAGAAAAATTTGAAGTAAAACAACAAAAAGCAAAGAAAAATAATACAATTTTCACATTGTCATTATTAATCATCATTAAGTTTTTCATCACCTCTTCTCACTCTTTTTCTCTTCTTCTCAATTTTATTATATTTTTAGTTTTCCTATTTACATTATTATTATGACTATTTTTACTTCTTTAGCAATAATATATTTTTTTACTTGTATTCCTTTTGCTAAAATAAAAATTGGTTTCAATAGGCTTAAGCCTTGGAACTATTGTTAATATCAAATAAATAAATTGTCAAGCAATACTTTAAAAACTGACGTCGTATTTATGAATGTTCCTAAATAGTTGTAATGGGTAGCTTCTTTAACTTTCTTTGTAGTGGCAGACGATTTCGTCTTATTGTTCAAGTTGTAATGGCTGTTAAGACTGATAGAATAACAAAATATTGTGTTAGAGATTAAAATGTTTAGATTTTTAATCGATTACTCAATAAATCGAGATACAGCTATTTTTGCTGCATTTTTGCTTTGTTCAGTGATAGATGCCTACAACACGATATGGGTTGTGATAGAAGAATTTCATCCAAAAATAAAGAATCCACCCCCTCTCCCCCTCATCAATACATGATTTCGAATTTTATAATCTTTTTCCTACAGCTGCTCGTAAAGTAGTTCTTTACGTACTGAAAACTAATTGTAAAATACCTCTTTACTGCTCCGCAAGCGGTAAAGTACTTTACGCTCGCCAGCTGTTTTCTTTACGCTTCTGTTTTGATTTTGATGTCTTCTCATTGGTGGATCACGGAATCCGTGAAATTCACGTAACCTCAAAAACGTCGAACGCTAACCAAATCCGCGCACGGTCTGTGATTTTACAAACTACAAACTTTTATTGTGTTGGAATCCAGAACTGCAGTTGTAGGAAAAATATTGTATGTATTTCACGCATGAAGCTTCTTTATCGCTCTCGCAAAATTACTGCGCTCCGCTATGCGTCGCGCAGTAAATGTTTTGGCTCGAGCGATAAAGTCGCGCTTCACGCTCTTAATACATAAATAACTATTTCCTACAATTGCTTGTAGTTATTTTGTTTACGGACTAAGAACTAGTCATAGAATAACTCTTTACTGAGGAGCAAGCAGTAAAGTACTTTAAACTTGATGACGTCATGCCAGTACTTTTTATAATGTGTTGCCAACCTCCCATTCTATGACTATTGTACCTTACGTTTAAAATTATCATATTTATATAATAATATACGTTATTCATGTTTTATTAAGAAATTAATATCTTATGATAAAAACG